>JBAMBQ010004531.1:0-23906 GCA_037044495.1 Stegana nigrithorax | reverse complement strand
TACACTTCACTTAGTTTTTACTGATCGCGCCACACATTTTTCAGTGCGTAGGTCTAATCCGTTATCTACTGATTTTGGTAAACTTAACCAGTTTCTCTTAAATACTGATTGGTCGGCTTTAAATTCCATTGCTGATATCTATGAAGCTGTGCAGCTGTTTAATAAAACTTTAGAAAAATTTTTCAAAAAAGTTTTCTTAAAGTTAAGGTTCTCCCTGAGTCTAATACACCAGCATGATTTTATCGCTATTTAATTCGGTTAAAAAATCGTAAAAATCGTCTTTTTAATAAATTTAAACGTACCGGTTTGGCAGTTGATTACGCAAATTATACTGTTTCGCGCTACAATTATAATCACGCGCATAAATCTTAGAATAATGCGTATTCAATTAACGTTAAATTCAATATGAAACGTGATACAAAGCCGTTCTATAATTTTATTGATTCAAAACGCAGATCTTATACCGTTCCCTCCATTATGAAGCTAGGTAGCGCTGAGGGATGTTTTAGCCTCTTCTCACACTTCAAAATCTTTTCTTACTTGTAGATTTAAATAAATTACATAGAATTAGATACTTATTTTAATTTATACTATTAAGAGTCGTATTAACTTCAATTTAGTTTGTTTAATTTTATTAATTAGAGTTTTTTAATATTTATTACTGTCACATCTTGTTTATGAAACTGTGATGTGCATTCGTCAAAGCTATTGTGCCATACGATGTCATGTGGATCAACCTTTCACACATGTCCAAGCACTAATTAGCACACTACTTTTCCAAGTGTGCCAAATATAATGTCATCATTGTTGAAATTTGTAAACATTGCTGCCTAAACATGTTCCCAAATTTACCAATCGCATCTTAATCAAATTGACACCTTCATTTTTTTTTTGTGTTACTTTTATTTTCAGAGACCGGTGATGTATACATTCAACGTACCTGCAACTATGGTATATTGTTGAAAGGGTGGACTGATTGCATAATAAAACCGGTTTATGACGACAGCAAGATGTTGGACTGTAATGTCTGCAACGACGACTACTGCAACTCGGCTAGCTCTACAGCACCGGTCCTTGGCGCTTTGCTACTCTTCTTCGGCTTGACTCGTCTGCTCTCATAAACGCGCAATTAGCTCCGTGGAGTGACGTTGTGACTTGTGCTTATATAAGTTCTATTAAGTAATATTCTAGGGCGTAGTTACCTCTGTATTGACAATCGAAAACGCCACATTGTATCTCAGTTACTGCAATAATTCTAATACGAATTACTTCGTTTCTTTTCGAAAGTATTTGTTTTATCACAAAACATAATTTGTTGTTTTGAATTGTCATATTTTTTTATTTGCGAAATAAATTTATAAATTTGCGAAGTTTTGCAAAATTGTCCACTCAAAAAATTTGTTTCCTTATAAGTTGTAAGATATTTAAAAAAAATGTTTTTAGTTTGCTAATTTTTTCTAAGAGATTATAACAGCTGCTTAGCATTTAAATGTAATTAAAAAATGGTAGCAAACAAACTGCAAGCTCGTCCTTGTTCGTCAGAGCGCGCAAGTGCATACCGAAGAAGAGTTTTACTTAGCATACAGTTGGGCGTAACGGTAAAACTAAATCTAAGCCGTTCCACCGACTTAAAGCATAAAATCTATTATCTACAGTTTTATATGCACATATGGCAAAAAGTACAACGATTTTCAAACTTTAACGTATGCGACGACGTACGGGCGCTATAAAAAGCACAGCCACTCCCAAACTGTAATTGTTAGGTGAATGATTTCGATTATCGATATCGATTGCGTAACGATAACAATGTAAATTTTGACTTTGATTTTGGTACTTGTTCAGTGTATTTTTGTGATGTTCTTGTTGTGTGATTTTGGTTGTATACATATACATTCTAATCAATTTGTTTTTAGCAATGCCGAGCGAACATTAATATGTATAAAATAAAACATAACATACATAGATATTATTAAATAAAAAATGCAAAAACTCGATTATGTATTGTTCAAATTAAAATTGTTTTTAATGTAAAACAGTTTTGATTATCAAAGTGCAATATGTATTGCTCTTGTTTTTGTTTTATGCACTAAAATAAGGACCGATTTGTTTCTTTTCCTTAGTTATAAGTTTCTTCGATTATCTACTGCTGTACAGATATATGTTATTCCCGATAGAAATTCTGTTCTGCGCACATACGACTGATTACAATAAATTTTTAAGTTTGAATTGTTCTTAAAATCGAATACATATTCGTATATTTAAATAATTGAATGCGCCACATGCCTGTTAATACGCTTGCATATATAAATGTCCATTGTATATGTATACAATGGCACTTAGTACATACACATTACGTTAGATGTTTGTAGTGCTTGATTAAAGAAAACATAAAAACTTTCCCAATGCCGTTAAGGCTACAATAGGTATATTATATATATGTTAATACATTTCTGTTTCAAAAACTGCCAAAAGTTCTGAAAAACATTTGCCAGTTTTTCATTGTGGTGGGAGAAAACTTCTCAACTATGTCCAAACTCGAATATAATTAAATTAAAATTCCCATTCGCAAATAAACACTTAACATAAAAGCAGCTATAAAACATGCCAAAAATCGGCTGACATCACCTAAACACAAAAAACATACAGACATATGTATTCAAATATGTGCTCATGTGTGTTAGCCAACTGAAAACAAAACTCATATATAAATGTTTTTTTTTTTCAAAAGTGAGCACAATTGACTTTTGAGCCAAATACGTGAGATTACTGTGCGCGCAATGTTCAAAAAACATTTTTATGTAATGTCACATATGTACAATATATATATTGAGAAATAAACAAACTTGCCAGGCGGCATGTAAATCAAAGTAAAAGTATTATATGGCACATAAAACACTCAAACTACTTACTCACTCCCATGGACGCACTCAGTTCAGTTGCTCTAAGAAAACAACTCACTTCAAGTTTGAGTTGAAAGAAGAAGCTCTCCATTATACGAGAGAGTGGCTTTTCAGGCGCATTTGGTTGTTTTAATTGGTAAGCAAAACTTATCTGTCAGACGTGCAGCAGACAACGTAAAGATCACTTCAGGTTTGTCTTCAAAATTTTAGTATTTTCTGTTGAAAAAGCAACGCCTTATTTTGTTTGGTTTTGTTTTTATAATATGAAAAACCAATTTTACGCAATATTATTTTCAGTTAAATTGTGTTGTGGGAAAATAAGAACCACATTTGAAAGCTAAAAAAATAAAAATGGTGTCCGCATTAAAATCATTTTTGGCCGTTGCCGTTATTGCCAGTGTTGCTTGCTCGGGTATGTTACAAAATTCAAAAATTGCCATCGTTAGCGTAATAATTTTGTTGTAATATACGTGTTGTTGCCTTTCATTGCAGCCTATGCTATACGCTGCTATCAATGCGACTCGATCTCGAGTCCCAAGTGCGGTGAAAAGTTCGAGGCTGAGGAGCGCAATTTGTTGGATTGCTCGCGCATCAGTCCTCCACGTTTCCTGCAGAACTTATTCCCTGTGCGCAATGCCACTGGCTGCGTGAAGAAGCGCTTCGAGAGTGGTAAGTAAACTCAAGCACTTTACCCTTAAACCAAAAAGCCATGCAAAGGAAGCGATGTTCTAATGAAATCATACATTCGTTTTTGTATTCTTGATGTCATCATTTGCGTATGTACAAACAGTTGCCTGTCTGTCTGTTTGTGCTTGTCCATATGATGTCATGCCTGTTTGCAGTGTTTTTGTTTTGTATTTTTGTTATTTCTTCACTTTTTGCGCTGCTGAGCCTGTTGCGTAGTAATTGCTGTAGTAGTTCGTATCTGTGCTTTGTACAGCTTCATAGTCGCTGCCCACATTAATTGCCCAAACAATGGCTTCTATGTAAGACAAAATTGAGTTTAATCAATTAAGATGATTAGCTTTAATTATAATCACTTCGAAAAGATTGCACGAGGGCGTTGTACGACGCAAAGTGAGCTCTAAATATATATTGTGGCATTGACAGAAGTTCATTTGTATTGTTAGAAAATGTATTTTCATTTAATTATATATGCAAAAGCTATTAAAAAAAAAAAGTAAGTTTATTTGCTTGTAAAGTATTTGCGCATTACTCCGTGAGATTTTAAAAACCGGTTTAACGATACGGCATTACAAATTGCGTTACAACAAGTTAATAAAACTGTGTAGACGTTTTGAAATGTTAAAACTATTTTAAAAAAATTCAACAACACGGGTTTGTAAATTTAAACGCTAGCTGCTGCTATATGACCCTCAAACTGTATAGCATCAACAAACACATCAAATATTTATATCTTGTCAGATTTGAACCAAAATGTTTTCAAATATTTTTTGTATGACATTTAAAAATCTTGACACTCTTGTTCTTGCGCTGACGTTTTTTATGCGCTGCGCAATTTCTAATTTTGAATTTTGTTATAATATATTTTAAATATTCCATTGCCACAATATGAAACCGTACAGTTGCGAAAGCACTACAATAGTCTGTAGCCGTTTTTTATCGATTATTTAATAAAAAACTGCGAATTTAACATATGCACATGTTTGAATTCAAAACGGATTTAAAATTTATATTATTTGTCATAAAAATTTGAAATTTTTTTTTTTTTAATTGTTAAATCCAAAATCCTGCCCTGGTTATTTTTCTCCGATGGAGGTACTCTGTCCCAGCACTGTACAGTTGCGATACCATTTAATAGTCTAGAGACTGTTCATTGACTTGCATGTGGTGACTTTTTTGTATATTATTATTATTATTTGTTATATTCTATTTGCATAGTTTTTGTGTTAACAGACAATTGCCATAAATTAAATGAGCTAATATTTATGGAAATTTTTCTAAAAAATGCAATATCAATTGTTAAAAAATAAGCATACATATATATATATATGTGATGCCGAAACCGGTTTTGTATTATATTTTTAAACAAATCATTTGAAATGCAGAACAGAATTTTAAAGTAGCTAGATATATGTGAAACGACGTAATACTTGATGATGGTATTCTTTGTTATTACACTTATTGGTGTTGTATGATTTCATCATAACCATGCACATTTTATGTTTTTGATTTTTATTAACGATCTGTCATAAAGGAAATATACAATATAAAACAGTCCAAGAATGAGGTTCGATGCACGAACTAGAATTGTTTGCTAAATGTTAAACATGAATCTCTTAGGTCGTTCTAAGGCTCAATCCGATGATCCCATATTTAGGGAACTGTGTTGCCCCTGTGACTAACTGGCGAATTATCTCAGTTTGTGTGCTAATAATATATTCTGCCTATTAAGAAAGTCTATTGATAAGCATTGCGTGTTAGATTTTTTGTGAACACTAATTTTATACAGAGCCACCAAATGAATTACGCGAATTAGGCACAAATGATGTCAGCATACACACATTAGTTTTTTTTTTTTTTTTTTTTTTTCAAACGAGTCAAAATCTGTTTTTATATAAACACAAAAAACAAATAAAAAGTAATGTTATCATATATAAGAAAAAATGCCTTTAAACGTGTTTTGCTTCAAAATTTGCATCATTTTTTAAATTTTTAACGCATTACGGAGCTACAATAAATTTAGTACGTGTTAGATTTTATTTCACTTTGAATTTTCCAATTTAAAATATGAAAAAAAAGAAGAAATTTAAGAAAAATCGTGAGCATGTTGTGATCAATTACTTATGACTAATTCGACAACAATTAAATGCAAAAATAAATTAAATTTGCTTCATGACTTCATTTGCCATTAACTAATTGAATACTAATATAAGCGAGTATTTGAGTAAATGACTGCAAGAAAATACTCTCATACACTCATATCACTCACTACACATGACCTAAAAACTTGTTTGAATATCTGTCGAATTTAAGCACTTTTAAGGAGGAGTAAGGACTAAAATGAAAATACAGTATATGCATAGTTTGGAGAGATTTACGTTTCTGTGTAGTAATACGCATTATGGCACAATAAGGATTTTCTCCTAAACTCGTCAAGTGTAAAACTCAAAAAAACTAAAACTTTTCGAATCATTTTCGGTAACGTATTCGTACCTTTTTTAACCTAATGACCAATTCCGGAATTCAGCCATTCTACAGTTCTGTCAGGTTTTGTTTGCACAATTTTGTACAGTCATCTTAGAATTGCTGAATGCGACGGTGTTTGATTTATTTTGAAGAGGGATTTTAAAAAGGTTAAGCAGTAAATTTCAGTTTCAGTTGCTGTGACTCAGACCTTAGAAGGTAATAAAGAAAACAACAAATTTTAATTAGCTTCACTTACAAGTCTGCTACATGACAATGAATTTGTTTTTACATACTAATAAAAAACAACGAAATCACGTATGCAATATGCAAGTGACTGCTCACTTTTCAAATTTCAAATATCATTGTGCCCAGTTAACCCCACCGCATGTAAAGAAAGCGCAACTGCGTAAATAAAAAATAATAAAATATAGTTAAGGTGTGCATCTGGCTGCCAAATATAAAAACTACAATGTTCAACAATGTTATGAACAATAAATACTTAAAGCAAAAAAAAGAAAAAACAGTAAAAAAATACATATTAATAAATCATCTAAAAAAAAACTGGTTCGACTACAAAGCAAAGTACATCAAGCGTCAGACCGAAACCACAATTGAAACAATTACATACTAATTGAAAAGAATAAAAAGAAAAAAAATTTTAATTAAGTAATAACAAGAAGAACTGTCCATAACTTAATTATATATAAGTATCGTACGCAAATGCCGCTTTTCGCTTGCTGTGAAGCTTATTTTAAGCTGCGCCTCGTTTGTCCATATGGGCCAGCGGGGAGGCAGAGTTGGCAGAAATATTTACTACTGTCACATCTTGTTTATGAAACTGTGATGTGCATTCGTTAAAGCTATTGTGCCATACGATGTCATGTGGGTCAACCTTTCACACATGTCCAAGCACTAATTAGCACACTACTTTTCCAAGTGTGCCAAGTACAATGACATCATTGTTGAAAATTGTAAACAACGCTACCTAAACACGTTCCCAAATTTAACAATCACATCTTAATCAAATTGTCACCTTTCATTTTTTTTGTGTTACTTTTATTTTTAGTTGCCGGTCATGCACACATCGAACGTGGCTGCTACTTTGGTGACTTGTCGAACACGCGGACTGGCTGCGAATCGGACCCATCCCTGCCTTTCGTCAAGCAATTGTCCTGTGATGTCTGCAACGACGATAAATGCAACTCGGCTAGCTCTACAGCACCGGTCCTTGGCGCCTTGCTACTCTTCTTCGGCTTGGCTCGTCTACTCTCATAAACGCGCAATCAGCTCCGTGGAGTGACGTTGTGACTTGTGCTTATATAAGTTCTATTAAGTAATATTCTAGGGTGTAGTTACCTCTGTATTGACAATCGAAAACGCCACATTGTATCTCAGTTACTGCAATAATTCTAATATGAATTACTTCGTTTCTCTTCGAAAGTATTTGTTTTATCACAAAACATGATTTGTTGTTTTGAATTGTCATATTTTTTTATTTGCGAAATAAATTTATAAATTTGCGAAAAGTTTTGCAAGAATTGTCCACACAAAAAATTTGATTCATTATAATGTTTAAGATATTTAAAAAAAATGCTTTTAGATCGCAAATTTTTTCTAAGAGATTATAACAGCTGCTGAGCATTTAAATGTAATTAAAAAATGATAGCAAACGAACTGCAAGTACAGTTCACATTGAGTTCGTCAGAGCGCTCAAGTGCATACCGAAGAACAGTTTTGCTTAGCATACATTTGAGCGTGACGGTAAAACTAAATCTAAGCCGACTTAAAGCATAAAATCTCTGCACATACATATAGAGCAGAAAATATTTTCCGACAGATGGCATTAAGCAGTTTGACTTGTGGTGGCAATTGATGCGCACTCTGACGTCAATTAGCCGTATCAAGCCTCAATTAAAATATGTGGCAACCCAGCTGCGAACCGCGCGTTGACAACTCTGATGAGGACGCCATCTCTTCTTCTTCTCGGTCTTGAGTGCGCGGGATAACGATGTGCAACACGTGATCATATAAGAAATACTATAATGTACGCAAATTCACTTAATTGTTAAATAAAGGACAATAAATAGTTATAGTATAGACTTCCAACTCACGCTGCCCGCCGCTGCCTGATTTTGTCATTTCAATTTTGCAAGCAGTTTGTATGAGATGCGTCTTCTTAGTATACATATTCTCTGGTAGTAGGTTTGTTGTATGCAATTGACCTGAAAAATTCTACCGAAACTGTTTCCACCAAAGCGACAACACGCTCACGGAGAGTCAAATGCGTCAGAGTGAGAAAGAATGCTTTTGTGTTTTCAAACTTTGTTCGTTATACGAGAATTTTATGTGTGAAAAGGTGATAGGAAGCGCGATCCATGAAGACGGAGTCCGTGTGGAAGAATGTATGCTTTGTAGAGGTGTCAAACTATCGATGGTACTATCGATAGTATCGATAGTTTTAATTTTCAAACACTATCGATGGTTTTAAAATACTATCGATAGTCGCTTTGTAATGTAACATTGTGAACTTCATCACTAAAATTTCTATGGAACATTCGATGCGCAGGTAATTTCCCCTCCGAAAATTCTATTTGTTAAAATAGTTAAATTTTGTTCAATTTTACATTTTTTCGGTGGTGGTGCTGATTAAGCAGGTAGTGCTAATTGTGCGGGTGGTGCATGTAGTGCTGAAGGCGTATTGTTAGTACAGTTTTCGAGATGGCTGACGGTAAGAAAATTTGATAGGTGATACACCACAGTTGTGTAAACGCATAAGGAGTCCATATTACATATAATTAATATTTTTTCAGATTCCATTAAAGATTTTTTTTTTTCATTTCTTCTTTAACGATACTATCGCGATAATATCGATAGTTTTTTTTAAAATATCGAAAACTATCGATGGTTTGACCATCGATAGTTTGACACCTCTAATGCTTTGTGTACTCAGTAGAGGTGTCAAACTATCGATAGTGACACCATCGATAGTTTTCGCAATTTTTATCTATCACGATAGTATCGTTAAAGAAATTTTAATAAAAATCAAATTCATTCATGTAAAACGATAACAAAATTAAATTAAAAATTACTATAAATGTTTGGATAGCAAAACAAATTATTTCTATTTTTTAACAGACATTTGTTTTACCGAAAAAAATTAGTAATGTAGAGATATATTTATAAATAAAATTATGTGAGATAAATGTATCACCCATTTGTTCTATTTTAAATAGAGCAACTTATCTATAGTTGCTGCTTTTAATGTAGATATTTTTTTTGAAATGGTAAGCCCGGCTTTGATGATCATTCTCTCCACTCCTCCAGCACCACCACCATAATCAGCATCACCACCAGCGAAAAAATGTAAAATTACACAAAATTTAACTATTTAAACAAAAAGAATTTTTGGAGAGAAATTACCTGCACTTCGAATGTTCCAGAGAAATGCCAGTGATAGAGTTTATTATGTAAAGTAACTATCGGTAGTATTTTAAAACCATCGACAGTGATGGAAAATTAAAACTATCGATAGTACCATCGACAGTTTGACACCTCTAGTACTTAGTCGCCGTCGGACTGCCCGGCTGATGAGGCTGATTTGATGTTTTGTTCTTGTTGATGCGCCGTTTACTTTAAAAATTATTTTAACTGGTTTGTATGTTACGCTACACAAGCAACATAACTGCATTTGAACTGTAAACCATTTTGTACGCAACATTTATTTCTCTTAACAAATAGAATAACAAAGCAAAGAACTTTAGAAAGCACACTTTTAATATTAAAATTGCCTTTTTGCAGTATTTATTTTGGTAGATCCTGCATCAATTCGATGTACACCTGCAATCACCTTGTCGGGTATTTTCCATACACATAAATTACATTCGCGCACTTGCACACATAATTACACTAGTCGGGCAATAAGCAATCTCATATTGAGATACGCCTTCTTAGTATATACATATATATTCTTTGGTAATACTCCGCTAGTGCGAAATTGAATAAGCAAATTCTGTTGATAATTTAGAGTAATTTCCATAGATAACACATTCACCTACATATATTACTCACTAATATATGATGCATTTAATCCGTCTGACCGTCTGTATGAACAAACGAATCTCGGACCCGGTAAGACCTACAACCACCAAATTTTGCACGAAGACTCTCCCAATCAATAGGCATAACGAGTTTATTTTTTTTTTCGATATTTGACCTATAACCTACAGCTGCCATAGCAACGATCGGATGAAAACCCATATTTAGAAACAAAAACCCTTTTGTTATTCAAGATATCTTCTTCTTTAATAGTTTTACCAAATGCCCAATTACATATCTCAATATTATATAAATCGGTATAGTACACCATATAGCTGTCATAGGAACGATCGGCCGAAAAACAACATTTACTGAGAAAAACTTTTTTGTTTATAAGGATATCGTTACCCAATTTCGGGTTTAATGATTTTTGATAATATCCCATCATATTCCTGAATATGATAAATATCGAATTACTATAACATACAGCTGCCATAGGAACGATCGGCCGGAAAATGCTTTTTACTGAGGAAAACTTTTTTGTTTATTAAGACATCGTTACCAGATTTCAGATTTGATGATTTTAAGTAATATCCAATCATATTCCCGAAGATGATAAATATCGGTTTACTATAATATATAGCTGCCATAGGAACGATAGGCCGAAAAATGACTTTTACTAAGAAAAACTTTTTTGTTTATAAGGATATCGTTACCCAATTTCGGGTTTAATGATTTTTGATAATATCCCATCATATTCCTGAATATGATAAATATCGAATTACTATAACATACAGCTGCCATAGGAACGATCGGCCGGAAAATGCTTTTTACTGAGGAAAACTTTTTTGTTTATTAAGACATCGTTACCAGATTTCAGATTTGATGATTTTAAGTAATATCCAATCATATTCCCGAAGATGATAAATATCGGTTTACTATAATATATAGCTGCCATAGGAACGATAGGCCGAAAAATGACTTTTACTAAGAAAAAAAATTTTTTTTTCTTGAGATATCCTTACCTAATGAATACAAAATATTAAAGCAACAAAAAATATATTAAGTTTTGGATTGGATACAGGGTTTCTATAGTCGGTTACGCCTGTTTATAGCCCTGCCTTTCTAGTTGTTACTTTATATTTGATGCGGATGCCAAACCGACATGAGAAATGTCGACATTGTTGAATCACACTTACCCAAGATAATTAACATGCCATCAATCTTTCTGATGTAAACGTCTTAGGTGTTTTAATGAGCCCGAAACTTAACTTTAGTTCTCACATTCTCATGACTACTAATAAAGCTAGAGGTGTTCTCGGCTTTATTAAGAGATGAGCTAAAGAATTTAATGATCCTTATACCACTTAGCAGCTTTTCACTTCTTTAGTTCGTCCGATTTTAGAATATGCTTCATGTATTTGGAATCCCCAACTCAACATATTCTGACCGTATTGAATCCGTTCAAAAACAATTTCAGCTCTTTGCGTTGCGAGGATTAAATTGAAATTCGGCAATTCGTCTTCCCTCATGCCATTGCCGCTTTAAATTGATTAATCTTCATATGTATGTTACTCGGAGGTCCGTGTTGGGAATTCTTTTTCTTCATAACCTTATAAACGGTAACGTTCATTCTCCTTTTCTCTTTGCGAAAATTAATTTTAACGTGACCTCGCGTACAACTAGATATTATTTACGTATTAGACTAAACACTGCACGATCATCTTTCTTACTGCATGATCCCTTTTATGTTATGTGTTTGGCTTATAACTCTAACTATCATTTATTTTCTCACATAGTCTCTTCTCACACTTTGAAATCTCTTCTAACTCGTAGATTTAATGAAATTAGATAGAATTAGAATCATATTTTAATTTTTACTATGTATATTTGTATTAATTTTAATTTAGTTTTTTTATTTTATTAATTAGTTTTTGTAATCTTCTAGTACTAATAAATTTTGTTAAATAGATAAAGCAGCTGTTGAACATTATCGGTCGTAGCTGTGGAACAGACACTAAGTCTGGTTTCGTAAGTCCTCTTGCTTGGTATTGCGCTACCACAACGTCTGCGAAAAAAAAAAATCCATTGGCGATAGGCCAGAACACAACATATTATGCTATCGAACTGGGTGTTGGTTGGGTGCTGGCTGCCATTTATCATAAAAAAAATTTTCGTTTCATACCAAACATATAAATTTTAAATAAATTTGTTTTTAGTAAAAACAGTTTTTTTTTCTTACAAATTTAACCATATCTTTAGAAGTTCTTCTTCCGACAATTTAATAAAGCAATATTAATTATGATTGAGTCAACGCATACCTAAGGCATAAGCAACTATATTGGGTCATAGCACGGCATTCGGATGAATTCATTTATGCATCATTGCGTTGTTATTGCAAAGTGGTGCTTTAGCAATAAAAATTAACAATACTAAGTGTTCCACAGAATCGTTACAATATTATTAAGTACATAAGAATGTGAAACGCTATGCCACTTCTTGGTAATAACAAATATTCTTAAATTATGCAATCATACGGTTGCGTTTAGGCACGCTGGAAAAATACTCAAACAAAAACGATAAGCTGTGATAAATATGTTAAAAATGTTTTGTTTCCTTTTATTTATTTTTATTTTTAAACATTTCATACATAGAAATACAGATATACAATGCAATACAGATAAATATAAACGCACGCAGTAGCGACAGAAGATGTGAGTCAATGAAGGGGTCATGTAAGTCACATCGACCCGTAACTGGCGTAGGCTGCAAAAAACTGATGTCACGAAACTTCACTCACGGCTCGCCTACTAAATACTAGTTATGCTACGCAGATGTAATTTGATTTAAGCAATCTAGGGTGGATTTGTTAGTGTTTTTTATTAAAACTCTTAAAGGTGTGCCGGACGGTGCTGTTTATGTTTCAAGTCATGCCATCATGTGTATCATGAATTAAATCTTGGAAAAACTAATTCTAATTTAGAGTGACTGAGAGTGTATATACAAATGAGCTTGTGCGATAGTATAAAAAAGCAAGTCCGCGAAATTATCATCAGAGCCACTTCCGCACCACCAGCTGGGTGAGTTTTTTGTCACGATAATAATCACCAAATACCATGGCAACACACACAAACGCAGAATATGCAATTGTGTGGACTACCAAACATTTTTTTTTTATTGCTAGGAATCTTAACCCAACGGAAATTAATATTCACTGATAAAAGCAGCGGATGTATGAAATCAAGCTAATGAAAACAAAAAAGTTTTGTTTGTTTCATTAGAGTAGCGAAAAAGACGATATTTGACTTTTTTCCAACAAAAAAAAAAAAAAAAAAACTGAATTTTGCATCTAAATAAACGTAGCAATATTTTGCACAAATAAGGTTTAGAGCTGGGCAAATTCAGCGGCCAAATCGTTATAACTGGCAGATCACTAGCTTCCAATGGAAGCCTCTTACTTATAGAACAAATTGCCGAGACGAGCTTCCCCTAAAAAGTTTTTATTCAGTAGAAACAGTGACCTTCACTTGAGCGCTTCTTTGGGGTTATAAGCAATCTTATATTGATTACAGCAGCTTCCAGATACCGTTTTATATGCCCTCCCTTTGCAGTTCGTTTTTCTGCGGCGACTCTTGCTGACCCGACCAAGGTCGCAGCATGCGATGCGGGCAAACTAGCACCCACTGCCCCGTGAGCGGGTTAAGGCGACGATGCTGATGTTCTGCAGTGAAGTACAATAACGAGCTACAGTGAAACTGAATTAGTTGAATTCGTTTTGTTCTTGTGTCACCTGTTGGTATAAACTGCATTTTTCTTTGTGTTTATGCTTTACTTCCTCAGAACCACTACGCACTTAGTATCTGCTCGCGTTGTGTTCACCTTAATGTCAGCGCAATGACAACTAATGTGCATCAGCCAATGTATTTGCGAAAGAGTGCACTATAGTGCCTCAAGACGGTAGCCGAATTATCAATAATAACGATAATAAATACGAAACAATGCTATATTTGCATTAAATGGCATTACATAAATTAAATAAACACAAGCAAAGCTCGTTGCATTTATTGCATGCATTGCGCAATTGTTTTAAGTAAAATAAGATAAACTTGCTGGCGGATTGTGTTGTTATGTTTCATTTACTTCGATACCGACTACTTCGCGCCAAAATTGTAACGAAGGAGACAATGTTTTAAAACATATCAAACGTTGATTTTAAACTCCTGTACTGACTGCTCGGTTGTACTTTTGTATGATGATTATATGACAAAACCTGTTATTTTGCATTGAAGAAACACAACAGAATATGTCTTTATGCAAAGACACTCATAACTTATACCAAAAATTGACTTCACAACTTTATATAAACAAAAATATATCAAGTTGTTTTTGCCGCTGTACAGCTAAAGTTGTGACATTTTTATTACAGCCTTAAAGGATTATTCAACCTTTTGACATGGCTTTAGTATATAATAACAAGAGTTTTTGGATACGTGTAGGCTAGCGATGGAAAATAATTTAAGTAACGTTTCTGCAGGGCGGTATCCGTGACGGATTCATGGTTCGTTATAACCGAAAGTTCGTTAAAATCGAAGATCGTTGCAAACGAAAAGTACTGTAATTAAATTAAAAAATTACCATTCCCAAATAAACTCTAAACGTAAAAGCAATTATAAAACATGCCAAAAATCGGCGGACATCACCTAAACACAAAAAACATACAGACATATGTATTCAAATATGGTCTCATGTGTGTTACTGTGTGTGTGTGTAACTGATAACCAAACTCATATATAAATGTTTTTTTATTTTCAAAAGTGAGCACAATTGACTTCTGAGCCAAATACGTGAGATTACTGTGCGCGCAATGTTCAAAAAACATTTTATGTAATGTCACATATGTACAATATATAAGTTAAAACATTCCCTTAACAGCCAAATCATTCCTCTACATAAGCATTATCAGTTCATTCACTCACTTTCGTTTTCCCATATTATTCTGCTGACGCTATGTCTGCGAACCTTCCGTTCGAGTTGTAACTCAAATTTCAATCACGCGTAAACACAACGTAACCAAACAGGTACGTAGACCAAGAGAGGATTCTTTAGCCTTTAGGTAAGACTTTCAAGTTTCCTTTGTATCGAACTCGGAACAGTAAAGCACATAGTGCTTTGAAATAAAATTATAATCATAAAATTTTGTAACAAAGAAAAGCACATAGTGCTGTCAAATAAAATTATAAATTAAAAAAATGGTGTAACGTGAAAATAAAACAAGTGTAAAAAATAAAGTTATGTGCTGTTAATTAAAAATATTATTTTTTTTTTAAATTTATCCAAGTGAATTTCTTAATTGGCGCCCGAACAGGGACCGCGTTTATAGTTCGTAATAAAACATAATTCGCGGCGACCATAAAAATTATAAACTGTCGTAATTGGCTCCCGAGTAATCGCGACAAGTCGTGTACAGAAAAGGACGGATTGTACTATCCTGCCACGCGAGAAAGGACAAACACATACGATTTAATAAGTGCAGCCGTATAAATAAAAACTAAATATTTCTGATTAAAAGAAACATTTTTTTAACAAATAAAAACATTATGGAATCTATCAATTAAAGAAAAGACAGTGCGAATTAACAAGTTAAAAAGATAATAAAAAAAAAAAATATATAAAAATATTTTATAAACAAACCACAAATCATAAACTAAAGAAGTGGACGAATATCAGGAACCAACAAAAGGAAAAATTCTCAATAATAACTTAAACATCGCAAAGGAAAAAACAGATGAAGTAGAAGACCACTGGATGTAAAACAACAACTATGGCAATAAGAAGAAAATGGACGGAATCTCTTTAATGTAAGAGATATCCTAGGCAATATTAAGATAATAAAGGTACAAAATAAAATTACAATAATATAATAAGAACCATAAGACCATTAGTAATTAAGTGAATAAATTAAAAGAAAAAAAATAATAATAATAAAAAAAAAAATGCCGTAATTAAATAGTGAAAGTTAATCACCCCTTACTTACTACATTTACTAACAACCAGAAGAAAGAGCTTGTAAGTTTAATAGCCGAAACAGTGTCAAATGTTTTTCATCCACGCGTAGAATTAGAGGAAGACCAGAAAATAGATTTCAGCAGAAACATTGAAGCTTCTGAAAGGGTATCAGACGTAGTAAAATATTTAAGAGAGTTCTCAGGGAAATCCGCAGAATTTAGTTCCTGGAGAAAGTCGGCAAATAGAATAATTCTAATGTACGGGCAAAACAAAAACACGCCAAAATATTTCACAATTTTACATACCATCCGACATAAAATAACAGGTGAAGCTGATGCGGCACTAGAATCATACCGAACCCCCTTGATAGGATAAAGATAAAAAATTTCTCATGTTACATTATTCGGACAAGAAAGACGTCAGCACTCTCGAGAACCAAATGACAACTCTTGCACAACGGGGTAATAGTGTCGAAGAATTCTATCAACAAGCTTATCAACTACTTTCCCTAATTTTGGACAAAATTTATTACCTTAAACTAGGAGAAGAAGCATTATAAGCCATGACGAATGCCTACAGGGAAAAGGCCCTTGATACCTTCATAAGAGGGCTAAATGGTGCATAACCAAGTCTGCTGAGTGTAAGAGAGCCGACTAGTCTACCGCAAGCTCTCCATATGTGTCTCAAACTAGGAAACATGAACTATCGAACCAACCACGCAAATAGTGCAGGTCATGGACATCAAATCAAATTCCGTCAACAACAGACTCAACAACAATCCATTTCTCGACAACACCAATATCTACAACAACGTTATCCACAATACCCAAGTGCTCGTCCGTTTTACCCAGAACTCACGAATTTTTCACCTAAGCCTCTTTACAAACCAGTTTATGACCCTCCGCACGGGCAAGGACAACCTTTTAACGCAGGGCAAACTAACTTCAGACCACCACTTCCACCCAAACCCCCAGTTCTGATGGATATAGACAGATCTATCCAAACCAAACAAGTAAACTACCAAAATCGACTTTGTGGTCCACAGGGAAGAAATAACACACCACAATTTCAACAACATCAAAATTAAAGACCAGCACAAAGGTATTATGATCAAGGTATAAAACGGCCCCTCTCACAAAATACGTAGCAACCAAACAAGGTACAAACAGTTTTTAATACGGAGTCGGTAACATTTCCAGAGCCAGGAGAAGAAAAGGAAATAGTAGAAAATACGGAAGAACATTATACAGAAGATACGTAATTGTACTCAACCGAGTACGAAGAGGAAGTCGAGGTAGTAGAGACAGGCAATGACAACGTCAATTTTTTAGACTAAACTCATCCTCGTTACCGTACTATTTCTTCAGAATGAAGAACGGCAATGAGCCTAAATTTTTGCTAGATCTAATAAAAATTATATTACACCAAATGACATTCGAAGCCCAATAATTAACAAGTACCAAAGAAGCAAGACGCTTCAGGAATAGAAAAATTCCGTATGGAGGATACCATACCGGACAAATATCCGATCCCGGATATCACTACTATTCTTGCCAATCTAGGATCCAATAAATATTTCTCCACAATTGATCTCAAGAGCGGCTTCCACCAAATGGCCCTAAATGAAGCAGACATTAAAAAAACTGCGTTTTCAGTTGCCCATGGGAAATTCGAGTTCACGCGGTTGCCTTTCGGCCTAAGGAATGCTCCAGCCATAACGAGCACTTCACGATGTGTTAAGGGAGCATATCGGTGTTCGTTGTTACGTCTACAGACCTAAGACTGTCCATGATTTACGCTGCTTTTTAGGAATGACAGAATATTATCGCAGATTCATCAAGGCATACGCGTAAATTGCCAAAACATTTACCGAAATACTTAGAGGTGAGTTGGGTAAAATTCCCAAAACGTTGTCTAAAAAGACCCAATTAAACCTATCGGCGCAAGCAGTAGAAGCAGTTAAATAGTTAAAAAACTGCCTATTATCAGACGAAGTTATGTTGCATTTTCCAGACTTTGATAAAGCCTTTGAGCTTACCATAGATGCTTCCAATTACGTTCTAGGAACCGTACTCTCCCAAGACGGTAGACCTATCTGCTTCCTTTCCAGAACTTTAGGTAGATCAGAAGAAAATTTTGCAGCAAATGGAAAAGAAATGCTGGGAATAATTTGAGCACTTCAGTCCTTAAGATGTTTTGTATACGGATCAAAAAAGGTACGAATCTTCATCGACCAGCAACCATTAACCTTTACTCTTAGCAACAAAAATTCTAACGCAAAAATGAAAAGGCGGAAAGCGCAGTTAGAAGAATATAAACCAGGTCATACCAACGTATTAGCAGACCTACTATCAATGCCACCTAAGTCTTATATAAACTCACTTACGGCCACTGTTCATAGTAGTGATAGTTCTTCCGAAAACTTAATACCTTCAGTAGAAAATCCCATTAACGTTTTCAAAAATCAAATCTTCATTTTGGAAGACTCGAAACCCTCGTATAAATTCGAAATAGTTTTACCATCATACCATAAGCATACAATAACCGAAACAACGCCTTCCGAAGATTCACTGATTCGACTTTTAAAGAAACATCTAAACCCAGCTATAATAAATGGGATAAAAACAACCGAACAAATAATGCTGAAGATACAAACACTATACCCACTACACTCTGCTAACTTCAAAATCCGCTTCGCTCAACAAATGGTAAAGGATGTTTCAAATACGGAAGAAAGACAGAACCGTCATAGAGACACATAATCGCGGACATAGAAATGAAAAAGAAAATCGAATACAAATTTTGGGTAAATATTATTTCCCTGTCATGGCGAAGAAAATTAAAAAGGTCACTAAAATGTGTCGAGTGTGCAAAGAAAATAAATACGATCGACATTCAAACAATACGAAACTACACCCTACACCTCTACCGGATTATACAGGTCATACGATCCACATAGACATCTTTTCCGCAAATAACGGCAAATATTTCCATCGACAATTTCTCTAAATTAGCTGTTATAAAGAAAATAGACGGGAACCTAAGAATCTTTGATCTTTGAATCTTTGATAACGAAAAATTCTTGAACTACCAACCAATAAAATTCATGCTAGAGAATGAGTTCAATATTAACATATTTACTGCGCCCCATTATACAAGTGAAGTAAACGGACAGATAGAACGTTTCCACTCCACACTAGCCGAAATCATGAGATGCTTAAAACAAGAACATCCCGATAAAGATTTTGATGAATTAATAGAAAGTTTCGTGAACGAGTACAACCACTCTATCCATTACGTTACAGGAAAAAAACCTTTCGACCTATTATTTGGTAGACCCACTCTATTTGGACCTTATGATAGAGAAAATGTTAGAAGGGAAAATTACGAGAAACTGCAAGAAAGACAAGAGCAAGACTTACTGTACCACAATAAAAACAAATCAGAAATTATTGACTATCAAATAGGAGACAAAGTTTATGTAAAACAAAATAAGAGATTAGGCACCAAACTTTCCAAAAAATATAAAGAAGAAATAAGAACATCTTATCCTCTATTTTTACAATTAAATGAAGAAATAAAAGATATCAAGAAATACATTCACAATCTAACACCTAAATCTAAAATCAAGAGAGCTTTAAATTTCATAGGTACCACTTGGATATGGGTGGCAGGCAGTCCTGACCACGATGATCTAGTAAGAACAAGCGATAAATTTGAGGAAATAATGAAAAACAATAACGAGCAAGTTGTAATAAATATAAAATTTATAGAAAGAATAAACAATATTACAAATGTAAGCAATAAAATATTAAAAACTCTAAAAAACAGTGAAGAATTCAGAAGTACATTCATATTACAAAGTAAATTTAAAATTGACATCATAAAAAAAGAAATAGAAAATATAAAGTACGCAATAAACTTCACTAAAGCAAATATAGGGTGATTTTTTAGGAGCTAAGTTTTTCAGGTTGACAGCACTGGTTAGTAATGACGTCCAAACGTCATCTGTCAAAGTGAAATGTTTTTAGTATACTCTGCCATTTAATCATGGAAAGACTTAAAAACGAGCAATGATTGCAAACTATTGAAATTTATTATTAAAATTTGTGCTCTGTGAAAAATGTGCACCGTTTGTTACGACCATATTATGGTTGTCATAATCGACCTGGCTCAACAGATACGCAAATAAGCAAAACTGTCGCATCTGGAGTGATGAACAGCCACATCCCATACAAGAATTACCGATGAATCCCGAAAAAACGACAGATTGGTGTGGTTTATAGGCTGGTGGCATCATCGGTCCATTTGTCTTCAAAGACGACCGTGGAAGAAACGTGAAAGTGACGCAAAATTAGATCTTCCGAATGGACCATTTGAAACGGAGCCGCGGGCAACATCTACAAGAAGTTGTCTTTAAAACGTAAATGCCAAAGGTCTATTTATCGATACAATAAAATTTTTGAATATTTTAAGCAAATTTGAGTGTTTTATTCGATTTTTAAAAAAACTACGCTTAAAAAATCACACATTATTATAAATACGTTCATTTTATCCTGAAATGCTAGAAATTAATAATATCTTTATAAGTGAAAATACGCCTTTTGAACGCCTCGTGTCCTGACTGCCGCCCTTCGGAAATTAATTTTTCCAAATTTGTTATGAAATCCCGCAATGCCTTTTCGGAGTTAGTAAAGGATTATAAACGGCTTGATGAAAAGCTAGAAGATTATGAAAAATCTTTTGAGGAGTACAAATGTTCTGATTTGTCTCCTAAACGGAAGAAGGCCAAATCTTCCAAAACAAAAGTACCCCCTACAATTGTTATTAATGCTGATGACAGCCTAAATACTCCTGGTTGCTCAAATCAAAATGGCGACCAGGTGTATTCAACTCCTATGTCAGTTTCTCCTCCAGTTTCTTTTGCTGTGGCAGTTAATACAGGTGTTTCTAACCCTGCTATTGTGCCAACTATACAGCCTTCAGTCAAAATTTCACCTAAGCCCTTAGTTGTCGTTCCTGTCACGAAGGCTGTCTTTGTCTCCCGGTTGGCCATTGACACTACGGAATGTGATGTTAATCATTACATAGTTTCTAAATGTCAATCTATCTCTAATACTATTATAAATAAATTTAAGTTTAAAATTATAGTTCCGGCCGATTATTTCGCGGAATTGCTTAAACCCGACTTTTGGCCTAGTAATTGTATTGTGCATGAATATGATTACAAAGATCGGAAAAAAGCTCCACCTATTGTAGCTAATTTAGTCCCGGTACCAAAAAACTCAAAAAGTGCGGCCAAACAGAGAAAAAAGTAAATAATTCTCAGCTGTCAACTCTGTTGGTATCTTTTCAAAACGTTAGAGGAATTAATTCTAAACTTAAAAGGTTATTTCTCGATAGCTTTTCTTTTGATTCTGATATTATTGTCTTTGTTGAAACCTGGCTCCGCCCTGAAGTCCTTAACTCAGAAATCTTTAATAGTAATTTTGTAACTTTTAGGAAAGATCGGTCCGCGAGAATTGGTGGTGGTGTTCTGATTTCTGTCAATTCGTCTCTATGCGCCGATGAAGTTCTTACCCCTTTCTCTGATAATATTGAGTTTCTTTGTGTTAAAGTTTTCGTTAACAATTGCAATATATTTTTGACTTGTTCTTATATTCCACCTTCATCTGATGATATTACTTACACGGCTCATGTGGATTCTATAAAATTCGTCCACTCTCTTCTCCACACCGCTGACTATTTATTAGTCATGGGTGATTTTAATCTCCCACTTGTATCTTGGTCCCCCTCTGAGCTTTCAAATTCCCTTGTACCTGGCTCTTCGTGTAAATTTGTTGATGCAATATTAGTTGATTCTCTTGAGCAAATAAATTTTATTACGAATAGTATGAATCGTACACTTGACTTAGTTTTTACTGATCGCGTCACACATTTTTCATTGCGTAGGTCTAATCCGTTATCTACCCCTGAAGATAGTTACCACCCTACTCTTCAGCTAGAAATTCTTATGAAGACATCTTCATCGAATTCACCTAGTGGGAAAGCTAGTAAATCGTTTTGTTTTAGAAAAACTGATTTTGGTAAACTTAACCAGTTTCTCTTAAATACTGATTGGTCGGCTTTAAATTCCATGGGAGATATCGATGAAGCTGTGCAGTTGTTTATTAATAAAACTTTACTAAAATTTTTCAAAAAATGCGTTCCTAAAGTTAAGGTTTTCCCTGAGTCAAATAGACCAGCATAGTTTTCTCGCGATTTAATTCGGTTGAAAAATCGTAAAAATCGTCTGTTTAATAAATTTAAACGTACCGGTTTGGCAGTTGATTATGCAAATTATACTGTCTCGCGCTATAATTTTAATCACGCGAATAAATCTTACTATAATTCGTATTTAATTAACGTTAAACTCAATATTAAACGTGATCCTAAGTCGTTCTATAATTTTATTAATTCAAAACGCAGGTCTAATTCTTTTCCCTCAATTATGAAGCTAGGTAATGTTGAGGGATGCAATAATGCTGATATCTCTAACTTATTTGCTAGCTTCTTCCAAAATAACTATAGTGATAGTTCTGTCTCATGTAGTTTTTATTCTGACCCAAGTAATGGGGCCTCTTACCCGATTAATTGCCCTGTTATTGATGAAAGAATACTTCTGTCTTATTTATTGTCTATTGAACCCACTTTTTCTGTTGTTCCGGATGGTATTCCTGCATGTGTTTTAAAGCACTGTGCTAGCGCTTTACTTCAACGTTCAACAGTTACCAATCTTTTGGAGTTCACTTCACTTGTTTCCAGTGGATTTGCCCGTTGTTGTCAGACAGATGTTATTTATACAGATTTCAGTAAAGCATTTGATAGTGTTTGCCATTCGTTGCTTCTTACCAAATTAGATAGATTTGGCTTTTCGCCTAAACTTGTAAGGTGGATTGATAGTTATTTAAGAGGTAGGTCTCAAAAAGTTTTATTTAATGGCTGTGTTTCAAAAAATATTAATGTCCATTCTGGTGTCCCTCAGGGCAGCCACTTAGGTCCTTTGCTTTTTAATATTTTCATAAATGACCTTCCATCGGTTATTAAGCATTCTCATGTGCTTATGTTTGCTGATGATGTAAAACTTTGGTTTACTCTAGATTCCTTTCTTCATCAGAATCTTCTTCAAGAAGACCTCGATCAACTTTCAAAGTGGTGTAAGGATAATTTTCTATACCTTAATTGTGAAAAGTGTAAAGTAATGTCTTTCACTCGTAGCAAACCTAGGTTGTATTCCTACTCCTTAAACGGTTCTACTTTAGCACGTATTTATGAATTTAACGACTTAGGTGTTTTGATGAGCCCGAAACTTAACTTTAGTTCTCACATTCTCATGACCACTAATAAAGCTAGAGGTGTTCTTGGCTTTATTAAGAGATGGTCTAAAGAATTTAATGATCCGTATACCACCAAACAGCTTTTCATTTCTTTGGTTCGTCCAATTTTAGAATATGCTTCATGTGTTTGGAATCCCCAACTCACAACATATTCTGACCGAATTGAATCTGTCCAAAAACAATTTTTGCTTTTTGCGTTGCGTGGATTAAACTGGAATTCTGCAATTCGTCTCCCTTCATACCATTGCCGCCTTAAATTGATTAATCTTCCTACCTTAGCTAGTCGGAGATCCATGTTAGGTATTCTTTTTCTTCATAACCTGATAAACGGCAATGTCAATTCTCCTTATCTTCTTGGGAAAATAAATTTTAACGTGCCTTCGCGTTCAACAAGATATTATTTGCCCTTTAGACTAAACACTGCTCGATCATCTTTCCT
>JBAMBQ010004530.1:0-10512 GCA_037044495.1 Stegana nigrithorax | reverse complement strand
TTTGGGCGAGATGAATCTTTTAAGTTACTGTAAACAACACAAATAGCGCTCGTATGTCAAAACGTTCTGAGTACGTATAACCTCAAAAATGTCTATGACTTTACGATAGAGCTGGCATTTGCCAGATTGCAAGGGTTGCTAGGGTTGCCCAATCCCGAAATATAAAAGGCAACCCTCGTATCATCTTCCGTTGATCCTCGTAGTTGGCCGCCACACGTCTTTAGTTCAATTTTGCTGGTGAAAAATTCGATTTAAGACCTGGGTTTTTATGAGAGAGGTATAATGAAATTGCCTTCAAAATGGCACTAAATTTATCGAGCAAAATGGCGCATATTCGACTTATATCGGATCATTCTATACATATTAAATAATCCCTTCAATTTCATACATAAATAATGGATTTATTTTTACTACACCCGATATGTTTAGCTTGGCCCGGCGTAAGCGCTTCTAAGTTGTTGGCATCCGACGACAAAGGACAAATGGGCCGTGAATTCAATATAGCCTCCACTTGCACTACTGCTGTAGACGTCTCCTCGTAATTTAGTGCAGTTCCATTGACCTGATGCACCAACAGTCCCTTAGCTACCTTGATAGCACTCTCCCACAAATCCCCAAGATACGGTGACCGCGGAGGTATAAAGTGGAAGGTAACTCCCAATGTCGCACAGCAACCATGAATGGCCGCCCTTGAAGGTTCATTCTGCAGCTCTTCCACCAACATCCGCAGTTCATGCGCAGCGCCTACGAAATTTGTACCGTTATAGCAAAATACTTCTCTGCTTAGACTTATCCGTTCAAAAAAACGCTTTAGCGAGGTAATACATTTATTCTTGCTCAAATCGGAGACTATCTCCAAATGACACACAACAAAGCAGAGATTCACCTTCCGACCACGCCCATTAAAGTGCTTGAGCATCGGTTCGGCAAAGTGAACGCCCACTCTCTGGAACGAATTTGCCTCTCCTCAACTCGATGCACAGGTAGATCACCCATGTATTGCGTGGTGAAAACAGGCCGCTGCCGGAAGCAAGCAATGCAACTTCGAATCATCCGTCGAGCCAAGAGTCTACAATTGACGATCCAGTACCTTTGACGTACAAATGCGCATAGAGCTTGCGCACCAGCATGAGAAGTTCCTTGATGCATGTGAGTTAATAATGATTTTAAGACCACATGGTCACCTGGCAATAAAATTGAATGCCTGACTCCAAACAATACGTTACCTCGGAACAATCTGACCTCTTTTCTCAAAATCATTATATTTTCTGTAATATCCATAAATGGAGTTAACTTATCTCCCGCACGATACAGACATTCTACACATTATGTAATATAAAAAGTTATCCTTTTCTCATCTCCACTACTCCCGATGGCCCACCAATTTTTTTTTTTTTCGATTTTTCGCTATTTGCACCCATTTATATATAGACCCAAACACTCGCTGAAGCCTTGGAAAATTGTTTATAAATTCGTTAGGATACATTCCTCGAGACACTATGTTCGCAGGGTTTGATTTTGTGTCGACCTTGCACCACTGACGAATGTTGGACACCGCTTGAATCTTAGATACCCTATTTGCTACAAATGTCGACCAACGGCTAGAATGAGAAGCAACCCAATACAATACAATTGTGAAATCCGTCCAATAAAAAATACGACCTTTCTCTACCGCCAAACAACTCTTTCTCCTTGTCATTAACTCAGTTAAAAGGAAGGCACCTTGCAACTCTAGGCGAGGCAGCGATGTTACCTTTACCGCCGCCACCTTAGATTTCGATGCTATAAACTGTGAATATACCAAACCAACATTTTCAAAAAAACGAGCTTAGACCACTGCTCCATAAGCTCGATTGGATGCGTCTGCGAAGCCATATAATTCGACACACTCCCTATCCGTGCCCGGAAACATTAAACAAGGCATCTGTACTACTAATACTTGCGCTAACTCTCGATGAAATTTCGATCAATGGGCTCGCATGCTTTCCGGAAGCTCTTCATCCTAGTCAGCCTTCAGAAGCCACAATTCTTGTAAAATTATTTTTCCTAATACGATGAGAGGTCTTAGCATGACCAAAGGGTGGAACAGTTGGGCTAACTCTGAAAAGACAACATGCTTTGTTATGTTTGAATTGGACACCACTATTGATCCTGGCGATAAAAATGCTTCACATTCACAATTCGTACTCCCCTTATGTAGCTCTGTAGCTATTACCCATGATTCAACACTGCACTTATCTCCCTTTTGTGCCGGCCTAGTACCATACGTGACAGTTTTAAGGCCCAGCACCCAACACATTGCCACACAATGCCCAGGAAATTTCAATCATCGTCACCGGTGAGAGCCTACTCATGGCAGCGAAAACGTAGCAAAATTGCCAACAGATTCTCTTGGATCCAGCAACTCATTTAACAACACACCACTACTCGATTTACAAGACGCATCAAAAACCATTCGAAGCTTGGTTGTTGCACTATCAGGCCGTAAAATGTAATATTTTATTTTTTCGACATATTCCGGATTCAACACTTCCAAATGGCCGAGCTGCTTGTATTCTTCGATAAAATTTACATATGACTCTTTGACAGCATGATCCTTACTAAATTGACCTTAAAGCTTCAAAAAACGGTCCAACACAATCCTTAAATGGCAACCGCACAATGAAGAGACACGAAAGTGTTCGTTTTACATTCGCTAGAAAGTGTTCCTCACAAAACTTTTCTTCTAGAGTATATTGTTTTTCCGATGACGAAACATCTTTCATCTTCCAAAAGGATTCGACTATCTGAGGGAGTCTACCTTGGGCTTCTCACCACTGGTTGCTTCTGAAAGCAAGCAGCAACTCGAAGGAGCACATTCTCCAACAACCAGCCATCCTAGCAAAGACTTCTGTAACATTGGCAAATGAGGCGCCAGCTTAATCTGACCAGCTGCCAGCAGCGTGGAAAAGAGATCGACTCCTAACAACATATCAATTTTAGGATTGCTATTAAAAGAAGGATCAGTCAATTTTATTCCGTTGGGTATCTTCCAAGCCTTAGCCGAAGTCAAAGAATTCGGTGCATATTTTGTGGTGTGCTCTAATACAAGGAATTCCGTAATAGTCGAAAATGATGATCTCTTCACCTTAAATAAATCGTTACGCATCCTTGGACACCCGCTTTAGCGTCTTCAATTCCATTTACTATCACTTCACTATTTTTCGATTCGAGTCCTAACTTCTCTACAGGATCGGTGACTTCCAGCACCAAGTACGTACCTGCAGCTAACTAGCTCTTCGCCTGATCCTTTCACCAACACTACGGCAGTGACTAGCTATTAGCTATCATATTACATCAGCTATATTATTATTAGCATCATAATCCCACCGTTGTAAAGTATCCTCATCCAATTTTTCGCAAATTAAATAAACAACCAATGCATTTAAAATTTCTTCAGCACAGCCTAATGTACGCAAAACCGCTAACTAAGCTGACGTTGTATATGCTATGCGTGTAAGTGAATCAAAATCAGCACGACCAATTTTTTTTAATATCGAACAGTTCCTTTATATGCGCCTGAAAAATAATTGATTTCTTTTCGAAACGCTCCTTTAAAATAGTCAACGCTTTTCTGGAATTGGCTGGAGTTAATTCGATTACCTCAACTGCACCCAAAGGAATGGGTCCTAAGCATGAGCGTAGGTGCACAAGTTTTGACAATTCGTCTAACTCGCTAGAATCAACAAGCGCGGTAAAAGTATGATACTAATTCGACCATTCAGGGAATTTTCCGGAAAAACTCGGAATTTGAATTATAGGCAGTTTAAACGTTTTTGCAGGTTGCACAGAATCGCATTGTGAACGATTAACTGCAGTGCTATGCAATGCTACCTCCAACACACCTGATCGTCGTTGTTGTTGAGAGAAACAACTTAATATTTTTGCCTCCACTTCACAATACAATTCTTCATATTTCTGTCGCACACTGTAATCATCCGGGTTACAACTTATTGTTTGATTTCTGATTGCAATGTACACAATTTCGTACATCTAGACTCCACTAAACTCAACCGCGCTTCCAATTCTTCGCCTGTCATCGAAAACGAAATAATTTCTACGATTAAGGGAGTTAATTAACCCACCTCGGGCTGGATACAATTCTGTCTCTCAACTTGGTTTTTACGGTGCCAATATGCCCCTGTTAAACAACATATTAGCAGCAGAAGTATATTATATTTTGTTCGACAGCAACGTCATTTTGTTCGCCAAAATGCAAACACGAAAGTCAACGCAAAGAATAAATAATAAATGCCGTCGTAACAACAATGTAATAATTTCAAATTTTTTACCTTCTGCTAAACTTAAACAACAAATAGCAGCAGAAATATATTATATTTTGTTCGACAGCATCGTCACTCTGTTTGCCAATATGCAAACACGAAACTCAACGCAAAAAATAAGTAATAAATGGCGTCGCAGCAAAAATGTAACAATTTACAACTTTGAACATATATGTACATGTATACAGCTATGTGTGCTAAAATCGAACGCAAGCTGTACTTTCAAACATACAATATACATAAACGATTGTAACGGGCACTATATTCACCGAAATTGAATCCCAAATGATGCACATATAAAAACAACTAAAACATTAAACGATCACTTTTCTAAGAGTTCATTACAATTCAATTAAAATTTCCGTAATTCTTCGAGATTAAACTATGTTTATTATATTATTATGTTAGCAATAATGAAACAATCATTGTGGCAGATCCAAAATCAAAAAAACGCCAACTGCATCATCTAACTAATATGGAACAAGTACAGAAGAAAAAGCTTAAAATTAATATCGTCGTACAAACTTCATGTGATCACAATAAGACACGCATAGAGGAAATGGATTGCAAAACTAGGAACCTTGCTGACAAAATGGATCAATTACAAAATAAATGCGAAACCTTACAATCCACCAATGACTCGCTGCTCGTTAAAAACTGTAAACTCGACAGCACCGTCAGAATTTAATCTTTACAAAATAAATTCGAAGCTTACAAGCTACCAATGAATCACTAGTAGCCAAAAATCAGAAACTTAATATGGAATTAGAATCGTTACGTCAGGAACTCAGCGAAACCAAAGAAAACAAACAAAAACAACAGCTTAAAAAGTCAATCACAACTCAGCCAAGTAGCTGTAAATGCACACTCACTAGATAAGTAATATCCAAAGAAATACAATCATCACAGTGGTGCTTTACTTACTCTACGTGACTTATTGCTCATCAACAAAGTCGATGAAAACAAGCTCGACACTAAAAGCTAATGACAAACACACGGATAGTACAGAATTCATGGAATATAGTACAATAAAACAATTACCTAAATCAGTGGTGACATCCACAGCAGAACGCATGGACCATGAAAATAAAAATGGTAGCCTAAATATACTAAACATAAGAATCTCAACAGTAACAAAACAAAAAATAAACAATTGTTTCCAAGTGCAAACACTAACACAATCAAAATAAGCTTACTCAAATAGGTACAATGAAAACGATCAACAAATTACAAAGTATAAGAAGCACTAAAAAAAATAATGAACTGAAGAATTACGCATGTCTAACCTCTAATGAGAAAAACCTTAATATAAAAAAGGCCAAAGGAATAATTTGCGCAATAAAAACAAAAAACAGACATAGCTTTATTATCAATGAAAAAGTTGACTTAAGACAATTCTTTTCACAGGAAAAAATAACTGTTACTAAGAGACTATTCTCTGTCAAAAAAATTTTAAGAAGGAAATAAACTATTTAAAACAGTTCAAATAGCGCTCATGACAGGTCTAACAAAAAAAAAGATTGATGAAAAGTTTCCAATAACAAAAAAAAACTAGAAAGGCAGGGCTATAGTCGGGCGTAACCAACTATTGAAAACCCTGTACCCAATCCAAAACTGAATATATTTTTTTGTTGCTTTAATATTTCATATTCAATATGTAAGGATATCTCAAGAAAAAAGAAATTTTTGACATAGTTTTATGTCTAAGCTATCGATAACGAATGTCTGTTAAATCACAGCTTAGCAGCGACTTACCAGCGATCAACAGCTACACAACAACTCGCTCTGTGGTTGTTGTTCGCAACAGCAAGACTTAACAGCAGCACAACAGTTTTTTGTTTTTTTTTTTTTAATTTCTCAAAAATGTTAGTCACGCCGAAACTGTTATTTGAATGATTTATAGAACTGACACTTATCACGCAGGTAACCTGTGTGCTAAATAAAAACTTCAATGCTATCTTGATTTTTGACTTTTTATTTATTTTTCCCCCTTGCTTTCATTATAATTTTTTTATTTCGTTTTTAACAGACTAAGCAAGCGAACCAACAAGTCCAAAGTGTTAAGTGTCAAAAATAAAGCACATCGCAGCAAAGGAATATTCCTAGAAGTCTACGCATTTGACTTCGGTTTCAAAATAAATTAAAAAGTTCTTTTCGTTCGTACATTTCGGACGTTTTAGTCAAACAAAAATCTGTTTCTTAATATTTTCTTATTTTCTTTTGTCGTGACTTTGCGCGTCTTCGTTTTAAATTTCCGTACTTGTTTTATTTTGCTTTTGCTTGGTTTTCGTTCGTGTTTTATTTTACAACTTAAAATTGACACGGAAAGAATACTGGAAAAATTTTAATGCAAGAAATTTCAAAATATAAAAACCGTAAGCGGACACCACCAACTTGTGTTCGTTCACTAAATTGTGCGTTAACATTAGTATATTTCTATTAATTATCGGTAGTGGCATTTGATTTATTCGGTGCTCTCTGGTGAAGAGTTTTTACTAAATTTTAATTTCTTCATAAATAGTTTTGTGCTTTTGGTGCTTTGCATTGTATTGTTTTTGTAAACAATCAGCAAACATCTGTTTTGTGCGAGTGACTGTATAAATTTTATTGTTCAAACTTTCACTTTCCTTTTTAAGTAATTTCTTCTGCTTTTATTAAATTTAATTGCATACTTTTTGACTTCTGTTTCCTTTCAAATCCTTCAGTTAATTTTTAATAATTTAAAATTTTTCTTCATCTATTTTTATTTATATTTATTTATTAAATTTTTCAACTATGGCCTGTTGTTACGCGAAGTGTAAGAAGGCACTCGATGTTGCCACCGCTTCGGTATCTTGTTGGATGTGCGACAACCATGCACATGTCGCTTGTGCCGACCTAACTGGTAGACTCATTGACAGCATTGCCAAAAATAATGGCTTACGCTGGTAGTGTCCCGACTGTCGCCCTTCGGAGATTAATTTTTCCAAATTTGTAATGAATTTGCGTAATGTGTTTTCAGAATTAGTTAAAGATTATAAACGGCTTGGCGAAAGCTTGAAGTTTATCAAAAATCTTTTGAGGAGTAAAAATGTGCTGATTTGTCTCCAAAAAGGAAGAAGGCCAAATCTTCCAAAACAAAAGTACCCCCTACAATAGTTAGTAGTGCTAATGACAGCCTAAATACTGCCAGTTGCTCAAATCAAATTAGCGACCAGGTGTATTCAACTCCTATGTCAGTTTCTCCTCTAGTTTCTTTTGCTGTGGCAGTAAATACAGGTGTTTCTAACCCTGCTATTGTGCCAACTATACAGCCTTCTGTCAAAATTGCACCTAAGCCCTTAGTTGTTGTTCCTGTCACTAAAGCTATCTTTGTCTCCCGGTTGGATACTGATACTACTGAATGTGATGTTCAATTATTCATTATTATTATCAATAAATGTAAGTTTGCCCATAAGTGATCTATTTCTTCCTTTAAAATTATTGTTCCGGCCGATTATTTCGCGGAATTGATTAAGCCCGACTTTTGGCCTAGTAATTGTATTGTGCATGAATATGATTATAATGATCGGAATAAAGCACCACCTAATAGGTTGCTCATTTGGTTCCGGTACCAAAAAACACTAAAAGTGTTCTTAACTGTCCACTTTGTTAGTATCTTTTCAAAACATTAGAGGAATTAATTCTAAACTCAAAAGGTTATTTCTTGATAGCTTTTCTTTTGATTCTGATATTATTGTTTTTATTGAAACCTAGATCTGTCCAGAAGTCCTTAACTCAGAGATTTTTAATAGTAGTTTTGTTACTTTTAGGAGAAATCGATCGTCGAGAATTGGTGGTGATGTCCTGATTTCTGTTAGATCGTCCCTATGTGCTGATGAAGTATTTACCCTTTTCTCTGATACCATTGACTTTCTTTGTGTAAAAGTTTCGGTTAACAGTTGCAATATATTTTTAACTTGCTCTTATATTCCACCTTCGTCTGATGATACAATTTACACTGCTCATCTGGACTCTATAAAATTCATCAACTCTCTTCTCCACACCGCTGACTATTTATTAGTCATGGGTGATTTTCATCTCCTGCTAGTTTTTTGATCCCCTTCTGAACTTTCAAATTCCCTTGTACCTAGTTCGTCGTGTGAATTTGTTGATACAGTATTAGATGGTTCTCTTGAGCAAATAAATTGTGTTACGAATTGCACGAATCGTTAACTTCACTTAGTTTTTACAGATTGTGCAGCAAATTTTTCATTGCACACGTCTAATCCATTGTCTACCCCTGAAGATAGTTACCATCCTACTCTTCAGCTAGAAATTCTTTTGAAGACATCTTCATCGAATTCATCTATTGGGAAAGCTAGTAAATCTTTTTGTTTTAAAAAAACAGATTTTGGTAAGCTTAACCAGTTTCTTTTAAATACGGATTGGTCTACTTTAAATTGCATGATTGATATCGATGAAGCTGTGCAGTTTTTTAATAAAATTTTACTAAAATTGTTCAATAATTGCGATGCTAAAGTTGAGGTTTTCCCTGAGTCTAATAGACCAGCATGGTTTTTCCGCGATTTAATTCGGTTAAAAAATCGTAAAAATCGGCTTTTTAATAAATTTAAACACGCGAATAAAATTACTATAATTCGTATTAAATTAACGTTAAATTCAATATTAAACGTGATCCTAAGTCGTTCAATAATTTTATAAATTCAAAACGCAGGTCTAATACTTTCCCTTCCATTATGAAGCTAGGTAATGCTGAGGGATGTAAAAAAGTTGATATTTCCATTTTACTTGCCAGCTTCTTCCAGAATAACTATAGTGATAGTTTTGTCTCACTTAGTTTTTATCCCGACCCATGTACAGAGGCCTCTTACCCAATCCTTTGGCCAGTTATTGATGAAAAATTGGTTCTGTCTTAATTATTAGCTATTAAACCAGTTTTTTTTGTTGACCCTGACGGTATTCCTGCATGCGTTTTAAAGAACTGTGCCAACGTTTTACATTTTCATCTTTATAAGGTGTTTTATTTATCGGTTATGACCTTTTCCTTTCCTATGGTATGGAAACAATCTTACATGTTGCCTCTCCACGAAAAAGGTAGTAAAAGGAATATCTCAAACTACCGTGGTATTGCTAAGCTATGCGCAATACTGAAGTTACTGGAACATAAAATTACTGATCAGCTTCTGCATTATATTATTCCTAATTTGAGTATATCTCAACATCATTTCTCTAAAAATCGTCCAACAGTTACAAATCTTCTGGAGTTCACTTCACTTGTTTCCAGTGGATTTACTCATTATTGTCAGACAGATGTTATTTATACTGATTTCAGTAAAGCATTTGAAAGTGTTTGCCATTAGTTGCTTCTTACCAAATTAGATAGATTTGGTTTCTCGCCTAAACTTGCAATGTGGATTGATAGCTATTTAAGACGTAGGTCCCAAAAAGTTTTATTTAATGGCTGTGTTTCTAAAAATATTAATGCCCATTCTGGTGTTCCACAGGGCAGCCACTTAGGTCCTTTGTTTTTTAACATTTTCATAAATGACCTCCGGTTATTAAGCATTCTCATGTGCTTATGTTTGCTGATGATGCTGAACTTTGTTTTACTCTGGATTTCATTCATCATCAGAATCCTCTTCTAGAAGACCTCGATCAACTATCAATGTGGTGTAAGGATAATTTTATCTACCTAAATTGTGAAAAGTGTAAAGTTATGTCTTTCACTCGTAGCAAACCTAGGTTGTATTCCTACATCTTAAATGGTTCTACTTTAGCACGTGTTTATGAATTTAACGACTTTCAGAAGGGCGTTTTGATGAGCCCGAAACTTAACTTTAATTCTCACATTCTCATGACTACTAATAAGGCTAGAGGTGTTCTTGGCTTTATTAAGAGATGGTCTAAAGAATTCAATGATCCGTATACCCCACCAAGGAGCTTTTTACTTCTTTGCTTTGTCCGATTTTAGAATATGCTCCATGTATTTAGAATCATCAACTTACAACATATTCTGACCGTATTGAATCTATCCAAAAACAATTTTTGCTTTTTGCCTTGCGTGGATTAAACTGTAATACTGTAATTCGCCTTCCTTCATACCATTCTCCCTTAAATTGATTAATCTGCCTACCTTAGCTAGTCGGAGATCCGTGTTAGGTATACTTTTTTCCCATAACCTAATAAACGAAAAAGTCAATTCGCCTTG
>JBAMBQ010004529.1:0-28887 GCA_037044495.1 Stegana nigrithorax | reverse complement strand
CAACCGTTTAATTGCTTAAATGGATCTGTTGTCTTTTGAGAAAATACAACTGACTTAGGAAAAAAAAAACTAATTAACTAGAAGAGATTTCACCCTCTCGAAAAACACGATCATTTTAAAGTTAGATAAAAGTTCAAATTTACCTTAAAAAAGACTTTAATTTGTTTGTAGAATTTTTGTTGTTATTTTAATAGGTAAACTATTCTTTCATGTGTGTTTTTGTTTTTTCAATCAAGGAATTATGTCAAAATGCACCACAAAACGTCTGCCTCATAGAGACTTTGAGTATGAGACAACTACATGAAATAATTTTGTATACGTAATACTATAAATAAAAAGAATTGCAAAAAAAAAAACGCGTGAATAACACGATTTATGAAATTGATACATTTTGTTTTGCATGTTGTCAGTTGACACGCTAAGTCAAAACACACAACAGTGTGCACGCGGAAAACACGAAATCATAATTCCTCAAACAACCTGAGCAAACCTTGTGCGCATTTTTAGATTTTTTTTTTATTTTCTTTAAAAATTTGTTTATTGGTCTAAATAAGTATTAATATATAACAGGGTTGTCTAACACGTTTTTATAAGTACAATAATTAAAATTCTTTCAAAACATTGGTTTCTGTATTAATACGAGTATTCAGTGAAATTACTTTTGATGGCTCCACCAACTGATGCTACTGACTTTAAGTAAAATATCATTAGTTAAATATTTAACTCTTCTATGGAATAAATTCATACATAAAGAAACTTAAACTCTTTAAAATAATGTTTCATTAAATATTTCTCCAAACCAAATTCATGCGCTACGAAACCAAATTTTTTAGTCCTAGCAATTATCGCTGAAGCTTTTAGTGTTTAAAAATCAATACATATGAGCATCTGCCGTAGGTGGCGCATTTCAATTTAACTTAATCCAAACAATATTAAATAGACTCACATTTAACAGTATGAGGTGTAGTAAGAGGCATAGAATTCCATAAAAGGTAATGTTGGGGGAAATGAAAATAGTAGGAATTTCAAAAGACTCGGTGAGTATATCCAAAGTTGTGACAACTTCGACAGTTACCAGCGGATGCCGTCAATCATATAAGGTTAAAACATGGAGAAACAAATAATTGTTCCCAATAGTTACCATTTGGGTAAGAAAGTGTAAAATGGAAGCAAAAACTAAAAATTTTATTGAATCTATATCGCAAATGAGGGACTTGTTATTTATTGACTGTCTGACGTTTATTTCCGGTTAATTAAAAATTAAAAAAGTAGAATAGAAGAAATGTGAGCACATGAAATTTTAAGCCAATTTACAGAATTTTATGTAAAGTTTTAATAAACATATGAGCGAATCGGAAAGATACCGTAGAGTTATCAATATCTAAAAGATATAAAAGTTAAATGTTTGGTTTGTGCAGAATGAATAATAAATACAAGGTGAGTTCCAAAGTAAACAGGACTTTTAAAAAAAAGGCAGAATAAATAGTTTTTTCGGCAAAATCAATTTATTTTATTCAAAATAGTCTCCTTCTGCTTTAATACAGCGTTTTGCACGGTCCAAAAGCATGTCGAACGAGTGTTTTAGCTCGTTGCCCGGTATGGCCGCCAGTATGCCGGTGCAAGCCTTTTGAATGGCCTCTACGTCTGCATAACGCTTTCCTTTCATCGGCAAATGCATTTTTCCGAAAAGGTAGAAGTCGCACGGTGCCATATCAGGTGAATACGGGGAGTGGTTGATGGTTAAAATGTGATTTTTGGTCAAATAGTCGGACACAAGCGTCGATCGATGAGACGGCGCATTATCGTGCAACAAACGCCAACTTCCATCTTCGCGATATTCGGGCCGAACACGTCGAATACGGCGCACCAAACGCTTCAAAACTCCAAGGTAGAATACCGCATTAACGTTTTGGCCGGGTGGAACAAATTCTTTGTGGACAATACCCTTGGAATCATAAAAACAAATCAGCATTGTCTTCACTTTTGACTTCTCCAGGCGCGATTTTTTGGGTTTCGGCTCGTCCGGCGCCTTCCATTCAGCACTCTGGCGTTTCGTTTCGGGATCATATTGAAAACACCACGTTTCGTCTCCAGTCACAATCTTGTAAAGGAAGTCCGGGTCTTTTTTTGCCTCTTTAATGATGTCCTTCGAATGTTGAATTCTGAGCAATTTTTGGACGTCAGTCAATTTGTGCGGAACAAACCGTGCACACACCTTTTGTAAGCCCAAATGTTCGGTCAAAATGCGATAAATCGATGTTTTGGAGATGTTCAATTCTATTTCCATGAATTTCAATGATGATTTCGGCTGATTTTTTATGAATTCACGCACAGTTTCAATGGAATTTTCGGTGATCACGGATTTTGGTTGGCCCACATGTTCATCGTCATTTATGTCCTCACGACCACTTTGAAAACGTTGAAACCACTCGTGCACTCTGCTACGGGATAGGCAATCATCGCCATAAACTTGTTTCATCAATTGAAACGTTTCGGTAAAAGTTTTACCAATTTTAAAACAAAATTTTATGTTGGCTCTTTGTTCGAAGCTCATTTTCGCACCGATGACAAAAACATACTGACACTTAAAACGCAATAACCTCACTTCCAATAGATGAAATGTCATGAAATTTTTACTGGATAAACGATAAACGATAGCAGATTCTAACGCACCAGTTGACATATAGATGGCGCCACTAGAGGGCGCTAGATTCAAAAAGTCCTGTTTACTTTCGAACTCACCTTGTAAATAAGCAAAAATCAGCGACTAGTAAACAAACTTGAAAGTTTATTCTAAATCTCAATTGGACGACGTAATAAAATGCAAGGCCTGAATATTTAAATACATCCATTGCTTTGATATATTTTTTTCACACTCTTGTTAAAGAAATATTATGGTGCATTCTCACAATTTCTTCCTTCGGAGTATAACATTCACTGAATTGAATTGTTCACATATCGGAGGTAGCAGTTTTGCAGGTTAAAATACACATTTATATGTATTCTTTATATTTCCTAAACGATAAAACATAAAAAAAAAGTGTTTTATTGATAAAAAATTAAAAATGTTTAATGGTTGAAATTTAAAAAGACATGGTTGCAATGGATAACGAAATGGCTTACTGAACTTCGAAAAACTCTGTTAATTGCATTTGTTTTTATACCCTGTACCAAAAAATGGTAAAGGGTATATTAAAGTTGTGCAAATGTATGTAACAGGCAGAAGGAGGCGTCGCAGACCCTACAAAGTATATATATTCTTGATCAGTATCGAAAGACGAGTCGATCTAGCCATGTCCGTCTGTCTGTCTGTCTGTCTGTCTGTCTGTCTGTCTGTCTGTCTGTATGAACACACGGATCTCGAAAACGGTAAGACCTACAACCACCAAATTTTGCACGAAGACTCTCATAACCCATAGGCATAACGAGTTTATTTTGGTTTTTCGATATTCAACCTATAACATATAGATGCCATAGGAACGATCGGCCGAAAACCCACATTTACTAACAAAAACCCTTTTGTTTTTCAAGATATCTTCACCAAATTTTGGATTTAACAGTTTCAGCTAATGACTAATTACATACCTCAATACTATATATATCGGTTTACTATATCATATAGCTGCCATAGGAACGATCGGCCGAAAAACAACATTTACTGAGAAAAACTTTTTTGTTTATTAAGATATCGTTACCAAATTTTGGATTTGACAGTTTTAGGTAATATCCAATCATACTTCTCAATATGATAAATATCGGTTTACTATAACATATAGCTGCCATAGGTACGATCAAACGAAAAACGGCTTTTACTAAAAAAAAAAATTTTTCTTTTGCTTTGGGTACAGGGTTTTCTATAGTCGGTTACGCCCGACTATAGCCCTGCCTTTCTAGTTTTTTTTGCACATAGCTTCATATGCAGTGCTTGCTCTCTACATTTACGAAACACAAATAAGTCATCAGTTGTACAATTATCTTCAGTCCAAATAGTGACTTTATTAAAAGCATCCAAATCTTACGACGTGTTTAAGCGGCAAATTTTTCCTTTTTGCTCTGTTTGCTCTTTCTATCTTCAACGCCAATTTAATAAGAGCGTAATTATTAATATGTGGCAGCCAAAGAAAAATTAGTATACAATGGTCTGATGGTTTAAACTGGTTTGTTCTCATAAATGTAATTCTCGTATAAGGATACTTTGGGTTTTAAGCAAATCAAACGGAATTTAAGTTTTAGAAAACTAAAGCAGTGGAAATTTTGTACATTCCATTTTTTGGCTAGAATGATTAGAACACCCCGCTAGCCGCGATTGACATAAGCAGAATTCGGTGGTAATGTTTTCATGGCATGCTTTTAAGCACACAATGACAAAAGCAATCAAAGCAGAAGGCACTAAGGCCTGGCCAAAATCATGACGAGATAAATTGCCAAAGATAGCTAACACGAGCTGGCAGTAGACAGACAATTTGCAAGTGACAACAACAACAGCAACTTAAATAGAATTCAAATCAGATATTAGCAGGGTCGTTCGCTCTACGGCTTGCTCTATTGTTGCAAATCAATTAAATGTTGAATTCATGCCAAGAACTTCCTTTTCGAATATCATTTGCAAATTAGCCAAGAACTCTTGCCACATGAGCCATAAGACTGCAAGCGCATGTAGGCGTTGTGGCCATCGACCACCAACCGCCAACACTTGTTACTTGTAAATGTAACCATTTAAAATTTTGAAAAAGATCACAGCAGAGCTTTGCAATGAAATCAACTTGTGTAAATTGTATAAAATTGCAAATTCAAAGCAATAAATAATCAAACTGTATTATAACCAAAAAACACATTCCGGAGCCCGTGGCAAGACTGTGTAATCAAACAGATAACTGATTGCCCAATTAAAATTAATTTTGTTTTTAAGCTTTATTAAAATAACTATGATAAATGAACTAAAATTTGTTTGCAAAACGTGAAAAACGTCATCTTGATCGGTTATATGAATGCACTTTGTTTGGAAAACTTGCGTCCACGAAATTTGTCTGTTTGTTTGAGGTTCGGCTATTTCATGTAAATAGGTGTGCTAAAAATTATCATAAAATGAAAAACAATCATTGTCGAGGTTAAACAATACGGAAAGCAAAGCATTTATAGTTCATTTGCAAATGTAACTACAGTGAACCCTCCAATACGTGGCTATTCGATGTCGTGGTAGTTCTCCTAAACATATAACGAGTTATTGTTCCATATACTCTCGAAAAGTTGAAAAAATCAAAAAATTCGAAAATGTGTACATCGTATGTATATTTTAATCTTTCTAAACTTACGAAAGCTCTTAACTCTTAGTTTACATGCATAGATAACTGTATTTATCGACTTATATTGATCTCCTGAAAATATGCTATACAATTTGCATTTTATTATTAAGACAAGAAAATCATTGCATTTACTTTTCGTTTTGCTTTTACAAATGAAAAAGTTAACTTCTTAAAATAAAAAGAAAAGGCGACGACGCGGAAAGGAAAGTACTGCGGCTTGTTTCATAGCTGACTTTCAAAAAGAAAAAAAACTAATGTGAGTCGGATTACCGGGGAGATGTGTAAACCTATAGTTCTTAAAGATTTTTTTTAAGTTGCAAGTACTTATACCTTTAGTATATTTTTTTTCTTCTTTATGTCAACACTATTGATAATACATTAATCACCTGTTTAGAGACTGAAAGTCAAAGATAGAGATTTCATTAAGTGCGACAGACACAAACATACTTTCTATTCCTCTTTAGCTCATTGCAAATTATATCTTTCATGCCCGCAATGTTCACTTACCGAGAGGGCACTATGATTGCCATTGCTGCCATAAATTATGAGTAACCAATCAGATGTAACCAGTATTCAGGTACGATGCAAATATTTAAACACCATGCAGCATGCATTGTCGATTTTACTAATTGAAACATAAATTACTGATAACTGTTGTGTTGTATGTCATAGTATTCACAAGCCACACCAGCCATAATTGTTTATCGTAACGACTACTAACAACTAATGCTAGACTACGCCTGGTAGAATGCGCTTGGCAGGCTAAAAAGTACAGCACAGCACACATGCTTATGAATGTGCTACATTTCATATATTTATACATAAAAAATATAGTTAAAATATATAAAAGTTAATTTATACAACAATAAAACTGCAAATTGGTTAAAAACCAAAATAAGAAACCAACTCAACAAACTTCCTCCATACGTTTGATCCCGGGTCCTAATTTATGCTGGTCACTGCCTTTAGACACTGAGCCAACAATCGTTGCTTAATTATGTATTTAGATCTAAACGTATGTACCAATACACTTTCATATACCTCACACCGATTTCGGCTTACTCTCTTTCGTGATTGTATTGTGAAACGAGATTTTTACTCCCTGAGAGCTTAGATATTTACACATCAAACACGATTTCAAAATTTTAATTACTTTGCTAGTATTGTAATACAAACCCTGGAAATATCTCAATTTTACATAAATCATGACCCATTAATCAAATTTTGTAAGTGAAAACTTACCATAAATATTATGTCTAAATGTTTCAAGAGATTTATAATCAGTATTCTATTTCGATGCTTCTATATATGGTACATGAGAAACGATAACATAGCAGGTGGGGTGAAAAGTTCGTAGGCTAGCAAAGAAAAAATTGTTTTTTGATAGATTATTATTCAATATAGTTGTTTTCGAGGGCGATACAACGAGTATAGCGATTTTCCAACTTTTCAATACCACTTTGGTTATACGATTTATCTTTTGCCTCAAAATAGGCCTCAGTTTTAGCGATAACCCCAGCATTCGAACAAAATTTCTTAACGGTGAGCACAGCCAATAGTCGCTGGCAGCCAAATCTGGCAAATACGGTGGCTGTGGGAGCAATTCGAAATTCAATTCATGTAGTTTTGTCATTGTTTTGATTGACTTGTGACACGAAAACAGCGAGCAATCGCGGCACCCATCTTGCACACAACTTTTTCATCTCCAAATTTTCGGTCAATATACGATATATAGCACTTTTTGAAATGCCTATAATTTCACCTAGCCCACGCACGAACTTTTCACCGCACCTATCCCACGAATCTCTGATGAGACTAAGCAGTTCACTGCTGGATACAAAGAAATACTGGTCAGACATACTAATAATTTAATTAGAGACTTACTCAATCCCTCAACATTGAGGCGACTCAAAAGAAGGCACCCGTTAGATATAGTAAATAGTTTAGAAACAACCAAGTAAGTGACGTATAGTATTAGTATGCTAGTATGTAACATCATGTAAAAAATTTAATTAAATGACATGTAACATGTAAGTAAATATGCTAACTACTAAGCATATATTATAATACGGCCCATTGTACAGTTGGTTATAAAATTTGAATATATTCCTAATAAGACTAATGGCAATAAAGAGAAGTGAAAAAAAAAATCATTAAAAGGCAATATGTTTTCGGAAAACAGCAATTTGCAAAGCAATTCATCTTTTTCATCTAGATTTAACAAAACCATCCACCATTACATTTCCCGCAACATTTCCATTTTAATTCATCATTATCAATTCCCGTAACTTCCACTGCGGCTTGGGCTTCAATAACGCATTTCCTTTTCGTCTGGTTCTTCCTAGCATTTCTTATTCATTCCACGTTTTTGTGGATTCTTCGATTTCATTTTGTAGTGATCTTTTCTATATGCTTTTTAAGCCAAGCAACGACTGCATTGTGGATGTTGTGTTGCTGATGACATTAGCCCACCACACTTCAAGAATGCTTCGGAGTCATGTGTTGACAAAGCATTTGGCTTTTCAGTTAAAGTGTATTTAATAATAAAAGACAATCATCGACGAAAACATGCCAAATCTCACCAAAACTTGATTAATTCAAAAATTCGCCAATTACCGTGGCCAAACATAAGTGAAGTGCGCAGATCTTTAATGGTTGCAACATTGTTAACAATCGTCATAAAAAAGAAAAAAAAAAATTTGTTTTTCTGAACCTTTTGTTTACGTTGAAATGTAGTCATTGTTGTTACTTTCTATTTGGCTGCGACATTGGAAAGAAGTTGGCGCTCAAATAAACTCAAAATATTCTTACATTCACATATAAATCGTGGAAGCATCCAGACGGTTACGGTGCCATAAAACAGTAGGCAGCACAATCCTTTGAGAGAAAATAATTTTTCGAGCTCTATAAAATATTCACACTGTGATTCGTCGTACGTAAGAACTTAGTTTGCATTCTGGGAATTGAGCTAAAACTCGTATGTACGTGTCTTAAATCTAAAAGTATAGTTCAAAAAAATTTAAGTAAGGGAAAAACATAAACTGTTTTCACATTTCACAAATTGAACAAAAGCAAATTGCTAAAAATTTACCAGTCGGCTTGTGTAAATAAATACACCGTGTTGACTTTCAAATCGATATAAGAATTTGAAATTGTGTTTCTTTTTGTCTGTTTCTCAAAAGTTAATTTATTAAAACCCTTGTTATTTAGTTTGCTTTGTAGATTGACATAATTTGAAGTACGATTCTAATTTTAAATAAATTTAAATAATATATAAAAATATTAGACGCTATACGGATGCTTTAAAATGAATATTTTGGATCATCTAAAAAGTACGTGTGGGGTTTAATGGTGGTGATACCCATATACACGTATCGTGCAGTAATCCGAATGTATCAAATGAACATGTGTTTAAAAGGTGACATTTAAAGCTACATTTTTTCGTCGCTCTTTGACATAGAAATTTCCGGTACAGAATGGCGTAAACCACTCCGGGAGTCCAGCGCTCTCTCACAGCATCCTCACCGCAAACCGCACAAATTTTTCGGCATGATTTTGCAGTGCCTTTATCTTTTTTATAGTAACGAGCATCACAGCGCATTTTTTCAGATATTTCACTTAATTTCTATTCAATAAAACTTTTTACACGAGCAACGAATTACAAAACTGTCATCATAAAAAATTTTGCGTAAATTTCACCTTTCAAACACGTTTTGTTCGTTTGATACAATTTGATGAGTGATAAATATATAGCTATCAACACCATCTAATTAAAAAAGCGGACGTATTTTTTAGATGACCCAATATTACACATGACTTACAGAAAGTATGAAATCACAAGAAGTAAAAATATCAACTGTGAGAATGACTGCCTTAAATATGAAATTCAAACACAATTCAGGAAAAGCATTTCTTTATTGCGTCAGATCGATAATTCCAACTGGCTGACACTTTAATGTGTACTACATTTGGTTTGCACTTTGACTTTTATTGAAACTATATTTATTTTTTGTTTTGCCTGGTTTCTTCTATTCTCTATTCTATTTTATTCTACCAAATACCCTTTTTTTTCTTTTTTTTCGTTCGGTCTTATTAGAGATTCAGAAAATAGGCTTTTATTATATTGCACCTGTTATCATTACGAAATACTGCCACCGCTCGACAAAAGAAAATTACAAACAAAATATAATAATTTAAGAAATTCATGAATAACATAACCCATTTCAAAAAAAGGAATACAAACAAACAAATTTCTTAATCTTAGTTTATCTGATTTTAAAATTCAAATAATCTACTTTTACTTTAAAAATTTCATTGGGTTCTTAGTGTTAGGTTAACAATTGAGGTATGCATACCTAGACAGTAAATGTTCTTTATCCTCATTTTAACGTAGATATGAAATGGATATTTCAAATTAGTTAAGTAAAAGTTAATAGAACATGACTTATAATCTAAATTGAAGAATCCTCAACATGATTTCTTTTATGGCATAGAAACTATTGCTTTTCAAATTCTGCCAAAATTATTGCTTCCGATGCAGTTTATAATTGCTTCTCTGTTATATTTTAAGTAGTTCTTATATTTCCCAGTACCATTTTATAATTTGCTAAATTTCATCTTTAATATCTACGTCAATGTCCAATTTTTCAATGGATTACTGTACCCAATCCCATCCATCCACGACAAATAGCCTTGGAGATGTATCGAATTATATGTTTTCCTTATATGAACGGTGGAGGAATGCATAATAGGTTGACAAATATATGAACAAAAAGACATACAAAAATTCACCTTTTTATGTACATATTGATGTTGTGCGCCTCCAAGGATATGCTATAATATATTCATGTCGAGAAAGAAACTGCTAACTTCAGAGAACCGGTGCCGCTACGTTAACAAATTTTTGTAAAAGCCAATGGACAATAAACAAAACATTTAAATTTTTTCGTTGTACGTGTACATTGCCAAGCTATATATTATACTTTTATTAAGTATTTTTAGATTTTATTATACAAACATATACATATATATATATAAATTGTATATATTAAGTTTTGCTACTAAGAGAATTTGTTTTTTAAATTTAAAATGCATAACATATTGAGTTGACCCCTCATTGAAAAAAAAACCTGAAATGAAACAAAATATAATCAACAAGCGTGCACAATTTCCTTTGACGCTCACTGTGTGACAAAAATACCTTTACTAGCTTTTTTTATGCTTTTACTAATGCCTGTCATCAACATTGTACGGTTTTCCCTAAGCTAGGGGTTGATGTCATTTTATCTTCGGTTTTCTTTTTACGAACTAATCGTGTGAGGAAGCCAACTTACATGCTATACCCACTAGGCTGAGTTAAGCGTGTTTCAGCGTTTTTTGATAAACGTTGGAAAATATTACAATAACTAGAACAAACAATTTAAAGAAGGGTCATCTTCATATAATAAAGATTTTCAGAATTAAAAATTTCAAAAAACAGAACGAATTTACTCTCTTTCTTACTAATTTGATTCAGAATATATATTTAAATATTCTTCAGTCGTTCAATGTTTGATTTGTGTTGTCAAAAGTATAATCATAAAAAGTTTCTCTATTTTGAAAATTTTTCGTCTTACGGTTGCTAAAATCTATTTTATAAGTATTTTTCGGTTTTTTTCTGTAATATATGTAGCTCCATACAAAAACGACGATCTGACCTTAACAAAATAATTAACTCAACTCAAATGCACATCGACTGGGTAGAGCCACTTAATCGACAAAACAAAAACATGCTCGACAGTTTAAGGTCAACAAAGAAAACATAGTTTGTAAAATTAAAAAAAGGCAAACAGTTGAATATCGCGTTTCACATGCTTCACACTGTACCGCAATGCAATTTCATCGTATTATCGATCTACCTTTTGCTTGTGTAATTTTCCATTCGAGGCTGATTTTTTTATAAATTATGCTCGATTTGAATTTTCGTGAAATTTTACGTCTCCGCCAATAAAAGTGACGCAAACAAAAAAATAATTTGTATATATATACATATATATAGTGTATTATTAAAAGAAAAGAGAAAGCTAGAAAGACAAATCGAGCAAACGCGCAACATTCGAAAAGTGAGATTAGAACACGTGCAAGCTGTTGACGTCATATTTATATTGTTTTCGAAGTTCGCATATGCATGTTACAGCTTCTGTCAATGGGATGCCTCAAATCGAAACCTAGAGAAACAATAGTCTATACTGAAAGAAGTGCGTATAGTTATGATATATATATAATTTAACTTTTATTTGAAAATTTATAAAACGGAATATATGACGGCATAAGCTTCATAGCATAAAAGTCATTATTATCGATAACAAAGTTTCGTTACAACGATTAACGACGACGTACGCTGAAAATGGAACAGAATGGCAAGTAGTTACAGTATTTACAGAGATGTGGTCCATCCATCTTAAATTCATAAATGTGGCACACAAATGTAGAAACAAAATAGTCTTTAGACATACCAAAAATTTTATAAAGCTGTCTGGTTCAGTAGATTGATGGTATGAAACAATAAATTTTATCGATTTTTTACATTATATAAGCTTAAATATTATTTTAAATAGACTTTCTTAGCTTCTATAACAAAAACAAAGAAAAATCAAAAATAAATAAATGTGAACTCAAAGCAAACGTTGGTTAGCCTGGCGCACAGTCTACCAATCGATTTTTCTCAGTACTGTAGTCTTTTGCATGGTTCTGTTCTTATTGGCTTTTAAATTAAAGTTCAGCGTTAGTTTGCTTCAACGAATTTTAATGAATATTATTTTTAAATATTAATTTGTTTAAATATTTTAAGCATTAAATATTTTTGTGTTTCCATCATTCAAATAAGTAACTTATACAGCTTTTTTAATTTCAGTTATAAAAGCCACTATTTTAATCCAAAAATGGTATCGGAAGCACTTGTCACGACTGGAGGTGAAGCGGCGATGCAACTGGCAAATATTCCAAAATATCGAATACGCAAGCGAACAAGATCAGGCAGAGGTAAATAATATATACAATATATTTATATGTTGAACTATTGTATTACACAAATTATATATCAAGAACCTCGGCGTCTACATTAAATAACCTTGTCTATGATGAGCATAATCCCTTAAATATATCCTAATACCTGAAAAAACAAAAAACAAGAGGCTTCCACCCTTTCTAACTCTTAATCATCACTACAATAAAAGGTGCTGGCTTTGCTGAACTACTTTAGTTGACTTCTTACAGTTTGAGCTCTGCGACACTGCTGCGTCCGATAATTTTATTAACGTTGTCTCAGACATCAACTAACACAAGTTCCTGACTAACTCAGTCACCCGCATCTACTTTATTTTTTAAGTTACCACGCATAATTTAAAGCATTCGGGGCACTACATACATAAACCAGAAAAAATATATTCATATGTGTATATCAGATATTCGATATATATATTGTATATATATTTATTTCAATCCCACCATACTCACAGCATTACGTTTCTATGTGTCATTAAATTTTTCAATGTTAGTTTGTTTGGCACCCAAACGTCGAGCTTCTTTTGGTATCCAGCTTTCTTCAAGTGGTTGATAACTGTTTGGTGATGAATGATTAGTTTCTTAACAATATCCACGCTGCTTACGCGCCGGCCTTGCATAATTTTTTCGGTGATTTGAAAACTTTTTCAGTGGTTAGTCGAACAGAGCGAAGTGCATCATCAACATCAAAATTTGTCTGCAAAATATAACGATAATGTTCCGAATTTTCACTCATGTTTAAACTTTTATACACCCATTAACTTTTCGCAGAATAAAGCAATTTTGATAATGTCTTCTAACAGAATCTTCAAATATGACCTTTCAAAAAAGCTATAGTGTTGACAGATACAATTAATATTACCTGGGATATTATATTTTAGAACCATCTACCGACAATTTGTAACCGAACTTTTTCGAATATCCAATATGTATATTTATATGTAAATATTTTTATGTTTAATAATAATCGGGGCACTAGAAAACACCAGCCGTAAGACGTAAAAAATTATCGTTAGAACAGCATATGAAATATTTAGTGCTAAAAAAAAAGTTTTGTATTTTGACATAGTTTTATATCTAAGCTCTCGATAACGAAGCTCTGTTGAGCGACAAGTTTACTACGACACGCAGCGGATTATCAGCGATCAACAACGACAGAACAGCCACACAACAACTTTCCCGAGTCTCGTTCTGTGGTTGTTGTTCGCAACAGCGAGACTACAACGGCACAACAGCTTTTGTCTCATTACTGATCACAGCTTTGATTATATAAATGTTATTTGCCATTCAATGTTGTTTTTGTTGTGCACAATACGTTTCGTTGTTTGCTGAACAAAATGCCGATATTCTCTTCTTCTCGCACTTATGTTCTTGTTGCTATTTCTCTAAAGAAGAAAGAAACAAAACAATTCACTATTTCGTTCTATTGTCACCGGTGCACAGAAGTATAACATCGGCGAAAAAATTATAGAAATCATTACAAATAAACATATTAGTGGTCACTTATATTACTGGCGTAGTGGCACAATATGTTTAACAAAAACAACATTCATATAAAATCTGTCTCAGAGTTTTTTAATATTTCCACCCTTATTAACAGCAGCTAAGCAAATCAACGATCTATTACGCAGCAATAAAAAATTCCTGAGAGCGCACGCAAGCAAAAAAGCATAAGCGAATTTCATTATAATTACAACAATTGAAATTTCTGTGGTTGTTGTATTTACGAAATCTTTAAACAGCGATTACACCTATGAAATCCGAAGAACATTCCTTTCTGCTCGCACTTATGTTCATGTTGCTAATTCGCTAACTTGGTTGCATTGTGGTTATTGTTCTTCTTATTGGTCTTGTATCGATGAGCATACTTCATAAGAGGTAATTGAGTTAATTGTAAGCACATATACTTAGTGACAGTAAAGTTTATAGTTTGACTTTCATTTTCTAGTAACAAACCCCTTTCATTCGAACAACTTTTCTGCACGGTATTACATACATGTAGACATAAAACTATGTTATAATGTATTTGCAAGCAGCGCAAAAACTAGCACCTGTCTACAGGAGTTATTTTCTCTTTTTTTGAAAATTTTTTGTATTAACAGATACAAAACACCGCTGTTTTGGGTTTCTATATGCTCTATGGGAACCGTTAATACTGATTTCCATGAAAATTTATCATTTGAAAGTTAATACAAATATCTAGGTTTTTGTTTTATTAAAATTAAACAATTATTTTAAATATTTCGTAACAACAAAACCGAAAATTGCACCAAATTGTTGCAATGTTTACGCTATTTTTGCTCGCCAGCGAGGCAAGATAACTATTTTTGAAAGAGCAAAGCGTAAGCGCACATTGACTGAGCACCATTCCTCTATTTTTTTAATTTTCATACAAATTCGTGTACGCATTAACAACATGCACATTGCTGATTGCTATGTCAATGGGGCCTTACTAATCTATACATATTTATAAAAATGCTTGGCATTTTGTGTTAGATCATTAAGCAATTGAGAACGACTTGACCAATTTGGATAAATCATCCATTTTTTTTTTTGTTGTGCCCGTCGTTCCCTGGAGAAGGTTAGTACGATTTTCCTTTTATTTTTTTGACATTTAATAATGTCTATAAGCTGAACTATCGGCTGAAATCCGACACAGTATTTTTGCCCCAGTATTTGTCACAGCATTCAGCCGAAATTTTCACCTGAAATTATCAAGAAATATTTCATAATACGTGCGTTAGCGTAATCGGTCTAGTGACAGCGAGTGCTTTTTATCCTACACATTGCCTGTTCGGTGGTTCAAAACCTGGTGTCGGAAAGAAATTTTGTTTTTTTATTTTTTAATTTTTGAATAATATTTCTTATTTTAATTTATTTACTCATTAGTATATAATCTTTTATATATGTAGTTTTTTTTTTTAATTGCGGTTAAAAATGCTTGAAAACGCGACACACAGGCAAGCCAACTGCCAGCAGTTGCCGGCAATTAAGGCGCAATTAGTGAAATACAGTGCACAAATAAAATTTATTAAATTAAATAAAACAAAAATAGTGTTTAATAACAAATGTTATGCATGTGAATATTAGTGCATCATAAAAATTTCGTAAATCAGACAAAAAAAAAGCATTTTTCTATGACGTCATACATATAAAAGGCGCCCTAATGAGAACGCCACCGAACGATAATGAGAGTGATCCGATTTCTGTAACACCTTGGCGTCACTTTCTATTTATCACACCATGATTTGTGGTTATTTTTTTTTGCATGGAATATCAAGGTACAAGCTATATTACATAGTTATATTAGCTGTATAATTTAATTAAATTTGAATTTGGCATCAATTAGAATTTGATATATGCTTGGAATTTTTTTTTTGTAGGCAAAATTTTTGACACTAGGGTTGCATTCCAAAACAAACCACGGGGTCATGTGTTATAGAGTTGTCCAGCTTCTGCATGGACATTCCCTTTCATTCACTCACTCACCAACAGAATGATGATATATTCCGTTTTTCTAAATGCCTCTCAATTTTTTATGACATTTCTCAATTCCTCAGTGACATTATTAAATTGGTTTAAAAAGTCAGGGGAAATCACTTATTATAAATTTCGTACATACTGCTTACACATTTCATAAATACAATAACTAAAATTACAATAAACATACAGAAGAAATGGTGGCTTACGCTCTTATGTTTGCAAAAAATCGAGTATTTTCGACACATAATTTACGCTCTCATAACAGGCAAATACGAAACTAAACAATTGAGAGCGCAGTGCGTAAATCAACCACCAAAATTGTTTTACCAAATTCTAATTCGGATATTTAAAAGAATTACTAATTGGACAAAGAAAAAGCATGTGTTCTCATTTTTTCTCATGCTTTTAACAGGCTTGACAGACACAAGCTGGACAGAATAAAAACACATAGCGAAGGAAGCCGGGATTGCTAGTTTGTAATAAAATCACTTGGTGGTCGGGATCGCCCGACTGATATTAATTTTTCAAGTAGTTGGGCGGTTTCTTGTACACCAGAAGCAATAAAATAACGTTTGTGTTTTTATTTCACACGCAAATAAATAGGTCATATAAGCTGATCCTTTTCAATAAAAAGAGCTGAATAAAATTAAATCCGATGTCTTTGTATCTTTGCCAATAAATCGTGGCCGCTTAAGTCGAAAATTTATGTTTTGAGATATTGGCTATTTTGTGTTAATTCATATAAAACTAAAACCACAGAAACTTTTAAACAAATGCTAGGACTGTCTCGAAATTTTTACACAAATCATTTGACGGTTAGTTGGTGAATGAAAATGTCCGTTCATTAGGTTATGATGAACAGGAACCCCAAATACGGTTCTTCGACTAATGGTGAGCTATTAATCCCCTTAATGCATATTTTTAAACAGATTCAGAACAGAACAGAATCATTGCACTTTTCATTGGGGTACAGCAAAATATTTATTTTACTGCCAATGTATTCTAACATAAAAACATATTAAATATTAACAAGCCAAATGCCTTTTTTTTCTTATTTCCAGTTATATAAATTTTTTATGGATCTGATACAGCACATGCCCAATCCGGTAGATCCAAAAGGCAACCCCCAAGGATCTTCTATTTCGCTACGTAAGGTTTAATTTCATATGAAATATAAACATAAAATAATTAATTCACTTATTTAATTCTCTCAATGCTTCTAATTTAGCCGAAAAAGATAACTTTGTTCCTGAAGCGGGTGATTTTGTGAGGAGCACGTTTCACTTGCCGATAAGAAAAAGCGACATTGACACCTTAATCGACATTTTCCGCAGAAAACGTGTAAGCAAAAATTTGTGTATATACCTGTTACCTTAAAATATTAATTATAATAATCAAATTAAACAGAATAATCGCTTGGAACCGAAGTATGTAGCTCTCATTCTTCGCGAAGCAGCAAAATGCCTGCGTCAATTGCCAAATTTAATGCCAGTTTCAACTGCAGTTTCTCAACAAGTAACAGTTTGTGGCGATCTTCATGGAAAGCTAGATGATCTCTTGGTGATTTTATATAAGGTAACTAAATATGAAAAATAACTCAGTGTACATAAAATACCAAAAAAATACACATATATTTATTTTTAGAATGGTTTACCGTCTTCAAGTAACCCTTACATATTTAATGGCGACTATGTCGATCGTGGAAAGAAAAGCCTTGAAGTATTTTTACTCCTATTATCATTATTTTTGGCATTTCCTAATGCGGTATTCTTAAACCGCGGCAATCACGAAGACGCTGTTATGAATGCTCGTTATGGATTTATTCGTGAAATGGAGACAAAATATCCGGTAATCTAATACTATCCATTAATTTGTTTTGTAATATATGCATTACTTTTCAAAAGAACAACCACAAGCGACTGCTACAACTTATAGACGAAGTATACCGCTGGCTTCCATTAGGTTCAATTCTCAATAACCGTGTATTTATTGTCCATGGAGGATTCTCAGATAACACAGATTTGGATCTACTGAAGAGTCTTGACAGGGGAAAGGTAAATTTACTTGAGGTGGTTGGAAGTGCTTTTTTAATTCTTTAATTGTTTCTGATTGCAGTATGTTTCAATTTTAAGACCTCCGATTGAATGTGGCGAATCTGTCGATAAAAAAGAATGGCAACAGGTGAGTTACCAATATTTCTGTTAATAAGGTAAAAGTGAGTCAATTTTACACTGATATATTAAATAAACGAAACAAATCGAAACACCAGAAAACTGGTCCTAGTTACTGCCATCCAAGCAGTAACATCGGAACATACTAATGTCTAAAATTTAATGTAATAACGGACAGCAAAGGTGTATGGCTGTAATTTTTTAATTTTAATGTTTAAATTTTTATATATAAATTTTTCCTGCTGCGTGTGTACCTTATGCACAAATCGAATTTTCTTGTTTTTTTTTATAAAGCGCTCATTGCCAAGAAAAAAGAAAAAACTAAATAATTCGAATAGACTGATATATTTCTTTTTCTTTTAACGCATGTTTATATTACATTGCTAATACAGGTAAATTAAATGCAAAAGCAAATGAAATGATACAAGACCAACAAAAACAACAACAACCAAAGAGCGAACTGACCAAAACAACGAAGTTAGAGAAATAGCACCTAGACAATAAGTGTGAACAGAAAAGAATATTATTCGGCTTTTTGTTCAGGAAGTAACGAAACGTATTGTGCACAACAAAAACAACATTGAGTGGCAAATAACATTTATAAAATCAAAACTGTCATCAGCAAATAGACAAAAACTGTTGTGCCGTTGTTGAGTCTCGCTGTTGCGCAGAGCGAGCCTCGCGAAAGTTGTTGTGTGGCTGTTGATCACTGATAATCCGCTGCGTGTCGTAGTGAAAGTGTCGCTTAACAGAGCTTCGTTATCGAAAGCTTAGACCAGACTAGACAACTTAGAAATAGATACTGCACCAGAGCAATGTCTGTTATACATTTTTTGAAGTGAAAGATGTGTAAGTCCAAGAAAAAACGTAACAGAAATCGAAGGCTAGATGATTCAGAGACGAAGTGGGGAGAAGCACAAAACAATGCGCATTGCCTTTTGCATGGTCGTCTGCACCGTAGAGAATGATTGCTTAGATTGAGTAAGAGAGAGATTAAAAATGCTTTACGGATTGTACTGATTCGTGAGCGAATATAAAATTTACTTATCTATGAAATAATAAGCAAACAAACGAGAGAGTAGATTTCGCTCAGACATCATTTCATGTAGCGCACATATACACACATATTACTGTGTAATATTCATAGATCGTTGCCTTACTTAGCTGCTGCTAATAAGGGTGGAAACATTAAAATATCCGAGACACATTTTACATGAATGTTGTTGTGCACATTATGGCAGTACGCCAGTAATATGAGTGACCACTAATATGTTTATTAGTAATGATTTCTGTAATTTTTATTGCCGATGTTGTACTATTGTGCAACGGTGACAATAGTGAATCGCTTGGTTTCTTTTCAACTTCATATACATTGTACATAGTAACTAAAACTTCATTCCTAACATTTTGTGCAGCAGTTTCACCTCTATAGTGGGCTTATATGGGTGAGGATCATTACTGTTTTTTATTAAATGTAGTTGGGATGGTACATTTCTGTTGTTGTTTGAAGCTTTATATTTTGCAAGGACAATATGTGGGAAAGCAGAGCCATATTACACTTACTAAAAACACTTGTGCACTGCGCAAAGTTGTTGTTGTTGCAGTAGTTGTTGCGCTGATGTGCGTTTCTAACTGCAATGCAAGGTTTTCTAATTTTTGGCTATGCACGTGTTGGCCAAGTAGTTGGTTGCTAAGCATATCAAATGGAAATTATGTTAAAATCCTTAAAATGCCATATTCATTCATTCGTATTGCTCAATATCTTACAAGCAAACACATTTGAAGCGAATAGAAAATCACCAGAATTTATCCTCCACCAACTATTCATACTTTGTGTAGTCAGACTGCAATTTCCTTATTGAAGTGTTTTTGGCATTCCTCTACAAGCCAAACGAACTGGTGTTTCGATTCAACTGCAGTTCAGTTAAACGCCTGCCCGACTTTTGTTCCATATAAACTGAATTATAGAACCATTATTCAATAAATTTATTTGGCTGACAGTAATTTTCCAAAATAAGGCATGATGCACTTATAGTGCAAAATATTTGGTTTTGACTTTTCTCATGCACACAGCCAAAGCGTGAAGAAGTAGCTTTGAGAAGAAGAAAAATTAACTAGCTTGAGAATTGAAACTACAAAATCATGACAATCTCTTTTCTGCACTCACAAAATTAATGCCCGTAACAATTAAGAAGAAGCAGAATATTTTCTCAAAACGAAGATATATGAGCTAGCTAGGCAATTCACACTTCTAAAATGATTAAAACGCACACATAAATATGTGTTTTTCAGGCGGTACCGACGACCAGTGTCTTTTCATATCAGGCACTCACTCATAAAATGTAGCAAGCAATAGGATTGTCTGCAGCAAGAAGTTGGCGCACTCGTCTATTTCAATACTATTTCTATTTCAGTTGTCACCAAAAAAAAAAATTATATGAGCTAGGCCATTCAAATCAAACGAAAATCCAAAGTCAGAATATCAAAACACTACGGCACACTTAACAGAATTCCGGGGAACAATAAAGGCTCCCGCATACAAAAATTTCAACTTTTATATCATATGGCCTCTATATGATTAACAGTCTCTGTGCTTAGCCATTACTATGTCAAAACTTGTAACATATCGTCACCTTAATGTAGAAAGGGTAGTAATAGTTTTTGTTGCCACACCACTAAATACACCTCTGTGTCAGATTTCACTGTCATCCAATGAAAAACAAGGGAGTTATAAGCAAATGAAAAAAGCTCTAACTCATTTCAAACTAGAAAGGCAGGGCTATAGTCGGGCGTAACCGACTATAGAAAACCCTGTACCCAATCCAAAACAAAAACTAATTTTTTTTGTTGCTTCAATCAATAAACCGATATTTATCATATTCAAGAATATGATTGGACATTGTTTAGAATTATCAAATCCAAAATTTTGTAACGATATCTTTATAAACAAAAAAGTTTTTCTCAGTAAATGTTCCTATTCGGCCGATCGTTAATATTCCCGAATATTATAAATATCGGTTTGCTATAACATATAGCTGCCATAGGAAGGATCGGCCGAAAAACAACATTTACTGGGAAAAACTTTTTTGTTTATTAAGATATCGTTACCAAATTTTGGATTTATTGATTCTAAGTAAACTCAAATCATATTCCTAAAAATGATAAATATCGGTGCACTATAACATATAGCTGCCATAGGAACGATCGGCCGAAAAATGGCTTTTACAAAAAAAAAATTTTTTTTTCATGAGATATCCTTACATAAAGAATACAAAATATTAAAGCAACAAAAAAATATATTAAGTTTTTGCTTCGGTACAGGGTTTTCTATAGTCGGTTACGCCCGACTATAGCCCTGCCTTTCTAGTTGTTAGTAAATATGGGTTTTCGGCCGATCGTTCCTATGGCAGCTATACGTTATAGGTTAAAAATCGAAAAAAAAAATAAACTCGTTATGCCTATGAATTAGTAGAGTCTTCGTGCCCAATTTGGTAATTGTAGGTCTTACCGTTTCCGAGATCCGTGCGTTCATACGGACAGACAGACATACGGACAGACGGACATGGCTATATCGACTCGCCTTTCGATGCTGATCAAGAATATATGTACTTTATGGGGTCTGTCACGCCTCCTTCTGCCCGTTACATACATTTGCACAACTTTAATATACCCTTTACCATTTTTTGGTACAGGGTACAATTACCATTTTTTGGTACAGGGTATAAAAACAAGAATCCTGAGTTAACGATGCACAATTATTCCTTATATCATGCTTCATATTGTGTAAAAGTTTTATAATAAAATCTTTTTGAGAAAATAATATGAAGTAATTTTACTTGAGTTATGAAAGTTTTTATTAAATTAGCAATTTTATTTCAAACATAATATTGTTTCATCGCAATGTTTTTTGGCCATCGTAGCACAGTATTACTGTGTTGACACGTGAGGTTTCAGTTTTAAGCCCGAGTAAGGGCCTTCTGCCCAACAGTGACTCTGTAAGTAGTATTTAGAAGTATTTCTGAAGCCACACTAAATCTCTCTTTAGCGAAAAAAAAAACACTTTCGTTTTGAATCGACATAAAAATAGTTGTGCTCCGCATATGGGGAATGATTTCTTCTATTAAAGGGACAAAACCTCATAACAAAATCCAGATTTCATATTTCAGTTACTAATTTATTGACAGCAGAAACACTATAATTTTTACCTTTATCTTGCAAAAAAGAACGCTCACTGCCCTAAACAGCGTTTGTTTGTTATAAAATAATAAAAAAATTATTTAATTTAACTTTGAGCGCGGACAGACGTGCTCTTTAAACACAACTGTGATTTAAAGACAGACAAAATAAATATGCATAAAAACACACATATAAAAATGAGTCTGTCGTTTTTTAAAAGAACACGAAAACACCGATTAATTCACAATAATACGTATGAAAATATATCATTGGTCACTGGAAATTAGTTCCAATAATTATTTGGTTGCATTAGATTCATTTAGAAAATGTTTAATTAACCCACGGATTATCTTTTAGGAACATTCTATCATTGAGATTTTGCGGCTTCGATAAATTGGAGTGACATTTTTGGGAGAGTAATTCACAACATTTTTGGAAATCAGATGTCAGAAAATGGAAAATATGGAGCAAGCTATTGCCGCATATGCGCCCGATTTTCAGGTGGGCCAGAAAAGTAACATTATGTTGAATATCTTTTGTCGCCACAAAATCTAGCACAGATCATTGCGTTTTATGCAAAAACACAAATCATATCATATTAAATTGCACCCAGTTTGCCAACTTGAAGCCTTCACTTTGCTTCTAGTTGGCCTAGAAATTATCTGTGTGTTTAAATTACCTCAAAAAAAGAAAAAACTTCTGCACTTAGAGCTGTCACTTTACATGTCTATTATGTGGATCAAGGCATAAAACCTTATTCACTTCAACTATAAACAATAAATTCGAAATTTGCTGTGTGTGAAGTCCCCTTGGCACAATTTAAGTGTGTTGAACTCTCACGTGCAAGACTCGGGTTTCGAACACCGGTGATGGTATTTTACCTAACACTGGATATGTCAGCAAGATGTTTGAAGACAACATGGTGTAATAAATAGAAAATGATGCCAATTGGACTCTATTCTCTCTCGAAATCGGACCACTCTCACTAGAGAGAGGATTTTATTGCGTCATCTGGCATCTGCAATTAGTGTACAGCACTTTACACTTATAACGAACTTGAAGGAAAAATGGTTCGTTATAACCGAAGTTCGTTATAAACGAAGACTCGAACAAAACAATTTATGTATATGCACATTCATATCCATTGTTTATTTATTAAACGAAATTGGGATATTTTAACATAAAAAAATGATTTTTGAAAATCAGGTTTTTTAGATTGTTAAGTACCAATATTAGCTTCCTTCATAAAGGGTGATTTTTTAAGCGTAGTTTTTTTAAAAATCGAATAAAACACTCAAAAATATAATTTTTGTTCATAGTTCGTTATAAGCGGAAAAATTTTCGTGGTTTATTATAAAAAAAGCTCGCACTTTTGAAAATGATTCGTTATAACCGAAAGTTCTTTATAACCGGGTTCATTATAAGCGAAAAGCATTGTATTTTACTCTTTGGTCTAATTTCTTAAATTTTACGCGACATAACACCAACAAACGTTAAAAAAATCAAATTAAAATTTAGCAAATATAATACGAGTATATGCATAAAATGGGTTATTATTAATTAAAAAGAAACTTACAATGATTTAGCTTAAAAAATACACTGATTGCATATGACGTCATCTGGCTATAAAATTCTCTCTCTAATGAGAGTGGTCCGATTTCTGTAAAAAATTGCCGCCACCTTTCATTTATTACACTATGGTAGAAAATGTTTTCTTATAACAAAAAACTGTTATCCGGAGTCGATGTTAAGCCACACTCAAATGACTTAATAACGGATCGATTCTAACATTCCACTTACGGGGTTCATTACCTACATATAGATATTCTACAAAATGATTGCTTGATAAACTGGCATAGCGCTCCTTTGATTGCAATTTCATCTTCTGTCGAAAACGTCAGTTTGTTACATAGATCTAAAGCTTGTTGTTTACTATTTTTACATGTTACTTAGCTCAATTGGCTGCGCATTTTACTCCGAATCCACCGATTGAAGCAATGGTTCGAATTGATGAGTTGTCTTCTGACAGAAAAACTTTATCTTTCCATCTTTTGTTCTCTTACTAATTCTTCTTTCTCACCTAATTTGCATTAGTTTAATGTTTTTTTATGTGTTCGGGTATCGTAATTGTTTTGAAATATTCCGAAAAGCACAAACGGCTAGGTTAGAACTTTGCACTTAAGTTATGTTTTAAATTTCTCAGGTTTTAAATAAACAGTGTCAACAAGTCATGCGAGGTGTATTCAACAAGTAATGAGATATTCTCATTTAAAGAAACTGCGCTTAAGATATTGACAAGTTAATTTTTTATCTCATAAAAGTTTTTCTTTTTTGTTTTATTTACCGCAAATCAGATCTTTGATGTTATGTGGAGTGATCCTCAAAATTCAATTGGCTGTCAGCCAAATTCTTTGCGAGGTGCTGGTGTATATTGGGGTCCAGATGTAACCGAAACATTCTTGAAGAACAACAATCTTAGTTATGTAATTCGTTCCCATGAATGCAAGCCATTTGGACATGAATTCGCACACGATGACAAGGTAAGAAAGAGATTTTGTTTTTTAACATAAAAATTGCTCATTTAAACCGTTCTCATTGAAAAGGTGATCACAATATTCTCAGCTTCCAATTATTATGCAATTGGCTCTAACAAAGGTGCCTATATGAGGATAAATAATAAGTTAGTGCCCTATTTTGTGCAATACACATCAGCAGCTTCACAAACTAAACAACTTTCCTTCCAACAACGTATCGGTATTGTTGAGACTTCGGCACTTAAGGAGCTAGCGGTTCGTCTGCGGGAGTACAGAATAGAGCTGGAACAAGAGTTTCAAAACTATGACACCGAAAATACTGGATTTATTACTGTGAAGAACTGGTGTCATTCAATGGAAAAAGTCACAAAATTAGGATTGCCATGGAGATTGTTGCGGGAAAAACTTGCACCTACAATAAATGGTGCCAATGTTGACTATATGGTAACTCTTGAGTTGCTGGATACTGATGTAATCGTGAGTAATTTAAAGTTTGAAATTATAATTATATTATTTCGTTCAATATTGTCTGCCAGATAAATGCGGAAGCCGATGGTACATCAGTGATGGATTCTTTATATAAAAATAAAACTAGTCTAGAGACTATTTTTAATATAATTGATATTGATAAATCAGGTATAAAATATACAATTTCCGGAATGCAGCTTATGACAGATTACAAATATGTTTTTAATAATTTATTTACAATTTTTTTTGCTTAGGTGAAATAACGCTTGATGAATTTGAACTGGCAATTGATTTGTTGAATCGTCGGCTTCCGGACGAGTATTCAAAAGATGAAATGTTGGAAAAATGCCGCATGATGGATATTAATCACGATGGTAAAGTTGATCTCAATGAGTTTCTAGAAGCATTCCGCTTAAGTCAACAGAGCAGAAAACAAGAAAAGGAAAGCAGGGGAGGAATGCAGAAAGGAATGGGAGGACAAAGAATGAAGGCAGACACTGTACATTGGCTCAATGATGAGATGATCCGAAGTCAGGCCATACAGGAGCGTGATATTGACCCTTCTGACTGCGAAGCTAAAGAGATTAAAATTACGTAATTACGTGATAATATTAGTGACTTTTCGTTACCAATGTTGCCAACCAATATGCCTTTTACTTAACTTCAGACAAAAATATACATAAATTATCGCACGAAAATGTTTACGACCCAAGTCAATTTGGCCCAGATGAAATTTATAAAAATAAAAATGTTACCCATGCAAAAGCACAGGCGAAAATCATATAAACATTTGTATGCTTCTTCGTGACAGATACCAAAGAAGTCTATTGTATTAGTGATGAAGACCTTTCAACAAACTAGGCTATAAATTAGGGTTGAAAACTCGATGAAGACTTCTTTTATGATTGCACTGAATAGGCAACCAAATCCATATTTTTACTTATATATTACTAGTTTTACTTATATATTTATGTGTACAGCGTTCACTTTTCATGACATTATTTACTCAACCTGAGCTAACGTATAAAGCAAAGAAACAGAGCACAACAAATCAAAGTGACTAACTTCAAAGAAAATCGATATATACCTAAAAATAATCTGAAATTACAGAGGCGGTGACGTAGCATAAACTTGTATGGTGGATGCTACAAACGATTCTGAAATTCAAAGATTAAATGTTTCATCTGGTGGGTTGATTGTTTGTGTTATTGACTTCTTTAAATTCAAAATGTAAATAGTTCTCCCGGTTGCAGAGAAAGATAAGTGTACACTATGCAAAAAAGTTAAATATTCTTTGGCGCCATCATAGCTCAAAGAATTATGGCTGGACCCATATATGTAAGTTAGTTTGTGCATTTTAAACGAAGTTAAATAAACGAGGATTAATTTAAAACTTGACTATCATTCATTTTCTAACATAGCCTCTTCTCATACTTAAAAATCTTTCTTACTGGTAGATATGAAATTAGACAGCATTCGATACTTAATTAATTTTAACTATATATAGTTGCATTAGTTTCATTTAGTTTTGTGTGATTTTATCAATTAGTTTTTTTTTTTAATCTACTTATAAGTAATAACATGTCAAGTAGATAAAGCAGCTGTTGACCATTAGATCATAATAATAAGTTAAGAGTTATAAGAGTTCTAAGTTATAAAGGGATCATGCAGTTAAAAAGATGATCGTGCAGTGTTTAGTCTAATGAGCAAATAATATCTTGTTGAACGCGTAGGCACGTTAAAATTTCATTTCCCGAGGAGATAAGGAGAATTGGCATCAGGTTATGAAGAAAAAGAATACCTAACACTGATCTCCGACTAGCAAAGGTAGGAAGATTTATCAATTTAAGACGGCAATGATATAAAGGGATACGAATTAAAGAATTCCAGTTTAAACCACACAACGCAAAAAGTAAATAGAAAGGCATGGCTATAGTCGGGCCTAATCGACTATAGAAAACCCTGTTCCCAATCCAAAACAAAAACTAATTTTTTTTTAGTAAAAGCCATTTTTCGGCTTATCGTTCCTATGGCAGCTATATATTATAGTAAACCGATATATATCATATTCAGAAATATGATTGGATATTACCTAAAACTGAAAAATCCGAAATTTGGTGACGATGTCTTAATAAACAAAAAAGTTTATCTCAATAAATGTTGTTTTTCGGCCGATCGTTAATATGGCAGCTATATGTTATAGATTGAAAATCAAAAAAAAAATAAACTCGTTATGCCTATGAATTAGTAGTCTTCGTGCCCAATTTGGTAATTGTAGTTCTTACCGTTTCTGAGATCCGTGCGTTCATACGGACAGACGGAGAGATAGACAGACGGACATGGCTAGATCGACTCGTCTTTCGACGCTGATCAAGAATACATATACTTTATGGGGTCTGCCACGCCTTCTTCTGACCGTTACAAACATTTGCACAACTTTAATATACCCTTTATCATTTTTTGGTACAGGGTATAAAAATTGTTTTTGGACAGATTCAATGAGGTCAGAATATGTTGTAAGTTGGGGATTCCAAATACATGAACCATATTCTAAAATCGAACGAACCAAAGTAGTAAAAATCATCTTTAAACTATCTCTTAATACAGCCACGAACGCCTCTAGCTTTATTAGTAGTCATCAGAATGTGAGAACTTAATTTATGTTTTGGGCTCAATAAAATACCTAAGTCGTTAAATTCATAAAAACTTTACATTTATGAAATTGTTGAATTGGTGTTGTGGGACACCAGAATAGATATTAATATTTTTAGAAACACAGTCATTAAATAAAACTTTTTGGGACTTACGTCTTAAATAGCTATCAGTCCACATTATAAGTTTAGGCTAAAAGCCAAATCTATCTAACTACATATCTATCTAAGATGCAACCAATGGCAACACTATCAAATGCTTTATTAAAATAAGAATAACTAACATCTGTCTGACAATAACTAGCAAACACACTGGAAACAAATTAAGTGAACTCCAGAAGATTTATATCTGTCGATCGTTTTTTAGAGAAGCTATGTTGAGATATACTCAAATTCGGAATAATATAATGCTGAAGCTGATCAGTAATTAAATGTTCCAGCAACATTGGTATTGCGCATAGCTTAGCAACACCTCGGTAGTTTGAGATATCCCTTTTACTACCTTTTTTGTGAAGAGGCAAAATGTAAGATTCTTTCCATACCACAGGAAAGGAAAACGTCGTAAGCGATAAATTGAATAACTTACGAAGAGGAAGATGTAAAGCGCTAGAACAGTACTTTAAAACACATGCAGGAATACCATCAGGCATAGGCGTAGCCAGGATTTTGTTCAGGGGGGCCCGCAAGAAAACACGAATAATATGCATACTTCAAAAACGTTTATTAATAGAGAAAAATATTTATTTTATGTTCTTCACAAAACCGTTTAAAAACTGAACTTGTAATTTTATCGCCATTTTTTTGTGGAGGGTAGCTGCCCCACCATGCCCGTGCCTGGCTATGCCCATGCCTTCAGGGCCAACAGAAAAAGTGGGTTTAATAGCTAATAAATAAGAAAGAACCATTCTTTCATCAATAACAGGGCAATTGATCGGGTAAGAGGCCCCTTTACTTGGGTTGGGATAAAAACAAATAAGTTAGAAATATCAACATTACCTACCTTCATAATGAAGGCAAAAGTACTAAACCTGCGTTTTTGAATTTATAAAATTATAAAACG
>JBAMBQ010004525.1:0-12777 GCA_037044495.1 Stegana nigrithorax | reverse complement strand
GAGTCAACTGACTGCTCTACTTCTCGAAATACTAAATTATTTCTACTCTATGGGCCTGTCTATCTATAAGTTGTTCCACTTGCCTATACTGCAAATTTTCCCTACGTCTTCTTTGCGACTCAGTATTACTATCTGACTCACGCAGTCTGTATTCTAAATTAGCCCTATTTAGTTGATTCCTATCTCTTCGTCTTTGAGACCTAGCAGTTGTAGATAAATGCGTCGTACGCGGCATTTTATTTTTAAGAATTAAAATTAGAAATATAAAAATAACAATGCATTAAATAAATTATAATATAAATAAAAAATATTTATGTAGTCTTTACAAAGACTCTTATAATAAATTATTTATTTATACTTATGCAAAAAATCTCTACGTAAAATTAACTAAAGTAAGGCTATAATATAAAGTATAGAAAATGATATATAAAATTTTGCAAAAATGTACTTACTACAGCGGTAGGAGAAGTACAGAAAACAGAAAATTTGTCGAAAAAGATGTATCGTTACGTTACGGCAAAATATTTAAGAAACTTTGTTACTTCACTAGAAATTTCTACTTATTTTGCACAGAGCTTCACTACGCGAAATGCACAAATACTAACACTACTTATATATAAAAATATCCTAATTACATTTTTTTAATTATTTCACTTAACAACTTATGATATTTTTTAAAATTCACAGCACAACGTTTTAATTTAACCACTCGAGTTAAGCTTGCGATTACAAGTGACATTTCATAATTAAAGGCACGCTTATATAGGCGCAATTCTCAAATGTGACCATATGGTCACCAAAACTAAAAAAAAAAAACCCATCATTTGCAACAAGTGCAATGTTCTAAAATTTCATTGAAAAAACAAGCCTATGTGTCTGTCAAGTGCACCGCGCACAGCGACCAACCACTTGACCATCATGTGGTCACACAAAAAATTAGAAAATCCAAAAATGGCCAGCATAATGACATGTCAACACTTTCATCTTGCGTAGTCGACCTCTCCATTCAATATTGTGCGAAGAAAGTGGAAAACTTATACCTGCATTGTACTTACTTCGATTTTCATACCATACGCCCCCATACAAGCCAACGACATCACACTTGCATAACTATTTTAATTTTCATTGCAAATGTAGAATCAATGCACTAATTTTGATTTTATTATTATTTTTTATGGTTTTGGTCGCATAGGCACATGCGCAACGACCGCACAACACAGACGGCCGGACGGACATAGACACACATCTTCTGCTTTTGGTCGCTGCTCGCGTTTCGACTCTGAATTGTAAAGTACTATATAGTTTTCATGTTGTTTTCGTTATTATTTAAACTTTTTTTTATATTTTTTGATTAAAACATTAGTAAATAAATCAAATATATGATTGCACTTAAAACTATTAAATTCCAAATTTGGTAACGATATCTCAAGAAACAAAAAAGTTCTTAGTAAGTCATTTTTTTTTGCCGATCGTTCCTATGGCAGCTATATGTTATAGTAAACCGATATTTATGATATTCAGGTATATAATTAGATATTACCTAAAATTATTAAATCCCAAATTTGGTAACGATATCATAATAAACAAAAAAGTGTTTCTGTGTAAATGTTGTTTTTTAGTCGATCGTTCCTATGGCAACTATATGTTATAGTAAACCGATATTTATCATATTAAAATATATGATTGCATTTTACCTAAAATTATAAAATTCAAAATTTTGTAACGATATCTTAATAAACAAAAAAGTTTTTCTCAGTAAATCTTGTTTTTCGCCCAATCTTTCCTATGGCAGCTATATGATATAGTAAACCGATATACATAATATGGAAACATATGATTGGGCATTACCTAAAACTATTAAATCAGAAATTTCGTAGCGATAGCTTGAAAATCAAAAGGGTTTTTGTTAGTATATGTGGTTTTTTGGCCGATCGTTCCTATCGCAGCTATATGTTATAGGTTGAATATCGGAAAACCAAAATAAACTTGTTATGCCTATGGGTTAGGAGAGTCTTCATGCAAAATTTGGTGGTTGTAGGTCTTACCGTTTCTGAGATCCGTTTGTTCATACAGACAGACGGACAGACGGACATGGCTAGATCGACTCGCCTTTCGATGCTGATCAAGAATATATATACTTTGGGGGGTCTGCCACGCCTCCTTCTGCGTGTTACATACATTTGCACAACTTTAATATACCCTTTACCATTTTTTGGTACATGGTATAAAAATCTACTCGACCTCTCTTTAGATCATTCGCCACTATTATTGAAATATTTATCGGAAATACAAACAAAACATTCAACGCTCGCCATCTATAATAAGAAAACAAACTGGAACTCCTTTCGAGAATATATTGACAATGAACTTGAAATTATCGTTCCACTCAAAAGCAGTGACGATATCGAAAGCGCTGTGATACACTTAAATGACACAATACACTGGGCGGCCCTAAAATCAACACCTACATTAGTACCCAAAACCAACTTTGCCGGTCCATGTCTAAAAGTAAAAAAATTCATCAAATTAAAACAGGAACTTCGCAAAAAATGGCAACTAACCCAATTCCCAGACGACAAAGCAAACTACAACTGAGCAACCAAGAATCTAAAAAATCAATTAAAAATTAATGCTGACATACAAATAACAAACTATGTATTTAACTCGTCTCAATCCCACAACAGACGTACACTTTTCGCTCTAGAAAGCGACAAAAAATTTTTTTAAAAAACCCATATTAACCCCCCTTTACGTACAGACAACGGAGAATGGGCAAGGTATATCCATCCATACTTCGGACAAACTATTTCCCTAAATTATGGAAAATCGCTCAAATAGTGGCCATATCCAAGCCAGGAAAAGACGCAACCAAAAGACTCATCAGCTTTTCTATAATGGGGAAAATATTTGAAAAACTGCTGTTTGACAAATTGAAGCCAATATTGGAAAGCAAAAAACTCATTCTTGACCACCAATTTGGTTTCCGCCACAAACATTCTACTATTCAGCAAATCCACCGAGTTACAAATACAATAATGACTAACCTCGATGACAAAAAATTATGTATTGGAGTATTCTTAAACGTAGAAAAAACTTTCGACAAGGTCTGGCATAATAGACTTCTTCACAAACTAAATAACATGTTTCCACAAAACTATTTTATTATTCTCAAAAGTTACCTCATTGACCGACAATTCTACGTCAAATTTAATGACTCCACTTCCAGCCTGCGTAAAATTATAGCTGGTATTCCTCAAGACAGCGTACTACAAAGAAGACGTCCAATCGATCTAATAAAAAGAAATGACACAACAAATTGAAAATCCATCCAAGTAAAAGCTTCAATTAATTTAAACTAATAAATAAACAATTCAAAACGGGATCCTTCCGTTGCGTGCATAGAACGATACAATATCTCGCGAGAGCGAAGAAGCTGTGTGTAGTACCTGTCTGCAGCAAAGGTGTTAAAAAATGTAAGAGTCATAAGTACTGTCCATATGACTTAATTAAAATCCCGCTTACTTTCTAAAAACTGTATGCAAGTTGAAATTTATTTGAGACAAAATACTAACACTTAAAAAAATTTTAAAATAAAAACTATGTAAATTACTAAAATTCATAAAATAATTTTGCATTTAGCTTGCTGACTCCCTACATCAGTGAAATGCGACCAAATTTCGCTGTATTTTTTAATAAGTGACATTTTATAATTATTTAAGTGAAAACTTCTATTGTATAAACGCGTTGAGTGATTTTTGTAGTAAAAAACTTAAAAACTATTCTACATGAACGTTGCGAAAAAGGGAACAAGTGAGCTAAAGGAATAAATGAGTAAAAAAGAACAATAAGGAACGAACATGTTCACATGTTCAGTGCAGTAAGTAATTCTTTTTTGTTCGCTCACTCATGAGCAACCCAACACTAGTTTTAATGATTTTAGAAGTTTCAATTGTTAAGTTAGATAATTTTTCTTACCATTCACATAATATTTGCTTCTTCTTCTTACAAAAAAGATGCAACCGCTAAAAAAAAATGCCGACAAATTTATGCAGTTTACGATGAAGATGCTGTGAGTGGACGCCAGACCCAGTAGTGATTTTCTTGATTTCGTTCTAGAAATTTCGATGTCAAAGATGTACCTCGCTCTGGTCGGCCATATACTGAAATTGCCGATAGAAAGAAGCTCTACACCGATGGAATTATAGAGTTACCTGAAAAATGTGTAAAGGTCATAGATAATAATGACCGGTTTTTGTTTTTTATTTCTAACTTATGTTATTTATTGAATCTCCTTTCATAGGACTAACAATAATATTTCAACTCTTACTAATTGTTTATTTAGTCTAGCTTAAACACTAACTAAATTGGGCTACGGCCCGCACAAATACAATTGGGCTAGACGTTCATTTCGCTGTAGGCGTGTGTTTGAGTTTGTTCTGGCTAGCGATCTTGCCAGAATGCTTTGACGGTTTAGTAATTAAGTGGAATACTTGCCTTATAGCTCAGCTATGACGGAATTGTCGAATGGAAGATTGAGGTCACTGTGTATATTGGCATTTCGAAAGTACCATGGTGCGCCTGTGATTGTTCTAAGTATTTTCGACTGTGCTCTTTGGATTATCTTTATATTACTAGCGGGTGCGCTGCCCCATAATCGGGAGCCGTATTTCCATATAGGATTGTACAGCAGCACTTTATGACCCTGGCATAGGGGGCTACGGTGGTTAATAAGCCAGTACAGGTTTATGGCTTTGTGTTTAATTTGTGTCTTCTTGGCTTCTATTTGCTTTTTCCAAGAGGCGTCTATCGAGGTGAATATCAAGGTATGGCACGTCGTTGGATTGCGGAATGATTGTGTTATTTAGCCTGACGGCAGGGCACGTTTCTCAGTTGAGGGTGAAAGTTACGGGTCTGTATTTATGTTCATTAACTAACTGGTAACCAAACTTCAATGATTTCTAAGTATGCTTCAAGCTCCTTTGACGCTTTTATGGGGCTTCGAGAGTGGCCAATTATCGCTGTGTCGTCCGCGTATGTTGAGAGCATTAGCGATGGGGAAGTAGGAATATCCGATGTGTATACAAGATAAAGGATCGGGCCCAATACGCTCCCTTGAGGTACACCCACCTGTATGGGGAACTCGCGAGTTATATGATCATTGTGTTTTACAGAAAAAACTCTATCTTTTAAATAAGAGTTGAGGGCTCTAAGCGTGTTCTGAAGCAATAGTAAGCAAATTTTGTAGTTAAGGCCATCATGCCACACCCGATCGAATGACTTAGCGACGTCTAGAAATACAGCAGAGCAGTATTTTCGGCATTCAAATGCGATCCTGACTTCGTTTGTACTGCGATTGACTTGTTTTTAGAGAAGTATTCAGTAGAAAGAATAGCGTTAAAAAGTTTCTTCAGGAATCCGACAACGCAATTCGGAAGTTCAACGATCATTTTTGGTGAGATAAGGTCATGTCCAGGCGGTTAATTAACTTTTATTTAAGTTCTGACTAACTCCTTCAGTTTGCGCAGCCGTATTTTTATTGGTGACGTTGAGGGGTATCTGAAGCCAATTTGCTCTGGAAGCTCAAATTTGTGTTTTGGTGCGTTTGACTGAAACACTTTACTTAAGTGATTGGCAAAAGTGCATGCTTTATCTTTGTCAGTCAGGGCCCCTCCCCCCTGCAGAACCGCTTCTATCGGATGATTCATTGAGTTTTACTCTTTCCATAGCGATTATTTATTGTTGTTAGGAGAAAAACTTTCAATTAGGCGTTGTTGTGCCAGTCTATCTTTTCGCCTGAGAGCAAGTGCTAGGTTGTTTTTAGCAACTATGAAGCTTTGTTTACACTAAGGGGATCTTACTTGCTGTTATTCTCGTCGAAGACGTCTTTTTTTCAGCCAGAAGTATTAGAAGCGATTCAGTGCTTCCTTGGTTTAGATACAGCAGAAGGGATAGCAATTTTAGCAGCAGAAGTAATTAGGAAATTGAAGCTATCAACTGCGGCATCAATACTTTCCTTGGAACATGTAGTCGGTAGAACTGATAAGTGTGAACTTATGTATTTTCTGTACTTATACCAATTTGTTTTTAGCGATGTAAGTTTATATGGTGTTTCAATTGTTTGGAGGCTTTCCAGGAAAATGAAGAACACTGGTGAGTGATCAGATGAAAGATCTGCAGTAGCTGCAGTATCTATCTGTTAGCGAGGTACTTTCAGAGTTATCGCAAAATCGATAAGGTTTGGAATTTTTTTTGGTTGTCGGCCTTCCTGGTGAAGTAAAGTCCAAATGGTTTCTAGGGTTAATAAGTAAGCCATATAACTGTCTTCCCCTTGGGTTTATTAGTCGAGAATCCCAATGCGAATATTTATCGTTAAAATCCTCTGCTGCAAGAAGACGTGATGCCTCTGATATTGCGATATGTAGAGGACAATAGACGGCTGCTACCGTCAGGTTTTCGTATTTGCCTTCAACGCAGATAGATGCTGCTTGTAGGTAATTAAAAGAATGTTAATGTAGAAACTTGGAAATTGTTTTTGTTTGTAAAGTGAGTTTCACATACAAAAATGATTCGAGTAATGCTCCGTTTCATGTAACTCAGTAATCTAAATTTAACAGCCTATATACATAGTTAAGCACCGGAGAGCTGGAAGGTTCGTTGGCTCAGTGTGTAAAAGCACTGACCAGCGCAAATGAGGACCCGAGTTCAAATCTCGAGGCGGAAATTTTTTGAGTTGGTTTGTTTATTTTTGTTTTTAATCAAAGTGAGGCCTACACTCAAATCTTACGGAAGACATAGGAAAAAATTTAAAATGCATGCCTTTACTTACATTTAAATTAAATTGAATAACTTGTTTTTGTCTTCCTCACTTTGTGTATTATTTAGATAAAGCAGCTTTTGAACAATTTATGTTTCACATCTTCCCATGCGTGTGCATAAAGTATACATATTCTTGATCAGCATCGAAAGGCAAGTCGATATAGCCATGTCCGTCTGTCCGTATAAACGAACGGATCTCGGAAACGGTAAGGCAGACAATCACCAAATTCGGCACGAAGACTCTGCCAATATATAGGCATAACAAGTTTATTTTTTTTTCGATATTCTACCTATAACATACAGCTGCCATTGGAACGATCGGCCGAAAACCCATATTCAGTAACGAAAACCGCTTTGTTTTTTGGAACGATCGGCTGAAAAACAACATTTACTTAGAAAAACTTTTTTGTTTATTAAGATATCGTTACCAAATTAAATGATTTAATAATTTTAAATAATATCCAATCATATTCCTGAATATGGTAAATATCAGTTAACTATAACATATGGCTTTTACTAAAAAAAAAATTTTTTTTCTTGAGATATCCTTACATATTGAATACAAAATATTAAAGCAACACAAAAATACATTCAATTTTGGATTGGGTACAGGGTTTTCTATAGTCGGTTACGCCCGACTATAACCCTGCCTTTCTAGTTTTATTTAAAGAAGTGCAAGTCTTTCTCACCACGGTCAAAAGTACGAGTTATAATTAGGGCGATCAGGAAATGACGCTCTCTTTTTGTATTTTGTACCTTTGTCCACCTCAACTTTGTTGTTAATAATTAGAATGGAAAATCGGTTATTGTCTCGAGAAGACTTTGGTCCAGCAATATGATCCTGTTTAAGTGATTTGGTATTATTTCCTTGTTGTTTTTGAGGACTGTGTTTACGTTTAGTAATAAAGGGTGATTTTTTAAGCCTAGTTTTTTTAAAAATCAAATAAAACACTCAAATTTGCTTAAAATATTCAAAATTTTAATATTGTATCGATAAATAGGCCTTTGCCATTTACGTTTTAAAGAAAACTTCATGTGAATGTTGTCCGTGGCTCCGTTTTAAACGGTCCATTCGGAAGGTCCAATAATGGAAGAAAAATGGACCGATGATGCCACCAGCCCATAAACCGCACCAAACTGTCGTTTTTTCGGGATGCATCGGTAATTTTTGTATGGCATGTGGCTGTTCATCACTCCAGATGTGACAGTTTTGCTTATTTATGTATCCGTTGAGCCAGAAATGAGCATGATGATTATGACGTCCATAATATGGTCGTAACAAACGGTGCACATTTTTCACAGAGCACGAATTTTGATAATAAATTTCAATAATTCGCAATCGTTGCTCGTTTGTAAGTCTTTCCATGATTAAATGGCAGAGTATGCTGAAAACTTTTCACTTTGACAGATGACGTTTGGACGCCATTACTAACCAGTACTGCCAACCTGAAAAACCTAACTCTTAAAAAATCACCCTATATATGTAGCGATCAATGCCGAGCTGATTACATTTTACGGTATCTGTGGTTGGATGAGTCATTAGTAGACTTGCTGCGCTTTGCAGTTTTTGTACTTGTGACCATGTTGTTTGTTAATATGTTTTGGTTTGCTGGCTATGCTATGCGTAGTTGTTGTGAACTCGCTATTGTGCATAAAACCGTTGGGTTAACTGAGGATGTTATTACTGACCCACTTGGGCTCGTTATTGTTTTTGGTACGTTTAAATCTGCTAGTGTGATTGCAGATATTGTATTGTCACACAGTAACCTTTGCTCTAAGTAAAACTTTTAGTATCACACAATTTAAGGGATCTATTGTCAGGTAGTCACAAAAAAGTCATAAATTTAAGACGTTCGTAAATTTTACGACGATTAGGTGTTCTCACACAAGCAGTTTTAGTATGAAAGTTTTAGTGTTGAAAAAAGCTCTGTAACCTTCAAAGAGAGTGACAATTATTATAAAAATATACAAGAAAAAACGGGCAAAAGTAAGTATTTGAATTTTTTTTTTATAATTTAAGGTATTTATCAATGCTTTTTATTTTTTCCGACGCAAAATAAAAGTGAGCCCACGCCATAAGAACAGCTGCACTATTTTTTTGCGTTCTGCAAGCAACATTTGGAGCTGCAAGCCGGAAAAAACAACCCACAGGCGCCACAGGTCATTCAAAATCTTTAGAAGCATTGTCTTAAGATTTGAATGGCCTGAAGGGCCCAACACGGTCAGCGGCGAAATGGAAAGAGGTAAGTTATTAAAATATTTTTAGGTGTTTGTATTTGAATAAAAAAAGATTTTATATTTCACAATGCCTATCACAATAGAAAAATGCTTTGCGTTCTCGTGCATGCTTTAGTCCAGCAACAGAAGGCTCTGGTAGTGCAATACGAAGTCTAAATGCGGCAAACCGAATTATTTGTGACCCCTGCTCATGCCATGCAGAGAACGTTGGAAAAGACGGTAAACTCGACGGTAACCGCTTTAACAAAGGCTATGAAAATAATGTATGCTAAATAAGAAATAAAATATTTTGTGTTTTTAAATAACACTAGCAGTATTTTTTTGTAAAGGATGATTTTTTAAGCGTAGTTTTTTTAAAAATCAAATAAAACACTCAAATTTGCTTTAAATATTTAAAATTTTTATTGTATCGATAAATAGGCCTTTGCCATTTAAGTTTTAAAGACAACTTGCAATTTTGCGAGTCCATGTGATTGAGTAACACATGCCCAATTGCTGATAACGGCGACGAATTGACATTTCATGATCCTCATTAACACTGGACGCTACGACTACAATATTCTCTTCGGTACACACTGTACGCATGCGAGTCGATGGTTTAATGTCCAACAAAGTAAATTTGGTGCGAAATTTGCTAATAACAGCGCGAATTGTTGATTCACCAGGTCGTAACAAACGGTGCACATTTTTCACAGAGCACGAATTTTGATAATAAATTTTAATAATTCGCAATCGTTGCTCGTTTGTAAGTCTTTCCATGATTAAATGACAGAGTATACTGAAAACTTTTCACTTTGACAGATGACGTTTGGACGCCATTACTAACCAGTACTGCCAACCTGAAAAACTTATCTCTTAAAAAATCACCTTATATATTTGATTTCTGTTTGGCTTATATTTTCACTGAAAGAAGAAGTGCTTCACGTCTTCAAAATTATCATTTTCTTCGCATAATTCTGTGCACAAAGTCAAAGACCTGACTTGCGACTCTCTTGGGACCTGCTTTTTCATTCGATACAAAAATAGTAACTAATAGAGTAACAAAAAGAGCTTCTTTTTGGTCTCGAAAATACCTATAGAGACGAAATAGTTGCAAAGAGTGTTTATGCTTATTTACTCGTTTTTTAAACATTTCTTAACGATTTCGCTTATATCGTTGGTTTATCTTGGAAATAAGATTAGTCTAATTATATTCATTCTTTCCGTATTTTGAGTGGAATGCTTTGATTGATTGAACGATTGTATAAACTGGACTAGAAGAATTCTGAATTTTTTTTCCTTATCTTACATTTGAAAGTAGCTATTAATTGCTTTTGCTCCTGACTTCATTCACCTTATATTTAGAGGAAAATTGGTTGCGTTATTTTGTTTTTCATTGCAGGGCCTGTAAATACACTCTATTTTTTGATTTTTCTGTCTGGTGCATAATCAAATAAGTCGGAAGGTTTTCCAAGCAGGCCACATGAGCAGACCACATACAGTTTTTCATGTGGGAAGCAAATCTAGTCTACACACTTTTAGCAATTGGCGTTGCGCTTTATTGATCATCATTGCAAATGCAAGTTGCACCGGAAACAGCAAACGTTAGAATTCAAATGCCATGTCCGTTGGAATTATTAGGAATTAAGGCAACAGTATATCTTTTCCTTTAAATTTTCCATTTAAAATTGTAACTGTTGTTGAATGCCTGGTGCCGTTACAAAGTCGTAGAGGATTGATGTTTCGGAGAAGATTTTTAGAGCGTCAATTTTCAATTTTAAAACATGCTGTGGTATAAAGTCTGATGGTAATGTAAAGCATTGTGTGCATTTATATCGATAGTAATTTATTTATTTCCGATATCCAACAAATCGTTCAGCAAATGTATCATTTTGTAGTTATACACACATGTTGGTCTTCAAAGTCAATTGCTGTACGTGTCGCATTAAAACTGATGACTTGAGACACGCATTAAGTTCATCTGATGGTGTTAAACATGTTATAACTGGTAGAGTTTATCGAAAATCCTCAGACAACAAAATGAGAGCACCACCAAGGATAAGATAATTTCCTCTCAAACTTTAAAAGTACGAACGAGCGCTTCCAATGCATTTTTTGCGCTATCGAACATTTGTCCAATATAATCCAGAATTTTTTCCAATATTATATGTGGGGGACTCAATAGTTTGCAAATTCAATACGAGTTTCAGCGCTGAATGCGTTCTCCTCCTGCCATTTAAGAGAGTTGCCATTATACCAGATGATGCGATTGTCAATACACAAGGAGAAAAATACCATTATTTTTATTGCCGGTGATGACAACGCTGTTAAAACAGTATATTTTGTTGTGACGCACACTCGCTGTCCATTTTCAAGGTGTATTGCCAAATGAACATCGGATGTCAATTATGGTTAGGAAATGATAAAATACACCATACTGCTTTATTACTGCTAATACAGCGACCCAGTTCATATCGGTAAATTTCATCAATACGAGCAGTTGCATTTCCTGCACCAAAAACTGCCATGTATTGCAATACGTTATGTGCTTTATAAGTTCTCGAAAGTAACGGTGAATATGGTTCAATTCAGTGATTGTTGTCTGTTTCTTACTTTTAAAGTTTTGGATTGACTGCTCTGTTCAGTTGACCATCATCGGTAATGAGGATAATCCCTATTGGCAGGGTTTATCTCGCCAAGTAAATTCCTTGAGTACTTTTTGGTGTATTTGCCATCAGACATACATGGTGAATTTTTTGTTAAGCATGCCCTATGGTCCATAGATCATGCTTTTAGTGTCATCTTGAAATTATTCGAAATCAATGTTTGCATCCGGTATTTCTGCTAAGATTCTAAGTACGTTAGAAATGCATGATGTGTTGAGCAACATTGCGCAGTTAATGCATAGTTACACTAATCATCCACGACATCTGATGCTTGACTATTGCTCAAAATATATTTGCATTTATGAACGCTTATGTAGTAGAAAAAGTGAACTGTTTTCCAATGGAAAATAAACTTATTTCGTTTATTGACGTTTATTTCAAGCTTAGCGGGTCTATTCTAATGCATTCGTATAAAAGTCTTAGTGTTAAAAACGTCATTATTGCGTTTTTAAGATTATTATTGATAAATAGGCATTCTCGTTATCGAAAAAAACTCTTTTAGCTACTTTCGTCTTTATTCAAGATTATTTTTAAGACGAATGAAAAAGCAGGTCTCAAGCGAGTCATAAGTAATTTTTTTGGCTTTGTGCGCGGAATTTTGCGAGAAAAATGATAATTTCGAAGACGTGAAACACTTTCACTTCTTCTTTCAATGATAATATAAGCCATATACATATAAAACAAAAATAAAAAAAAACTACTGTTGGTGTTATTTACAATAATTAAATATTTTATTTCTTATTTAGCATACATTATTTTCATAGCCTTTGTTAAGGCGGTCACCGTCGAGTTTGTCGTCTTTTCCAACGTTCTCTGCATGGCACTAGCAGGGGCCATTCGGTTTGCCGCATTTTGACCTCGTATTGCACGACCACAGCCTTCTGTTGCTGAACTAGAGCCTGCACGAGAATGCAAAGAAATTTTCCATTGTGATAGGCTCTGAAATATAAAATGTTTTTTTTTATTGAAATACAAACACCCAACAATATTTTAATAACTTACATCTTTTCATTTCGCCGCTGACAGTGTTGGGCCCTTCAGGCCATTCAAATCTTGAGACAATTGCTTCCAAAGATTT
>JBAMBQ010004523.1:600000-931308 GCA_037044495.1 Stegana nigrithorax | reverse complement strand
CCTTCAATGGATTTCATGACTTTTGTGCTGAATTCCTAGCGATTTAAAGCAGGATTTGGCTATTGCCGACCATGTCAACTCTGCGTCGGAATTTTCTTGCACTGGGAACATATTTCTAACCGTAACTGATTGCGAAAGCTTTACGCTTTGTGAAAATGCGTTTCATTTGAATGGCATTTTGAATGTTTTGTGGTGCACATTAAAATAAAGTTGATCAAATGTATGTTAACAGTGCAAAAAATACATAATTTTATTAAAAACTTTGTAAAACTAAGTACGCTCGAACTTTTCAAAGAAATATGATTAACACTCATTCAGAGCCGGCTGTAGGTTGACAAAACCTTTAAAAGTTACTTGTTTCTAACTGAAACGTAGAATAATGTACATGTATTATAGGCTAACTTAGTTTTTCTCATTGATAGCCGAAAAAGGGTTACCCTAAGTACATAAGACGACTGTTCATGGCTTTTCTAATACCTTTAGAAGTTAGGACAATTATGAAAATTTTGTGTCACCACAAATTAACTAAGCCAATACTATTCAAAGCGTACTCGCTCAACAAAAATTCACTGTATCATCTTGCATAGACGTACCTACGAGCTATGTATTTTACTAAAAAATTATGGTCATACAAATGGCACCCACAAAAATCTAACACAATAACTAAAAAGTAATAGCAAATCAGTAAACCCAATGATTTGGAAGAAGAAATATTTCTTTTAACTTTAGTTGGCAACGCAGCCCAATAAAAGGAAAAATATTCTTATAGATCAATTATTGCTCTTTCGATAACATAAATCAGTAAAATTTTAAAATAAATTTAACGTCAAATCTACATTACACATGTCTATCAGATTTAACATTCATATATCTGAATCTTACATTATGAATATAACGAACGAATAATGATATCATGAAAATATGTTTCGTATCTAAGTAACTTTTCCTTCACGATTTCAGCGCAATCTGTTTGCTCCTAAAAATTACAAAAAATGTTACAAATAAATCAAATAATAATTTTACAAACAAATTGCTAACAAATATTTCCGCGGAAATGCTTCTTAAATATTTTTCAACACAAAAACCACAAACAACAACAACAAGCAGCACATGATGATCAATTAACATTTCAACGCGCAGCACTCGTGATATGTAGTCCATAGCTGCCAAATAAAGAAAGGTTGAAAAAACCATACCGTTAGGAAAAAAAAACACACATGAGTTTTTTGTAATTCATCAAAAATTCAAAGAAAAAAAAAATTTAAGAAAAAACAACAACAAGAAGAACAACAAATAAGCATAATAAATAATGATTTGAAGCTCATCAGCATAAAAAGTGTAACATACACTGAACAACAACATACGAGACAAGCTGAACGCAATGTTAATAAATGAGAATGCCAGACTGAATGTCTGCTTAACTTGGCAACACCAACACCAACAACACCATCAACAGCAACAACAACAACAGCAGCAACAATACAGCAACGGCAACGGCAACAATAAACATTAGCATGTGACGCCATGTTTAATAAACACTTTGCATGCAATTAACATTTTTTACTAAGCTTCTTCGTCGTCGTCGACGTCGTCATCATCGTCGTCGGCGTCGTCGGCGTCGTCGTCGTCGTCATCATCGTCGTTGAGTTGAATCAAGTTATGTTGATTTGAGCGTCGCAGACATGCAAAGAGCCACTCGCCGATCAGTGAGCCACTCAACACCCGCGCATTTAATTGCAGTGCCGCCCTCGTGCCTCCTTCGTGCCGCCTGCGCGGAGCTTTTTCAATGTCAGCTGCGCATTGCTTACCTGTACAGACTGTGCTTTGTTTTTATTTGTTTTTTTTTTCTTTTTCGATCATTGCCTGTCTTCGTGTGTTTTTTGCATTTTTACTTCGATTAATGAACGTTTCTTGATTTGCGACGCTGGAGAGCAGCTGAACAGCTGAGCACTGCAGTCTCTTGCGTGCTCTCTCGATCTCTTTCACTGCCACTCAGTTGCTCGCGTACTTACGCTGGTACACAGTTATGCAAATTTTTTATGTTTTTGTGCTTGTTATTTGTTTGTTTTAATTTAATTTTTTTTTTTTTTTTTTTTGATTGCGAGCCAAGACTGCATTAATATTAAAAAATTTCAAAAGAATATGAAGAAAAAAAACACATTGAAAACAAAATAAGTACACTTAAATGCCTTTGAACGCAATTTAGCGGCTTTTACTTTTCTACTCCGTCGCTTAATTGAGACGAACGCGGAAAAAACAAGCATGCAAGCGCGCTTGGCTAGTCCTGTTCTATTTTTAGTTGAATGCTTGGGCCATGCACACCTGCGCTGTCCTGCTGCCCCTTTTCAATTTACCGCAGAGGGACACAAGTAGCTCCGAACTCATTATTGCCCTATCAATGAACGCAGCATGGATGCTTATCAGCGGCAGAAAACCGGCTCTGTCGTGTTTATGATGTGTTGCACCTTGCAGCAGAGGTCACAGGACTCACGCGGCTCGGCTCTCTGGACACACGCGTATCGAGCAGCTACCACAGCAAACCGTTACATTTTCAGTTGCACTCAGGAGTATTACATTTTTTGTTTCTTTCACTGGTAGCACGGATCTTTACGCTGCAACGTTTTTAATTTTGTTTGTTTTTTTTCCTTTTGTTGCTTGTTGCACGCTAATGACACGCCAAGCACTTACGCTGACGGCGCCGTCGACGTCGTGAACTTGACCGTGGCTATCAGCGGCAGGAGATCTCTTAAATAAAAAACTGTAGCATGTAATATATATTGTACGCCTGTCGCTCTGACTCTTGACGGTTTGGTGGCCAGCGGCTTAGTGGCTTGGTCAAGGTGCGCGCATGGTTTGCTTTTTGTTCGCCTTTTTGTTTTTTACTATTGTTGATGTTTTTTTTTATTTTTTTTTCAAGCCACTGTCTAGCAACGCTCCACACTGCCATTAATAATGAATGCCTTCGCTTATACTTACAACTGAGTATCTGTCTGTCTGCCTGTCCGACTGGCTGTCTGTGCTAGATCGCTTGAGTGACTTTCGACGTGCCTGGAAATGTCTTTTTGATACAAATCGCAATGGAACTTTTCTTTATCGCCGGTAAGTAAGCGTCGGTGTGTATGTGAACCGGTTTCGTTACGCCTTCATGGTTTTCGGTGAACATTGGACCTACTAAGTTCGAAAACGCCGTTGCACTTTGGCAATAGCAATTAGCGTTGGCCGCCAGTGTCTGAATGGGGCCGACAGAACAGAACAGATCTTTCCAAAGATAGCGCATGAGCTTATTGGTTATAATTGAATTTTTCGTCAATTTAGCCGAGCGAAATGTTTAATTTATAAACAAAAACGGGTTTTAATAGCTTTACGGAAAGAAGTCGAATAGAACAGTTAGATGGTAGAATATACAGTGCTTTTGTTAGTGAAAAGATTAGTTAACGTATAAAATGGAATGCGAATGCTATGTACATCGAAGACTTTATCAATATTGCATCAACACGACTTGGGTTTGCATCCTAAACTTATAAATATTGAACGTGTTCAAGGCAGACGAATTTAATAAGTGCGAACACCCAATGTAAGTCAATTAATCCAAATCCTTCCATGAAATTAATATTATACAGTATTTCCTGGTGAACTGACTTTGTGGTGTCGAAACGAAATAATATTATTGAAGTTTTTTGATATCTAACATTCAAAATGAAAGCATTTAAAATATTGAAAATAAAAACTGCAAAATTTGAAATATAATCAAATTTTAACTATTAAAGTTAAAAAATTTTTGGAATTAATAACTCCTTGATCGATTAACATAAAAGAAATGTCTTACTGTGATAAATTTTCCAAAATTTATTATTTTATTTGTTACTAAAATAAAATCGTGCAAAAAATCTGCAACGTTTTCTCATTGGTTATAAACAAGGCTTAAAAACGGCTTTCGCCTAAAACAACTGATAGACCCAATCACTTTAAAAAAAAGACTCATGGTCGAGTTTGACTAATTCAAACTTTTAGCTGTATTTTAGGCAAATTTTTTCTTTTTGTTTTCTTATGTGGAGGTCAGCCAAAACAGGGTGAACGGCTTTCCGTAAACGAAATCCAACAAATTCAAACTCCGCAACTCATTTCCTTTGTGCTGCACCCACAAAAACAATTCCCAAAAATGCGCAAACGCGCAGCAACTTGTTGTCTGTTTATTTTTTCAAACTTAAGACATGCATGCCCAACACTATCTGAAAGCAGCGATCAACACATCAAATAAATAAAAAAAGAAAAAAAAAAAAAACAATAAAAGATATATATAAATAACAATAAGAGCAACATAGCAACCTTAATTCAGACTTTCGGTGCCGCAGCCACAGCCATAGCCACCGCCAACAATGCTGGTGATGACGATGACGACGTCGACGGCGACATCAGCCAACGGAGCGCAGATCCAAGCAGACATTTTCCCACACTCGATCAACGCGAAATGAGATATGATGTGTATTTGACAGTTACGTGATTTCTTTATACTCATGCTCCTATTCGTACTTACGTATGTGAGTCTCTCATCCCATACAAAGGCAGCCAACGGCGGCAACGGTGCAAATTTCAACCAAAAAGTGTCACGGATTTCGGTTGCTGGAATTAGCCGCGATAAGCAGTAAGCGACTGGCGGAGTACACACTTTAAAATGCATTAAACTGTTCAAATAATAAATTCATAAATAAAATCAAACACAGCCGTACACTGGCTGCACACATGTCGCTAGATGGCGTTTTTTAGACGAGACGCAAACCTAAAAACTCGAAACCGACGTGTGGCCCCAAGTCAGTTACCCCAATTTATTTGGCTCATTTTCAGGACGTGCGTGCGCATTACGAAGTTTTCTGCTGGAGTTTTTCTCTGTTTTCGGAAACACTTGTGGAGTATTTTGTTTTTCTATTTAGTCTGCGTTGAAGTGTCTTTGGGGGCGGACGTTTCAGCGCATTGCGATCGAACCTATATGCATGTCATTTTCGTATCCAAATAATTTTAGCTTTCTTTTAAAAAATTAACATAGGCTATGTTGGAATTCTTTTATTTTAAATAAGCTGTCATATATTTTGAGATATAATGAGCAAAGATCCTATAAGAAAGTCTTTTGATGAACTATTCCTATCAACTGAAACGCATAGGGAATCCTTTAATTTCCGAACGGCTTAAAAACTAAGCAGCAAAACCATTTTTAAATAAATATGCCATAGAGCAATGACCATGACTAGTTAAAACTAAAGATGAATATAATAATCATATCAAATTCGTTCAGTCGATGCATTTTTTAAAGACATGTCTATTCTATCACTTACCTAACTGTACAATGCCGTAAGGAATTTTAATTTCTTGTCTGTATATACATATTATTTTCGCAAATTTAAATAATGGCAACTTGATTGAGTAATTCACAAATAACGAGGTTCAGATTAAAATAATAATATCATCCAAAAGTTGCTTTCTTAATCAACATTTCTTGAGTTTTGACCTTACAAGGTATAATTTTTGTTCTAGCATGATTTTAAAACGCATCACATTTTGCAAGGAGTTTTATTTATACAGCATTTAATTTTTTCTTTAAATGAACACTCATTAAAATTCATTTAATATGCCACCTTCTTTTGGATTTATTTAGCTTAATTCACCACCTTCAGTGTGCAAAGTAGGCTGTAGCCAAAAACGAAGCTTCGTGCGAATACCGTGACAAAAAATATTAGTTTATGGCATATAACACAACAACAATAACAACGGCAACAGCAACAGCAACAACAATGCGGAGGATTAGCAGCATTTTATGCATTCTCAATGTGTAGAACACAGCAACATGTAATTTACTGAAAAATAAATTTAAAATAATTATAATTAAAATAAGCCAACGAAATTAAGTCAGCGCAAACAACGGGAAAATGCAGCATATACGGCAACAACAACAATTACAATAACAACAACAGCAGATACAATTAAAGCAATGGCAAAATAAGAATAAAATAAAAATTAAAACAAAAACGCATATAACAAAAAAATAAATAAAAAAGCGAAACTGCAAACAATTTTCAGTTGAGCGGCCATGTAGAAATTTCCAAATGGTTGCCAGAGTCAGGCCGCGCGACAGACGAACCGACAGACAGAAATGTACGTAATGAAGAACGAATGTGTGGCTGGCTGCTGCTGCCAAGAGTGAACTCTATTAAAACAAAAGCAGCGACTGACAACAACAGCAACAAAAATGAACAACACGCAATGGGAAGCACAGCAGATGTATGAATGCAGCCAACGCTGCCACATACACGCGGGCAGGAGAAGCGCTCGGCGCGACAGCCAACCAAAATAAAAGCCAACCGCAAACAAACAAGCAAAGTAAACAGCAACAACAACACAAATACAACACCACATGATCAACAATGGCAGCATCATCGCTCACACGCCGCCAGTTGGTGAAGTAACAAAGTCAAAAATATTAAAAAACAAAAAACACAAAAACCGAAAGTATAAAAAATGCAACGCACCATACTAAATTGAACTGAATTGGATTGGATTCAACTGAACTGAACTGAACTGAACTGAAAGTGGTGACAATGGTTTGGCCAACGTATGCGCACAGGTATATGACAGGTGTATGCGAATGTGATTGCGTGCGACCGCCCAAGCGGCAATCGACCAACGGCGCAGCTTGAAAGTCACCGGAAGTGCACACGAATGCAGCAACATGGCGTCGGGCTCAGTTAGCCGATGTTGACGTCGACGTTGGCGTTGGCGCTGGTGTGGGCATGAAGCGGTGCATGGCACCTTGGCGAAATCGGCTTAGACTGGCGTAGGCTTGTTCGCTGCACGCTCGAAATGCTTGATGTAATTATTGTGTTTATCTTTTCGTATAACATGCGCCAAATGCCCCCCAGGCCGCGCTACGTCCCTGCTCGGCCCAACGTATTCCATCCACCCGCTCGCAATGCAATGCCATGCTGTGCAGTGTTGCAAATACGCGGGAAAATTGTGCACTGGCACGCGATGTCAAAATGGAAGCGCATTCAATGCGGCGGCCCACAATGACGGCAACGGCGTCAAAAATTATGAAAAGCAACCAGAAACGAATGTGTGGGTGCCGATGAGCGGGTGTGCGGCTGCTCAGTGTCGCTGTTGACTAGCGCGTGCATTCTGCATTCGTACGTATGTATATATATACATGTGTGTCTGTGTGTGTATGTATTTTAATTTATTTTATTTTATTTTTTCCACATTATTTTTGTGTTAAATAGAAAAGGCTTTTTTATTTATTTATTTTATGTTTTTTTTTTATTTTTTTAAATTAACTTATGCACGAGATAATTTCCTGCCTAATCTCTCGCTCTCGTACATTTAACTCAGCTGCATGCTCGAGCTATGTTTGTTATATTTTTTGAGAAAATATGTAACTAAAAAAGCTACACAAAAATAAAATTTATTGCTTTATATATTTTTTTCCAACGCATAATTTAAAATTATTAAATTTATGTGCGGAGCCGGCTATAAAAGTTTGCTGAGCTGTGTCGCTCCGGCGCAAGCTGCTTCTCATATGCCTTTTGGGCATTTCTAGTTTTAGAAAATTAACAGAGTTGTGAAAAGTATTTATACTCACGATGAGAATTTTGTTGACAACTTTGCCGCCGCAAAACAAAAATCTAACAAAAAAAAACAAAAAACGCTCGTATTTTATGTAAATTTCGTTAGAGGTAAGTTAAGGTGCCCTAAGCTGACAAGCTTCTCTAGTTTGGTACATAACAGTTCTAGTATAAACGTTCTGCATATCCTAAGGCGCATACAAGGTGCAGCCAAGGCCAGTTGCTGCTTTAACAACGTTGCAGTAAATATTTGCTCCATCCTTCCAAGAGGAAGGCTCCACGAGCCAATTTAATATGGAATTCTTTGTCAAACAGGTTTCGGCATCCGAATTCAGGGTCGTTTAAAGTGCAAACCTAAAGTTTATTAATGATCTAGGATATACTAGACTCAAAAGTTCATAGAATAACATCAGTAACAACATATGTGAAAGGGGGTTTCATTTAAGACATAATTTGCTCCAAAATTGATTGAATTGGCCATTAAAGAAATTTCATGGCTTAACAAACAGCATGCGCTTCGATTATAATGCCAGGGGTTATAGATGAAGTAATAGCAAGATTTCAGTTACTTAAAGTAGAAAAAGCAACTTAATTATAATAAAGAAAAATAATCCAGTGAAATCTTTGTAATTAAGTAACTCATAAGGATGCTTGCTTTAGTGCTGGATTTCTTTTATTATTGCATTCAATACCTAATTTATCATTGCATTCAAACTTCACACAAAGCACAATACGTTGTAGCATATCCCTACAAGGCCGAAACCATGTTGGTTCATTAAAATTTATGCCGCAACAAAGCAAAAACACCACAAGTCAATTCACAGGGCTAACATCCGTAGGTCATTTCTCAGCAGACAATGGACGAAATGTCTAAATCAAAAAAGCAAACACACAAATCTTCCAGCCGGGATACGGTCAAGCGTTTCTAATAAGAAAATGAATAACACAACGTCAACTGGTTGGCATAAGTAAGGAGCGACAACTGGGCTGTGGTTAGGGGAAGTGGGAAAGAAAAAAGTAAAGAGGCATGCATGCCAAGGAAGCAAACTAAAGCAAATCGAAAGGAGACGAAGCGTCGCATAAATTGCAAACTAAACGTTGTCCAGCTTGTTTATTGGTTTAACACTAATGTCCTTTTTACACAAGGACACAAATTTAAACGCCGCCAAGCGAGGAAACAACAAGAAATTGGCAAAGGCTGCCAGTCAAACAAACGGAAGTTCGATTTGCTAATAGGTAAGAAACTGGCACTTGTGTGACACTGGCGTGAAGGACATGCCTGGCAATTTATGGGCCCGAAGTTTATCGTTTGCATGCCAAGCACGTCGCGTGTCATTTACGCCAGGACAACAGTCACAGCAACAGCATTTTCTTGCCTGAGGCTTGTATGCGAACGACTCTTGGGTTCTTAGCTCTGCCCCATCTACTTGTTGCATGAGTGTCAACGGTTTGAGTGAACGACACTTGGCGCCTGTTGTGACAAGGCACAGGCAAGCAACAGCGCACGAGTACCCACACTCATGCATTTTGCATTAAATGAAATAAGATTGTTTTAAAAATTAAACCAAAAATAAATATGTTTATCTTCGAAGTCATTATGCCCAACAGCATAAGCCAAATGAAGCAATTGAGCCGGGCAGGCAATCACAACCACATGCGCCACAGCCGCCGACGAAGCCAGCGCCAGGCTACCCTCACACACACACACACACACACACATGGAGCCATGATTCAGCTCAGTTCGTCTCGATGCGACTCGGCATGGCGCTGCCTGGCAGTTGCCATTTAATTTGCATGCATTTGCAATAATTTTCTGCCCAAACGAATAAACACGAAATATGCGCTCACTTAAGTATATTATTTTATTTTGCCACTTTTGTTTATTGTAACTGTGTATCGTGCAGCACAGGATGCTTTTATTAAATTGCGAGTTGTGCTTCTTATGCGGCGGCGTAAAACCAAAGGAAAAGGTGCCAATGTCGTCGTGTGAGTCGCTTTTTGCAAAATTTATTGCAATTTCTCATTTTCCTTGGCCCATGCCAAAGCCATCCTTCCTGGCGTAAGCTACTCAAAGTAACCAAAATGAAAACAAAGAAGGGGCGAAAAAAAAACAAACACAACGTAAAAGGAACTTAAGTAAACATTAATTTACATAACTTGCTTGCAAATGACGCTGCCATGGTTGCTTTTTTTTTTCTTCTCACTTTTACTTTGTTTTTCTGTGGCTCTACTGCCCGCCTTGTCTGCTCTCTCTATCTCTCTCTCCCGGTTGAGTTTCATCATGTTTTTTTTTTCTTTATATTTCTTTATTTGTTGCTTTGGCATTATTAAAAAATTTAAAGCATGTTTTGCGGCGCAAAGACTTAGAGCAGCATGACTTGCATTTACGCAAACGCGTCGTGTATGTTTTTGGCCTGTTCCGGCGGTTGTTTTAGGCAACTGCCGACGTCTGTTTTCTATGTTGCAAATATTTTTTTTTTGACTGCCTTCTTGTTTTTTTCCACTACACAACTTTGACTAAAATGGCAAATGTGCTTGGCTTTGTTTTAGCCACGCTGGTGCGTCGTTTAGTTTATGCCGACAAGCAAATACGCTACATAGCTGCTGAATTAACAAGCCGTTAGAATAATCAATGAAGTCCTTTTATAAGATTAAAAAATGTTGTCCTAAATAACCAGAGAAAAAAAAACAGTCTGTCATACGTTAAATATTCCAAAACTTAATTATGATAAGTTAAAAAAATCTAATTGAATCAAGCTTGTCCGAAACCTTTTGCTATAATATAAGAGAATTTTATAATTTTAGCAGCTACTTATTATACAAATGTAAAATCTTATCGTTCATAAACTCAAAAGTCTATGAAGAAACCGCATTGCAGATTTACCAAGAAAGAGACTGGGCATGCACTGCTAACACTTTAATCGGTTATCATCGTCATATAAAGCTAGGACGACTTCATTGGAAAATTTAGTTTTCTTCCCAATGCAATTCCGCGCTGTGTCATCTGAGCCAATCGACATGCTGCAAGTCTTCAGTGTAGCGCATGACTACAGCATTCAGAATTAATCAAGCGAGCGAGCAGCAATGACAATGTATATTACAATGTAGAAATGTATGTGTATGGCATACAAGTAACGTTTTTTCCTAAGAAATTTGTTGCCTCTTGTATCTGGCAAGCAATCGTTATATTTTTGTTCATTTTTTTATCTTGCTTCTAAGCCACTTTCGTTGGCTTAGCCACGAATACGCCGCCACTTTTGAATGTTTGCTACAGCTTAGCAAAATTGTTTGCGAAAAATAATCACAAAAGCAAAAATAAAACCAAAAACAACAACCAACAAAAAAAATACAATAAAAAAATATGCAAGAATAATGATGACATTGTTGACTTGAGCAACAGCAGAAGCAGCAGCAGCAGCAGCCAAGGAAATGGCACAAAAAACGCACACGAACGGCAACAGCGAACGGAAACGGCGGCGCTTGAGCGCAAGGACATCTTTCGCAGAATTAAACGCCCGTTAAATGTTTAGACGTCAGCGCTCCGCTGGCAATCGAAAGCAGGAGTGCATGTGTAAGCGAGACACATGACATTAGCATATTGTATCAAGTTTTCTGTCGCTGTACTCATTTTTATTTCTTTCACTTCTTTGTTGTTTTTCGTTTTTTTTTTTTTTTCTATCTTTGTGTTTTTGTATGTTTGTGCGCCATTATGCTTAAACAGACTTTTGAAAAATAAATTGAAATGAAGTCGTTTGAAATAAGCATGTGAGAACATAATTATTTGGAACGCTGACAAGCGGCTGATGCTGCCGCAGCATAGGGAGAGAGACAGAGACAGAGGGACAACTCATTTGCATTTAGCATATTGCATACTTTTGTGCATAGTTTAGAAATAAGGAATATTAGACAGTAGACAAGTGATTACCAAGTACACGTGTAATTTGCAACTAAAGACTAAAGACTTAAATGCAAAACAATAAACTATGAGTAGACTAAGATTTAGGTAAATTAAAAACAATGCCAGCTACCAGCTCAACTCCTCCGGCAGTCCGCCCGGATATTCGCCCGTTAGGCACGCCGTGCAGTAGCCCGACTTGATGGGATTCACATGTGCCTTGTTCATCTGCACCGCCGTGATGAGGCCATCCACGCTCAAGTAGGCCAGACTGTCGGCGCCCACATGCTTGGCCAGCTGATCGGGGTTTAACTTATTCGCAATGAGCTCCTCGCGAGTCGGTATGTTTATGCCCATGTAGCAGGGATATTGCAATGGCGGGCTGGCTATGCGTATGTGCACCTCAGTGGCGCCGGCATCGCGCAGCAGCTTGATAATTGGGCCGATTGTGTTTCCACGCACAATGGAATCATCGATGAGCACAATGCGTTTGCCCTCGACATTGTGCGCCAGCGCGCCGAACTTCTTAGCCACGCCCAGCTGACGCAAACGCGTCGACGGCTGTATGAATGTGCGGCCCACGTAGCGATTCTTGCAGAGCACCTCGGCGAAATGCAGGCCCGACTCGCGCGCATAGCCGTGCGCTGCCGCAGTGCCCGACTCCGGCACCGAGCTGACAATGTCCGCATCGATGGGTGCCTCGCGCGCCAGCTGACGTCCACACTGCAGACGCACCGAGTAGACCATCTGGCCCTCGAACATTGAGTCACTGCGTGCGAAGTACACATATTCGAAGATGCAGAAGGCCATCTTCTTGTAATCGGGACGCTCCACAATGTCAACGGTGCGATAGCCATTGCGTGTTAGTTCCACAATCTCTCCGGGCTCCACTTCACGCACATAGCGGGCGCCAATCGAGAGAAAGCCACAGCTCTCGCTTGAGACTACCCAGCCCTCGGCGCGTGCGTCCTGCGTATTGCCGTGCCCCTGATTGATGGGCACAATCTTGCCGATGCAAAGCGGTCGATTGCCATATGAATCACGCACGGCGTAGATTCTGTCCTTATGCATGACGATGAGTGAGTATGAGAGTGGCGCCAGTGTCATGAAGTGGCGTATACGTGCCGGCCAATTGGGTCCGTCATGCTCGGAGACATCCTCAGGCGCGCAGCAAAGCGATTGCGCAATCAACTCACTGTCGCTGTGCGTGGACAGACCCACACCTCTTTCGAGCACTTCACGGCGCAGTGATTCGCAGTTCACCAGCTCACCGTTGTGTGCAATGGCCAAAGCACCGTGTGACGTATGCACCACGAAGGGCTGACAGTTGACCACCTCGGAGGCGGCAGAGGTCGAGTAACGTGTGTGGCCAATGCCCAAGTTGCCCTTGAGCCTCGATATGGCTTCGTCATTGAAGAGATTATTGATCATGCCCATGCCCTTATGCACGTTAAAGTTCTTTGAAGATTTGCCAAGGCTGGTCACAATGCCGGCTGATTCTTGACCGCGATGCTGTAAGGCCACCAAACCTAAGCAGATCATCTGTGCAATATCAAGCTGAGCATTGAAAACGAAACAAACAAGCAAACATCAAATTAGTAAACAAATAAAAATATTTACTTGGCATTATCAGCGAACAAATAAAAAAGTACGAATCCCCCCCGCCAATGGGTTACGCTTATATGGGGTAAGTCATGTGCGAGTAGCAACGACCCATTGATAGTACATTTGCTTATTTGTTTACCGCCGGCAGTTGTTATTGTTGTTTTTGTAATTATTATTATTATTGTGAATTTCCATTTCATTAAAGTCAAATTGATGTGCGAATGACTTTAATATTATTTTTAATTTTATTATTTAATATTGATTACAGATTAATTGCTCAAATGCCGATGCCGTCCGACAGCAGCCGCATGCAATCTTGACGGAAACTTACGTCAGCAAAGGAGTTGCAATGCAACGCATTGGAAATCGATCTTGATAAGCGTCTGCTGCTGCAGCGAAACCGCAATGTAACCCATGTGATCTATAGACACACGCGTTGTCTTAATTACAGTTTAATAGTTGCCTGCCTACGGCAACCAACGACTGCGGTTCGGGTAATTTGTTTTGCCTGCCTTGACACAAGTATTTACAATTGAAATATCAAATTGGAATCTCGTGTGTTTGTTGTAAATGTTTTCATGTTTCAACAGATTAGACAAATATTCGTTAAGTATTATGATTCTTAGCTGGCAAAGATATACATATATTGGGAAACTGATCAGCGTTATTATACCTGTCTGAAAGAACCAGCAATATTGGCATAATCCGGTAAATGTGTTGCATCCATTATCTAATCTTCTTCCACTTTAACCTACACATCAATTTTTGTAACTCCATACTACACTACTAACACTACAATAATTATGCACATAGCATGATAGAATTAAATCTTTCTTATCAAGATTTGCCAGCCAGAAGTAATCAAAGTTTGCAAACATTTTCTTTTAATTATTGACCAATAAGAACTCATGTAAAATGCAATTTCTATATTTTAAATACAACTTCAGCTATCATCGCATTGATTTTGAAATAATTTCAAAACTATTTTCAAAAATTTGAAGTTAAAAAAAAAAAAAAAAATAAGCCGAACTTTAACTGTTCTATTGTATTTTTTGGTTCAACATTCGCTTACCGCCCACAGCTAATATTGAAAAAGTCACACTACCTACCGACTAACAGCTAAACTAAGGCAATGAAAAAGCAACACAAACTTAAGCTTATGCAAATACACACCTGTGTGGGCCAATCACCACAAGATATGGCGCCAAAAACTCCGCATTCACATGTGAGACCCGTGACTTCTTTGCCTTTCGCTTGTGGCGATTTGTAATTCTTCTCTGGAAAGTGTTTCGCTGTTGCGCACGACGATGACGCTGACGACGCCGCCAATGACGTTGAGGGGCTCGCTGTAGATTTGTATGTCCCCAATTTAAAATAAAATTTATTTAAAATATTTGTAAGTTGTCACTTACAGGTAAGCTCCACTGTATCCACTGATTCTGCTGCTGCACAAGCACAATTATTTTTGCAACTCATTTTGCAATGAATACACTTCGTAATATAGTTTTGTGTTTGAATGTTGTACTTTCGTTTGCAAATTCTTTGGTCAGCTTCTTCTTTTAATTTATTTAAATTAATTCACAATATTAAGAGTATTCGAATTATTTAGCATCTGCACTGCATGAATGCCTATTCATTTGTGATCGTGGAAATGTGAAGCTACCTCAAACGAAGCTGCTGTGTTTCAGCAAATGCGATCATGTTGATTATGAATTTATGGTGCGTTGCAGGGAAAACACACGATTGTAAACAAAATAATACAGATGAGTAAACTAAATCGCCGCCTATAAATACTGATAAGCGTTTTCGACAACATCAGCAACAACACTAGCAACAACAACACTAGCACAAAAACAAACAATGCCGCGAAGCAAAGCGTCGCAATCGCCTTAAGAAAGCTGAGACAACGCCGGGCAAATGTCGCGCGGTGTGTCGCGCACGTTTTCCGTTTAAGATTTCAACCGCAAAAATTCAGAATCAAGGCAATTGCCTTCACACGACTGCTAAAACTTTACCAAAGCATATTTTATACAAAAAAAAAAAAAAAAAATAACATATCTATTTCCTTTTTATTTAATAATTAATTAACAAAAAAAAAATCAATTAGCGCCAGACAGTCACGTCACGTTTTTATTTAATGCCGAGTTTGGTGAACTTTACGCTGTGCATTGCGTGGAGCCACTCTAGACATCGTTGCCAATATTAGAAAGCACTTTTTTACGAGTAAGCGATAAGAGTTCATATTTTTTTTGGCTACTAAGCCTATTTTTTTTTTATTGTTTTCTTTTTTTTTTTCTGTTCTGAAAAATAGCAGCCCAAATTGTTTCACGTTTTTATTTTTAGTATTGTTGGGGATTCATTTCTTAATCACAAATCATGTGTCTTGTTTATTTGTTGCCATGTGTGGTATATTCCATAATGATTAAATGCTGTAGCTGATAAGGTTAATGGCTAGACTGCAACAGGCAATAAGTGCAGTCCATACACACCATATAAAGGGCTCACGGCGTGCTACACAGGCATGCATGACTACGCGCACTTGGTCACGTATGTATGTATGTGCTGATGTATATGGCCATGATGTGCATTTGAGGTGGAAAATTTTGAAATGCCGGCAATTTTGTAATTGTAATATTGATTTAAAAATAGATTTCGTGATTGTACAGATTATTTTAATTACAATAACAAAAATTGCAACAACAATTGTTATCATATCAGCAAAAACATGGCCTGTCAATTTATGGGTGAGCGCATGTTGCACTTTGCTATTTTTTTTTCTTGTTTTTTATTTTTTGCAAAACCCATAATAAATAATAATTTTTTAGAAGTTATAAATAGTACAGATTTTTACATAAACAAAATGTTTATTTCTTTTTTTTTCTACTGCCTGCTTACTCTAAATTTCTGTGTCCTCACGCCATGTGCCAATTGTTGCTGCATTATTTGCCACATTGCCAACTTGCCAACTCTTCTGCTGCTTATCAGCACTGAAATTGTCAATTGAGCGCAAATTGACGTATTTGTGCTCGATGCGTAAACAAAAACAAATGCGTTATCAGTTCAAAGCGAAGACATAGTAACTATCAGCGCATGGACCCCCAGTTGCGCCAACGAGGGTCGTTTCGTGCATGTCTATGTGACAAATACACTCGACGACATTAACTTGTCATTGTGTTTGTAAATCAATTGGCGTTTATTTAGGCCAAGTACTCAACGAATAAACCTCGTGCTTATTTTTCTTACTTTTTTGTTTTACTAAGTAAAACAGTGTAACATAAACAATAATATTAAAATTGTTAGCAAAGTGTTATTGCAAAAAACTAAAATGAAAACAAAATTTTACGAAACTATAATCAACAAGAAATCCTGCGCAATAAGTCAGTCAACTCTGTTCTATTTGCAAAGCAAGCAAAATTTCGCAAATGCTTCCAAACATGTTTACTTGGCAAAAGTTTCTTTATCAACACTTTAACAATTTGTTTAGCATTAATTCAAAATAAAAATTAAGAAAAAAAATCAACAACACAACAATTATAAGAAACGCGTTGAGCGCAGCAACAACGACAAAAAAAAAAAAACAAACAAATTTGTTTTACTTCCGTGAGTTTTTACCGCGGGCCTTTCCTTTCAAAACATTTTGATAACATCTACTCAATAAAGGGGTCCCAGTTGATGCAATCTCTAGGCATTAAGCCATAAGCGCGCCACTTAGTGGCAGCGTGCTTTGAAGTCTGTCGAGACTGATAAGTGCACAGCAATTTCCACTCTTCAAACTGAATAATTATTGACTTCTAGGTTATATTTGGACTTTACAGTAATACAGCTGATCATACAGTTGCTAAGCTAAACATATCAACAGAACTTAAGCAAAACATATTTGAAATTAGGTTTTCAAGTTAATTATATATATATATATATAAAGAATTAAAAAAATAGCTTACTTTGAATTAAAAGAAAATCATTTTAAAATTCAACATGTTTCCTCAAAAAAGTATAAAGTTGACAATTAACACTAACCCCCCAAGACTCTACTTAATCTCAAATGAATATGTAGGTCGGGAAACGCAAGAATCGAACAAAATAAAATTCACATCAGATAACTCAACTCAGACGTCATATTTATGTATAGGCAATGCACCTGTCAAGATCACATTTTACCCATATTCACATTTCGAAAGAGATAGAAATAGAGAAATTATGTGAAAAATAATTAAATACATATTTAGCCAACTGCTGTTCAGCTGGACGGTAGACTAAATAATTGCCTTGTCGGCATAACAGCTGATGGGATTTATCTCTAAAGCATAATGCTCGCATTTTTGCGAACGCTTGCTGCAACCAACTTTTCATAAGATAAAGTAATAATTCTCCGAAATTCATGCAAGAAAAGCTTTCTCAGGTTTATCAACGCCAACAAAGAAACAAACAAACCAATAAATAGCCAAGCCCTGACCATGCCGAGTGCTGTTCGATAATGAGATGCGATTTGAAATGTGGAAATGAGAATGACCACTGGCAATGGCAATAATATACGTATACGTATACGTACAGCACAACCGCACACTAAAACTTTGCCTCCCTCCCCCACAGACCAAACTAGAAGCACAACATGCCACAGACTAAGCAACCAATCGCCCAACCAAGCGTGCAGCCAATAAGCGGCAGAGAGGCATCACTTGAATTTCATTTACCAAAAAGCTTTAACGAAAATTATGCGCGTGATTGTGACTTTTGGCAAACTGCGACTGCTTGGACTCACATACTAAGAGGCCAGCCAAGGCTGGACACTGGACGTACACCACAGAGCTGCTGTATGCTGTGTGCTGAGTGCTTTGAGCTGAGCCGTAGTGGCGCAGTGGTGTGGCAGCGAGAAGCAGTTATTATTGTAGATAAGCAATGGACTCCTACGGCGCTTAGGATGGTTAGATAGATAGCTGCACGCTTCGACTTCAGTTCGAATGATAAAAATCCAAAAGCAAACAAAAGTCGTTGAGTGTATGTAGTTGTGATGAAATAAAAAGGAAAATGATACTTTCGGTTGATCATCGTCGTCATCAACATTGCTGCTTTGCTTCTTCATCTTCTCCTGCTTGTCGAAATAAAAAAAAAAACTGTATAAAAATAATTTTTCGCATATGAGCATAGCAAGCTGAGCTAAGCTAAGCTAAGCCAACCCATTGCAACCCAAACCCTCGCCCAAAGACTTGTATGCTGCTGCTCCGGCTGCTCCTGCTGCTGCTGTTGTTGCTCATGCATAATTCAGCAGAATTCTGAATGATTATTCTTTATGGGACTGTTTATTTCTTTTGACCATTTATTTCAGTTGCGTGTTTTTTCCTTTCCTTTTTTTTTTTTTTATTTTCATTTCGTTTCTTCTTTATTTTATACTCTTCTTATTTTTATACAGTTTCCAGTTGTTTGCGCTTGAAATGATGTTGACCAAACGTTGCTGGTGACGTAAAACTGCGCAACGAGTAGCCAAGAGGCCAGCGCCAACGACAAACGCAGCCGCATTTGAGTATGTAAGCATTACCCAACCACACCAAATCCAGCCAAACCAAACCGAACCGAAACTCCACCCAAACGGCTACATAAAGAAAAAACGAGCTACAACCCCAAGCAAGCCCAAGCCCAAGTCCAGTCCAGTCCAGTCCAGTCCAGTGCAGGCAACCAGCCAACCAAGCATACACGCAGTCAACCATATGTGCCATCGATGCGCAAACACACGATGGCCATCAAAGTTATTGGCATGCCACCAAGTGGCTTTGCCTCGATTTGTGTTCATCGCTTGAGTGGCAGGGGGTGGGGGTTGGCTTGTGGGCTGCTTACGCTTCGCGTTTACTTTCAACGCATCATTTGATTTTATTTTATGCGGTCAAAGTGGCCAAAATAAATTTTATTTGTTTTTACCGCAATTGAATAAAATGTTCTTTTAATGTTTTTCTTTCACATATTCGATTTTAGCCAACATTCAACTGATTCCCGCATCCCTCGTCTTGCCTATGCCACTTTCGTAACTGGCCAACTCTTTTTTGAGCCATTCATGCCTTTGGCTATTTTATGGCATTTTTAAGCGCTAAAAAAATAATAAAAAAAAACCAGGCGCATCTATGCTGCGCAGAATTTAGCCAAGACGACTTCATTTGGTTTTAGCTGAGAATTGCAAAAATCAACGCCTTTTACACAATTCGTAATTACACACATGGCTTTTTGTGTGTACATGCTCGGTTGGCTTATATTCGGTTTGGGCTTCCTCCAGCTTTGGTTATGGCCGCAACACGTTACGGTCTGCTGCGCAAATAAATCAACAAAAGGTGCACATGCCACAGACAATGGCTGCAATCAGCGCTTGAAAATGTCAACACAAGCTGAAAACTCTGGACTTGATATGACGACGTCAAGTAAAATCACAAATTTAAAATAGGCATGCGTGCTCATAAAACGATTAAGAAACAGTTCCTCTGTTGCAAGGAAGCCTATAAAAGACAACTCCGATTGACTGTATCTGAAAAGGTACAATAAGTCATCGACTGAACAGCCCGCGAATTTTATATACAGTTTGGAAAGTTGAGAATTACTGCAACATATCTAAGAATATCAGAGTTGACAGTTGCGACTGCTTCTTTTAAGCAAAACAAATTGTCAAATTTCGACAGCACTAGCTTGAAACCGCTTTCAAATTAAGAATAAACCTTCCTGCGAGTCACTAAGCTCTAGCTCCTTCTTTGAAAACATTGACTACTATATTCTGCTCCCTCAAAACCTACACAAATAATTTCAACTCATCATCAACATCCACACAAGACTCATAATCACCGAGCAGTACATCGGCAGACTGTCGTACTTTTATTGCTTTTTGTTGAAACTATTTTCGCTTGACCTTGATAGAGCTGCAGGGTATAAGTACAAGTTAATATGAGTACACGATAGGACATCAACAATCTACGGTAGCTTATAGCCAATCAGCTAGCCTCGTATGATCTCGCATTCAACCTCAATACCGGGTAACAGAAATTCCACATTCTTTGCCTTTTTCTCCATAGAGCGCAACGTAGCAATCTGCATAACAAAATATTTCTTAAAAGTAACAAGGCAGTAACAAAGGCACACAGCTCGACTAACCGTCAGACAATTTTAAATAACAAGTTTACAGTTGCCACTAAAAGAATGCGACTACCCTGACGCACATAAAGAAATTATTCTAAAATTACTTTTAAGTATAATAAAATATATGATAACTGCATTTGCTAATGAAGGCAGCAGATAAAAGTAAGCACTAATAATCCTGCTAATGCTTACTCGCACCTCTCTCCCCCTCTGTAACTCGGTTGTCGGTGCTCTGGGTCTCTGCCGCTCTGTTTCGCACGGTCAGACATTCAGCTAAAATATGCAATTTACATGCGAACATTATAACTTCATAAAAGTACAAAAGACCAAGCAGCACAAATAAATGAACTCTCCGTACATCACAAGCCGACAGACAGACATACAGAGGGACTGACTGCTAACTGAGAGCATGACAGCGGCACCAATAATCCAACGGCTGAGAGCTAACGAAACGAGCGAATTATGTTGTAGAGAGATCATCGCTGCTGATACATAAAATTTGAATACGTTTTGCATACATTAACCCACTGTGACTGCGACTGCGACTGCGGTTACTGCGGGACTGTTACTGTTACACTGACGCTGGCTATGACGATGACGGTGACGCGCGGACGGCTACTCGAAGTACGCACACGTCGCAGCCGACTCGGCAGCCAGCATACGGGTAAGGGTGGAAGCGCGCACGAGGTTTACCTGTACGCAGGCGAGCACCCCTCGGCATGGTCAGCAGCAGAAAGCGGAGCCGCTTATTAAATTTTATTATTATTTGTATTGGCTGCAATTGGCCACAAGCGGGGCAAACACAAAACGAAAAAGGGAACCAAAAAAAAAAAAAAACAAAACACAAAAATAAAAACAAATAGGCAGCCCAATAGTGAGACAACGAAAAGTCAGCAAAGACGCTTGGGAATTTCTCTGACCGCGTTGGACCCTTGGCCCTTGCTTCGTCCCACCATGGCTCGTCGTTTGCCGTTTTGTGTCTGCATGTATGTCTGTGTGTCTGTCTGGGCAAAGTAGATCGCAATGCACATGAATTTCATTAAGAATTTTCTGCACAGCATTGCAAAGAATTCTCACGCAGAACTGGCTTAGCACGGCTAAGTGTTTTAGTTTTTCGTAGACGCGGCGCATTGTGTTCAATTTGTTGTTAATTCAATTTACGTTGCTGAAATTTTAATGAATTCTGCGTGTGTAACTGCGCCTCGCCTGGCTGTTTTATCAATTACACTCTCTTAATGTGCCACAACAAACCGAAAGGTGTTGAGATACGCTTTTTGGGAGTTGCACGATTTGTCTTTGCATCCGTCCCTCCTCCCTCTGAGTTTGGTCTCAATTTCGGTTTGTGCTTTGGTTTTGTGTCGCTGGCACTGATTTATCATAGATTTGCTTTGGCTTTCGAATGGGCACACGTTTCGGGCGCAGTTACCCGTTGACAGCAATCAATCAGCTAACAAAATCAGTTACTGCCGAACTGACGGGTCTGCTTTGCTTAGCATTCACTTGTCTTTTTATGGCTTTTTAAGGTTTATATTTTTTGTTGTTGTTGTTGTTGTTGTTCTACATATGCGTGCAGCTCATTAGCAATTCACCTGCTGCGCGCATAGGCTGCTTAGATTTATGACTACGCTTTAAATAATTTGGTAGAAATTTGTAACAACTTTTTAAAGCGTGTTGATTGTATATAGTTTCGATGCTTATCTTTTTCTTTTCTGTTTGTGGTTTCTTTTTATATTTTTTTTTTTTTTGTTTTGGAACTTCAGGCACACAAAAAGCTTAAAACATAAGCCTGCTGCTGGCAGACTTCTGCAGTGACAATAATTAATATGTCAGCAAGAAACAGAAAAAAAATGACTTCAACCCAGCATGCAGTCTTTATGAGTAACTTCGATAGGTTGACCAAGAATATACGAGTATAGGCTTACCAAGAAAATATACAAAATTTCTTTAAATTTGGTGCCAATTTCAAAATAAACTATAATAGAAGATAAACTTGTTACTGTGACCAAGTTAGAGGATTTGTATGTTTGAACCGAGTCAGTCTAGAGTCATCTCCTAATAAGCACAAAGGTCGCACTACAAATAAAGCACTTTCTAATGTCAAAGAAAAGTGTTAAATCAGAGACGTTTAATGTATAAAAAAAAACAGAAACCTCCTAAAACTCATAAAGAGTAATATTATTATTAGAATTTATTTTAATGAACCCTACACATTCAATGCACTTCAGTAAATGAGAATATGTATGTAGCTATTAAATAAATTCTTGTCCATCGCTGAGTGCCGAAATCATTGAGTGCTCTTCAACAAATTTAACGATGTGATTTCACTGACTTGCCATTAACTACTCAAGCAGCGCAAAACTTTGATTAAAAACTGAAAATCGCGCAAGTATTTTCTGGACAAAAACAAACCAACAGACGACAGATACGTGTATAAGAAAAGGAAGAATAGAAACAAGTAAAATGTGCACTCGAAATGGCTAAAACGTATTCAATTAAAACTGCTTCAGTTCGAAAACAAAATCAAGAAGTGCGCGCAAAAGTTTTGCTTAAGTCAATAATGCCATTGCGCGACGGCAGTTGGCAGCAGGAAACGTCTTCCGCCATATTGAAAGTGCTCGACGTGCGAGTCCGTCCGTTGGTTCGTTTACTCGAAGTTCGGGTCTGTCGAACTTTGTCTTAGATTTCATCAATGACAGTTTTTAATTCGTTTATTATTTATGCCAAGGCGTAACGACGACGACGACGACGACGACCATGACCAGGACCAGGACCACGTCCACCATGGACGAAAGACCAAAAGGAAGAAGGCAAAACGCGACTTTTATTTGTTCAAAAATGTTGACTAACAAAGCCGATTCTACACCACTCAACTTAACTCATCAGTTCGTTTGTTTTTGTTATTGTCATTGTTTTTTGTTGTTTATTGTTGTTGCTGTTGTCGTCTTTGTTGTTTCATATTGTACTCGCGCTCGTATTTGTCTTTGGCATTTCTTTTAATACCATTTCATTTAGACGGTTTTCTACTGCTGCCGCTGCGGCTGCGGCTGCTTGGCTGTCGCGAAAAGTGTACTCGAGAAAACGTAAATTTTCATTTTGTATATTTTCCTTCTATTCCGTCTCTTTTTTTTTTTTTTTTGTTTTTCTCTGTTTTCTTTATTTTTAAACAGATTTGCATAACGAAGCGGCAACGCAGCACCACAAGTCCAGCATGAACTGGGTGTAGTAGATGGGCGTTGTTGGCGTCGTTGGGTCCTGGGGTTGACTGTCAGCTTAGTTATTTGAGTCTGTGTCCAGTCAGTGGTTGCTTTGTGCTTTAAGCACAAATTGTTTTCTGGTGCCACAAAATTGTTGATTTGCAGGCAACCATGCTAAACGTCAAATCGGCACATACAACACCCCGCCCCGCCCCGTCCCGCACAAGCCACCCTGCACCTAGGTCGGTGTGCATTGAAGCGTGGCGCTGTGCACGCCTTTTCTAATTAATTTTCTAATATAAATTTTTAATGAAAAATGTTCTTTTATGCGAAAGTTGTGAAGTTCGAGTGTTCGCGTCTTAGTTCGAGAGTCGCCGCCTGAAATATGCTTTCCACTGCTCGACTTAATGAGAAAATGACTGCAAGCGGTTAGTAATTTTGAAAGAGCTGTTACAATGAGCACTGCATGATTATCATTTTAAAGTTATTATTAAACTAAATTAATGACTCGCAATTTTTACAACATTCACGACAATATTAAATGCGAAGAACGTTGTAACGAAGAAAAGAGGATGCCGACCTGCACGACTTTAATTTGTTGGCAGCTAACAGAACTCTTTGTTTAATCAGTGTAATGGAAATCGAATTTAGTTTTTATACCTTGACAATCCAAGCTGCAATTTATTCTCGTTTTACCTATGTTATTTGAAGGAATATCAAAAATAAAAGTGAAGAAATTATTGTAGTGTCTTTTTGAGTGAATAGCAGAATCAAAAAGACCATAAACTGTCGATTTTTGTTTATATAGTCCGACAATTTTATTGTTAAATTCAATGTAAGCATTCCAAGATATTTAAATTTATTGAAATGATTAAAACAATATTCTCCTATGTCATTGAGCTCAACACAAATATCTGAGAGTACCAATAAATTTTATGTATTGGTCTTTTTTATTAAAAAAAAAATAAAATAAAATACGTAGCTTGAGAAGCATAACCTGCGCTGCACAATTTTGTAGACTCCGAGTTATTGTAAGTCGGCAAAACTTTGCACATCATCATACAAACAACAATAAATCAAATTTCGCGTGCAATCAGTCGTGGGGAGAAAAGAAAAACCACACAAAGCGCCAAGTTTCGCAAACTTCACAACAATATGAACATAAAAATGAATGAACATAAAAAAGTGAACATTAGCGTAACAAAAGTGCACAGACACAGGCCACGAAATAAAACATAAATCTGAAAATCACTTGTCGCTGGTTCCAGCTTCAATGAAGTGCCATCTCCGCACTCACCCCACACACCCACGAGCGAGCGCATTAACTTTTACGCGTTATTAAAAGACACAAAACGGCGACACTAAACGACAACAAGGATAACGCGCACAAAGCCAAAAAATTAGGCACATTTACGCAAAGATGTCAAGCGACAACGCCGGCAATGGGTCAGGGTGAGGCCGAGAATAGTTGCGAACAACGAGAGACCGAGAGGCGGACAGGCGGACAGACAGACACTGAACGCATCATTCCACTTCATTGGCGGCTTTTGCAACATTTGTTTGTGACGTTAATTTATACAATAATTGTGTGATGGTCGTTTGTCGTTTCTCGTGTCTCGTTTGTTGTGCTTTGTGCGCTGTGCGCTGTTCTGTGTTTTGGCTGGCATTTGCGGTTAGCGTGGTTAGTGTGGCACTCGCAGCTTGGTACTTGGTGCTTGGTGGTGCGCAGCGAATGCAAATAGCGCCAGCAGTTGACAGGCCTAACGAATTCACAATCAAATACAGCAAATCTCTGCAAATAAATAAAACGCATGCAACAAAAATACACAAAGATTTGACATTGGTCTCTGTGCCTCTGTCTCTGTCTCGGTCTCTGTCTGTTCCTCTGCCTCTGTTTCGGTTGACAGACTCGCTAGAAACTTCAAACCTAAACATTTAACTTGAATTATTCCATGTGACGTGAGTCCGGTACGGTAACAAAAGTGCAACAGCAGCAAACAAATTACATATGCGTAAAATTTTAAAATATTTTAATGGAATTTTAATGTTGCATGTTTGAATAAAATTTTTCTCTTCTAATTTTTTGTTTTTGTTATTTTTTTTTTTTTTTTTGCAAGATATTCTCTTTGTTGTGCCTGCGTTTTGTGCTTTTCTGTGGTCAGCAGATATACAAAAAATACAAACGGTGAATTATATTAAATTATATTCATACAAATGTTAAAAAGTTGCTGCCCACACATGAATATTGAAAGCCAGCGTAGCGTGTTGGCAGCTAGAACTGCCCCTACCCCCGCCATGCCATAGCTGCTTCAGTTTTCATTTCCGTGTCCTTTTTGATATTAAAAACTTTTGCGTATCCATGACTGAGTGACAAGTGTCTCTCTGGTTCTCTGTCTCTGCTGTAACCCCAACCACACGGTGCGCATTAAAAGGCCGCATATATTAATATCCCAAGTGCGAATGCTCGTTCCGCATTGCAATGCGAGCTAACGTGTGCAAAGCTGCCACATGGAAAAATAAAATAATAATAAAAATAAAAATATAAAATAAAATATGACAAAAAAAAGAACTACACACATTCGGCTTAAAATTTTCATGAAAAATGTCATCAACAAAAGTTTGAAATGCAAATAATTTGTACGTATGTGTGTGTGTATGAGTGTGTGCGTGTGTGTGTAGAAGTGCTCTTAGCAGCCATACACACAAAACAGACCATGCCACCCATATACGCGCAGTTGCCATTTGTGTAGGTGTGTGTGTGCGGCAGCGATGGCGTAGATAAATGCGGCAAAAAAAGTGTAGCATGCTTCTGGGCATGAAGGTGTAGTTTGCATTGTCGCTAACATTAGAATCTTCTTTCGACATGCATGTTTTTGAAATTTTGAAAGCATTTTTATGTTTTTTTATTTTTATATATTATATTTCTATTCTACGACACGACACTTCTTACAGTTAGCATCGTCAACAGCAGCAGCGTCTATGGTTTTGCTTTGGCGTCTGCATTAAAATGCATTTAAAAACGCATTTATCATAGAGCACACGTAGCACTGGCAACATACCCAGCAACCGCCATCGTCCTGCAAGGAGATATTCAGTTGCAAATGTAATTTTTCGCTCGCATACTCATATCAAATACAATCAGCAGCTCATCATTCTATGCATGCGAAATTGTCTCCTTGCTGCTGCATGCGAACCACACATCAGGACATTCTGCTTATTTACTATGCTCGCAACGTATTCGAATCATACGCATTAATGTGACAATTGCTGTTGCTCTTTCAGCAACTCCTGCGGCTCCCGTGCTGATCGATTATGATTGATGTCTTTATCGTTGAGCCTTCGTTTCGTTTGGATTTGCAGCATATCGCATATCAAAAGAAAAAAACATTAAAATAAACAGAAATATCCTTAATATGCGACTTAACACGCCGCAACGCCTACTTTTTTATTGTCGGCTTATTAAGTCATCACTCATGTGTGCGCCTGCATACAAATTTGTCTAATTAACAATGCATAAAAGTACAAATTAAAATGCAAATTCGAATGCAAATATCAAAGCAAATCAATTGGTTTGATTTGGCTTTGCTGGGCTTAGTGGAATAATTTATTTGAGAGATATGCTGATGAAAGCACGGCTAATAGTCACTAGAGCATGATTTCAAATCAAATTCAGATTTTGCAAATAGAAACTCAAAGGGGTAGGGGCAATGATATTTAGAGTGAGAGTATCACTCATACTGGAGGACAGATAGGAAAAAGAAGTCATTGTTTTGATTTTATAGAAGCTCGGCCACATAAATTAGATTTACAGCTGAAAAAATTCAAAGCATTTGTTAAATTTGTTGCTACTGATAAATACTTAAGACGGCCTAAAGCTTGCTAGCCCAATTAGATGACTTAGCAAGCTCCCTAAATAAATGAATCTTACATTTTGATCTTATGTCTGTTGTCTGTAATTTGTGTAATTACAGATCTTCCAGTTATAGTGTCACATCCTACAATTTTATAATATTTCTACTTACCTTTGACAAACCTTATACTTCTTTAAGTAAAAAAAAAAAACTATATCTTTAGAAAAATAAAAAAAAAAGCACCACACAACTCGCTACAAATCATAACAAGCGGCCGCCACTTGAACAGAGTACCAGCCACAGCAGCAGCACCAGTGCCAACTCCAATTTCTACCCTGGTTAGGATACAGTGCGGCAAAGCTTACTCAAGCGTACAATGGCGGACACTTAACTGCAAACAATCAAATACACGCAACACACAAGCACGACAATCCGAAAGGAAAGTCGAACAAACAAACGAACGAACGAAGGAACGCTGACGCCCACTTTGCGATGATGCTTCAATGGAAACCAACGGCAGCGGCAATGGCAGCATCAAGAACAACAACAACAACAACAACAGCTGCCAAAGCGACTGAGCTGCCAGTTCAAGTGCTTCAAGTTGTTAAATGTTGAACTTGCGCTAACAAGAAGACAACGCAGCAAAGCCACCGACGCAACAATGAAAACAGACAACAGCAGCAGCATCGACAGCAGCAGCAGCAGCAGCAGCAATTGCAGCACAAATGAAGCTAAAACAATGTCACATCCTTATGTTCGCACTCAAGTCGTAGCAGTCGCAGCATTCATACCAACATCCCCAGCACACTTGAATGCACTCGAGAGCCCCGGCCGCCCCCCGCCCACTGTGCCGCACTCATTCTGTTCCATTCGCCACTTGCCTTGGCTACACCGACGCCATTAACATTTTGCACGCTCACTTATAGCCCCCACTTTTGGCTAAGATTTTTATGTCCTGCGAGTCGTCTGTGAAATAAAAATGGCGACATTCTGTAGTTATGTCTTACGTAAGCAAAAGACAACATCGCCACCAGCCTGCCGCATTCGCCCACAAGCCGCCTGCAATCGTCCACGAGATTGTGAGTTGACTTTTATCTCAACATCGTCGCCATTTTTGTGCCTATCATGTGAATAACTGTTAATTTCAGTTCTGTGCAATTAAACAGAACTGATAAGCGCACAACTAAGCCTCCACTGCCAAAATGTCTCAAATATAAAAACTCAGAAATTAACAAAGTAGTCACGCGAATTCAGCTACGCTGCCAACTCTTCTTGCACTCAGCGGGCGGTCGACTGGCGTCTCCATTGGCGACGACATTTCGTTGCTATTTTCACATAAAACCGAAATTGTTTCACATTATCAAAGCGTAGTGAATGCCTGCATACTGGAACGAGAGTGTGAGAAAGACTCATGGCACTAGGAAACTAAACCATAATAAATATGTCTGTCAATTTCACTCTCACTGAATTAATTACCGAAAGGGCAGAGTATGCAGTTTCTCTACAAATATCGTAAAACAGAACATATAAATCTAAGGCAGCAAGATTCATCTCGAAAGTCATTCCACCTACAATCGATGATACGATTATAAAAAATCCTAAAATATATTTATCTAATGCCATATCAAAAATGCCATTCTGCTCAGATTTAATTTATTTTCTATAAAGAATTAAGTCAATAAAAAATTATATTATATTACTTAAATTTACTACACTTAACATAACATATTGAATATAAATGCGAAAGATTTAGGAATCAAGTTCTTACGTAAAAATTCTAATTTATACTGGCTACGTTAGCAGTAAAATATGTCCGAAAAATTAAAAAGCCAAGTCAACATCATGATTAGTTCAAACGGGATCCCCGTACTTTCAAAGAGTTGTAAAAAATTAAAGGTAAAATTACATTTCTAACTTATCTTCGAAATTAATTATTTCAATTGTCTCATTATTTTTGATTAACATTCCAAAGGTTACAAATCTATTGGCCACTTATCATATTGACTGTTGCTTTGAAAAAAAAAAAAAACGTTTGACTAATTTAAACGTATCTTTCTAACTTACGCAAGGGCTTAACCAAATGTTTAACAACAAATGCTTCCTATACACTAATTTTTTAAAATTGATTACACAAAAAGTTAACAAATCACTGTCAATTAAAATGACACGTCTAATAAATTATTTAATTGCTCGCAAATCCTTGCAAGCCGCACAACATGTGCCTCAATAATTGTAAAATGCATTTAAAAACAATTAACACAGATTGCCACTGCACAATTCACACCAAAATCGTTGCAATTAAAGTTAACAAATGAAATTGTTGACGCAGCAACGTGTTGACAAGCGTGCATTGGGGGGCGTTGAGCAGCGTCTAACGAGGGCATGAGGCAGCACCCTTGGGCATGGTCGAGGCACGCTCCAGTTAAGTAGTGCAGCCTGGCAATGTTGAAACAATGCAATGCCAACTAACGAACCACAAATTGGGCATTTATCGATGTGCCATTGTGAACACAAATTGCACTTTGGCAATAGGAAAAAAAAAATGAATTTTGGAAAATTGCGCACGGAAATTTGCGGTTGCATGGATATTTAAGCAAATAAACTGAACTCTGCAGCAAGCAACACCTACAACTTGCGCACGAACGGAGGGAAGGACGCATGGACGGATGGATGGTCACAACAAGCAATAGAACACTCAAACAGCTGTGCGTGCAGTAGAACAGTAGAACGATAGCATGGCATGGATGCACCCTCATCACACCTCAACGCTTCATTGCAACATTGGCCAGCAGCAGGTCGTGTCGACTTGCTTCATTGACCGACAGCAGCAGCAAACGATACGAACTAAACGACAGCAACCACAAAATGTTCATTGGCTTTTGTTTCATTTAATTTACGGAATTTCATTTCATGTCTCATCATTGACTGCATGCCACAATGACAGCAAAGACATGCTCATTGAGGGGTGCATAATGCGCTGTCCATTGTTGCCTGTGTCCTCTGTCCACTGTCCATATCCAGTATGTCAGTGGCAGTGACCGTCGCCTGCGCCGCACTTGTGCTGTCCGACACTCATTAAAATAATTGATACGCTTGTTTTTCTCGAACACTTTACACTAAATTAATTGAAACTCGCCTCATTATGCCATGCTTTATCGCTCACCCTCGCCGCCATGGCCGTGCACTATTGGGTCGCAGTGGCACAGCCGACTGCTGCGGCTGACTGCGCTGTCAGGGCTGACTTGCGTTTTATTTATGCCCATTCGATTTAATTGACTTGATAACATTTGATTTTATTGCTTTAATTTGCTTTAATAGTTTTCAGTGTCTATAAAATCTCAATGGCATCGTATGTGCGCTTCTTGCCAAAATTAATTAGTTAAGCGGTTTCTATTTTACGAGTATGTGGTTTTCGATTTTTGCAATATGTTTCAGAAATTATGAGTGTCGTAAATGTACGAATTTGTATAATTTAATGTTAGTTTTGTTTTTGTTTTTTTTTTCCTTATATAAGGGACATTTATTTTCTGCGCATTTATAAGCTATTTGGAAGTAAATCAGTGGGTCTTCTTTAAATAAAAATCATCTTGTGCTGCAACTTATCTGAACATAAAATCTCTGAAGCCATTTTAAGCAAAAAGTGTGTTGAGCCAAGTTTTTCTCTTTTGATTTTGACGATAATGGCATCGCGGTAGGTGGGGTTTATAAAGTTTTTTATTGTAAATTGAGAAAATTTATTTATTTCAACTTGTCTGTAATGCTATCGAAAAGTTTTCATTATAGCAAAATGTCCTGCTGCATTTGTAAACTTCGTAATATTAAATTACTTACAATTCGCTTAATAAGAGGTTTTCCACAACAAATGCATTCTAATTTTCTATTAACTCGTTGCGGATATTCATAGAATTTAGCCGCATAAAAATATGCATAAGCTAACCCAGAAATATGTTAAGCAAATTATTTTTTATCAAACGTGTTACCAAATAATGCACTTCTCCTGTTCCTCTCCCTCTCTTGCTGTCTCTCTCTTCTGCAAATGCATATCGTCAAACTTTTAATTGCTCATTAAAACTGCACCTGGCTGCATGGCAGAAGACAAAGGCAAAGGCAAAAGCAAGGCATGAGCTTTATGCAGCAGGAACCAACTGCAGTATCATAAATTATTTAGCATATAAATTGAAAATTTACGAAAAATGCACTTTTCGCCAACATCGCATTTGCATTTAGAGTTGTTGCAGTGAGAAAATATTTCATTTCCTAAATAAATAATTCCCAGGCAGCTTCTTGGCAAGCGCCTTCTCCTTCGCCGGCGCCTTCAACTCACGCCAGTGTGCACTGAGCTCACACGTTTATCGCATGAAAACCAGCATTGCTTTATTTGTAATTTGCATAATCGCTGTCAACTCAAAATAATCATAATAACAACAAACAGAAATAATAAAAAAATAAAAAAGAGAAGCGAGGCCACACTACATACCACAAGCAGGACACGCACGTCCTGCTTACATTTGCCACTCGATGCTGCCTGCCTGCCACTGCTGCGCCTGTGACTGCTGCTGCCTTTATGCGATTGACACATCATTTTACGGACTGTCGCCTTTCAATAAGCAAATTTATCACAAACGCACAATCTAAAAACTTAAAACCCACAAAACGTTGATCACAAAACCAAAAATCAAAAAAACAGAAATGAAAAAAAAAAATGAAACGAAACGTGTATGAATACGAACGCAAAATACTTCGCCGAAATGACTCAATTTAAAATCCTTTTTTCATTTTAACAAGAGGCAACCGGCAGCAGGCGGCAGCGAGCAGCAAACAGCAGCAGGCAGGACACAAAAGATACAAGTGTAATCAGTCAAGCGTTTTGTCAGCGAGCGTCTCATGCCTCACGACGAGTGTTGTCTGATTTCTGAATTGTGTTGAGCGCACATTTGCCGCGCATCCTGCGTAAAAAATCTGCATATCAAAAACCGCTGACAAACCCTCCAACATGCCGAACAACGAAAGGGGTGGCTGTCGACCATAACGATGACGATGACGAAGACTATAACTATGACGATGACGATGACGATGCCGGTGCCAGTGTCTGTCGCTGTGTCTGTGCCGGTGCTCAAATGCGATGAAATTAACAACAGAACGTTTATCAAGCCACCAAATCAGTTACTCAGAAATTTAAGCTACTGCGCCCACAACATGAAACACGCAAGGTGAGCGTTGGCCGGGAAATTCCCAGGCCTGCCAAACAGTGAGTGAGTGACATCAACTCATCTAATTCCCTTACGCATCGCATCTTCTTTCGATTCGATATGCGTGAAGAGATTTTTGGCCTCGGTTAGCTTTGCCAATGTGGTTGTTGTTTTTATTGTTGTTTTTAATTAATTTCGTGCCCATTGACTAATTTTGTACTTTCGCCGTGCTTTAGTTCTGATATGTTAACAAAAGGTAAGCGTGAAATAACTAAAACTATAATAGAACCAGTTCAAATGGACGTCAATAATTCCAACTGGAATGTCTCTCTGGCATTATATTATTAAATAATCTGATCATAACAGAGCTGCAGAGAAAATTCAAAAAGTAGTTCTATATTAAATGTATTGGTAAAGTGTGGGTCCCATGCAATATACAAGATTTTCTCTCGCACAAATAGCGATTCATTGATCTTAACTAAGAAAGAAAAGGCTAACACCTACCGCCTTCATTTATATCTTATATAGGTTCCTTTGTCTAAGATCTACTAAAATTTACTAAAACAGAAACACAGCAGAGTCCCAAACATGTTCATTAGCTCAATATGTTGATTTAAATTCAATTCTGTCTATCGCTAACTTAAAAGTAGAAGAACCTCAACACACAAAAACCTTTTGCAAAATCAATTTTTTTTTTTAGCATGAACAAACCATAAAAGCAAATGCTTTGCCGCTAAGCACTTCCGACAAATCGGGCTAACCATGCCGCAGCATGCGGTGCACTGATGTCTATTAGCAGCCTACTTAGGCACAACTTAGCAACTGCCAACACTCAGCAGCAGTGTGTGCAACATGCAGGCAGCCCACACTGCGCCCCCAGGCCGGCAGGACGCCTGGATCGGATCGAGTACTTGCTAGTCATTCTAGCGCCACATAACAATTCCCGCTGGCTCGATGGCATTCACGCGTGCGCAGACGGACAATTTTCCAACGCAGCCTGAGCTGAAGCCAATGTAGCCACTTAATATGGCAGACATGTGATTGCACTGCACCGAATGCTGCTAAGACGCATGCTGAGTGTTGTTTGTAGTTGTTGTTTTTGTTGTTTTGATATTGTTGTTATTGTTTTTGTTGTTGTTATTGTAAAAACAACTGGCATGCAATTACAACAAAGTTGGCGGTATACACATAACACGGTGTTATGCTGTGCTATGTCGTACATTATTGTATCTATGAGCATATGTCTGTCTGACTATCTGTCTGTCCGTTTGTCTGTCCGTGTGTGTCTGTCTGGCGAACAATCAGCGATTGTCACAGATATTTGTCATGTTTTTCATTTTGTTACTCGACTAACATGCAACATTGCTGCGCGTTGTAGTTGCGCATTTTGTTGTTAAATGTCAATTGCATTGTTTTTGTTTTGGCGTTTTTTTTTTTTTGCGCTTTTCTTTCGTTTTTTTTTTTGTCTCTTTTTCTTCTACTCTGCCATGGCATTGCGCATGTACACGTATGCGCGTACAATCGATCGGATTTCATGTAATTACATTGTTTTCTGATTCATAATTAATTCGTTTTTTGTTTCTACTCTTTTTTTCTCTCTCTCTCTCCCTTGTTTTTGTTACTTCGCTGCTGCTGTCTTTTTTTCTGGCTGCTGTTGCTACTTGCAGCTTTTTACATGCATATCAAGTATAGCTGAGAGCCAACTGCTAACTGCCAATTGTGAGGTGCGTCCTTAGCAATTCAGCTGCTCGCGCACTTGTGGCAGCCAACAGTCCAACAGGCCAACGGACCAAGCGGTCCAAGCAGTTAACCAGCAGTCGAACGCTGATAGCTTCTGAGTGATGATTTAATGAGGCAAATGTGGCATGTTGTGAATGAAATATTTTGTGAATGTGAAAACATTTTTGCTTTCAGCTGTAGAGTAATGTATGTAGCAACAACAACATCAACAACAAAAACAGCAAACAACAAATGGTTTGACAAGGCATGGCACTTGTTTCACTCGCATTGCACGTTGCCAGCCATGCACTGCTGCAAGAGAAGTTGCAGCTGTATGCCGTCTTAAAAAAAGAACAAAAAAATGCCGCAGCTATTTGCCTAATACACAAGAGGCAAGTAAATGCTAAAAAATATTTTAAAATTGCTGAAAAAAGCAAATCAAGTGATGTGTCAAACGGCATTTGCCTGCCAAAGCTGACAACCTGATGACAACTCGAGCTGAAAGCAACTTAAAATATAACCAAAGCAAAGCGCTAACCAACGCCCATATGCCACCCTACCGTTGGCAGCTAAATTATATGACTGCATGCCAACAGCGCGTCCTTTTTGCTGTGTATCTTCTTTTAGCACAGAAACAAAAAGAAAAAAGGAAAACACCAAAAAAAAAAGGAAAAATTTGTATCTACACACGCTCCGAAAAAAAAAAAAACAAAAAACAAACAGCGAAGCAAACCAATACACAACGACAAGTTCGCTATAAAAACAACTTTTGCTCCGCCTTTTTCTCATTAGTAGCGAAAAAAGCAAACAAATAAAAACGCCTTTGCATATAAAAAAGCTTAAAAAGACCCAAATAAAAAAACCAAAAAGGATAGCGCCAAAGTAGGCGCCTAAAAAATGCTTTAAAATATTTAAAACCGAAAAGCGTTGACGTTTTTAAAGTTTTTCGCACAAAAATTTACAGTTAGTTAAAAATATGTAATTTAAATTTAGCAGCAATGAGTTGTGTCTTTTTTTAGTTTACAGTTTGTGTTTTTTTTCTTTATTTTTCTTTTTTTTTCTGTTGTTCCTTTCTTGTAGTTGCCGTAGTCAAGGCTGCTGCTGCGCATGAGAAGTTTTGCCAGCGGAGCTCCTCCTATTTTCGACGCGCGAATCGAAACGTAAAACTTTTGCACTACACGCACACAAACACACACACATACTCACACTCAAACTCACACATATACGCAGCCAACTGCGCACACACGTACATATTCATATACACACACACACACATACAGTGCGAGCGAGAAATAAAAGTCGAAGTACTGCCAGATGCTTGGTCTGTATGCGGGTTTGTAGTGTCGGCAGCTCTCGGTTGCCTACTGTTGGCTGTAGCATACTTTTAGGTGGTTGCATCTCACACAATGCACTCACAATCTCTTCTCCTACTCTTTTTGCTGTTTGCAGTGTCTGTCTACGTGTATGTTGTTGCCGTATCTGTTTGTAAGTATGTCATCATGTGTCTGTGCTATATAAATAAATATGTACACACACACAAACACTTAAGTAAACATTTATTTGGCCAACACGCAGCCTTATATACACGTACACTACTGCGACAACTACACAGCCGCACAGCCACGGAACCACGTAACCACACGCAGCCACTTGCGGCGCCACCCGTTTGCAATTTGTCGTCGCCTGAAATTGCTTTCAGCTTATTTTTGTTTTCCTTTTATTATTTTTTTTTTTTTCTTCTTTGAATTTTTGTTTTCTTGCCGTTGCATTTTGTCAAATGAATTTTATGCGTTTTTAGATTTATTTCCCTTTTTTTTATGTTTTTTCCTTTCTAGTTTTTGTTTTCGGTTTTTAACTTTTTTTTTTTTTATTTTATGCTCTGCTTCGTCAACTAATTTTGTTTATTTTTTTAAGATTCTTTCTTTTTTCTTACTCATACATTTTTCTCGTTGCAGCATGTCTTTGAATTTAAATTGGATTTTATGTACGTGCAGGCAACCAAGAGCGATTTTTTATGCTTGGATCCTAAACGAATAACGAATAACGAAAGGTAGCATATTATTTGTGCTTAAGGATTTGCATATGAAATTAATGAAGTTCTGTGTTAGCTAAACTAAATTGGCTAAAAGAAGCAAGAAAATATTTTAATTTTGTTATCTCGCAGATGCGCTGCTGTTTATAAAAAAGTAGTTTGATAACAAGGCAGTGTATCTAATTCCTTAACTTTTAAACACGAACAACAATAGCAGGAAACAAGCATCGGAGCCGCGCATAATGTTGTGGATCCTAATTCAACTATATGAACTTATTCAGAACATATTGAAAAATCAGTTTACAATACAAATTAAGCATGCCATGAAAAGCTCTCGATACTTAGGAATCCTGCTCACACTGACATGCAAGCTTGTGCTAGACGTTGATTTCTAAGAGTTATTGTACCAATTAGGAAGAGAATAGGATTTTTTCCAAAATATTTTAGGATGAGTATGAGCTCATATCATATCATAAACAACTGCCTTGCCAAAATGAATTGCTGCCTTTTACGTGATAGATTTCCTAAAATCCTAACACAAATCTTCACAGAATGTAATACGCATTTAAAAGACATGTCATTAAATGGCTCAATATATATAAATCAGGATAGCTCAGGTGAAGTAACGTCCGAATTTTATTTTCTGTTTTTTAAACATCGCTTAATCTTATGCCAGCGTATATCAGGTTAATTGTTTTATGGTCAACACTGTCATAATCAAGTCATAAATTCCACCACGTCAAGCCACTTAGGCCACTTAAGCCGCGCAATCGTTCGTTGCAACACACAACATGCCACTCAACCCAACTCGACTCAGCTCAACTGAAAATAGCATAAAAATCTGCTGGTATGCCAGACAATCTGACATTGCAATCGTTAAGCTAACATAATCCAAATTGAATTTTAACTGCGCTGATTAAGATCTTCAGGCTGAAATGCCAACAGCCAACAGTCAGAAGGCAGTAGCAGTAGCCAGTAGCCAGAAAACGCCAAACAAAGCGCAACAATGCGAACGAGGCGAGCGCATAAATGTTTTAACAAGGTAAGAAATCCAAAATCCAACCACCGACTGCGGACCCAGCAGTTGGGCACATTAAATGTTTGCATTTCCTGAGCGTCAGGAAATATTTCAAACATTTAGCAATATTTCTATTTCGGAAATAATTGCTGGCATGTAAAGAGCCATAAGAAAACAAAAAAACAAAAAATAAAAAATATACAAAAAACACAAAATAACAATAAAAACAACAACAGCCAACGGCAAACGGATGAATGCATAGAAATGCCAACGTAACATGGCTAATTCTTGCATGACAATTTCACATTCATAACCCTTTACCACTTGAGTTAGCAGGCGTACTAACGGACGGACAGCCGCTTTCCTTTGGACCTAGATGCCGTGCATAATTCGTCTGATTGTTTTTTTTTATTTTTATTTTTATTTTTTTTTTTTTCGTTTCTATTATTTATATACGCGGTCATATTTTGAGCCATGAGTCGCGACTGCAAAGATACCTTGCCACATACGTATTCATCTTCGTGTTTGCTTTTTTTTTGTTTTTTTATGTTTCCTTCGCGTATTTGTTGTTCAAAATGGCATTTAACCATGTTTAAGTTGTAAGCCATCGCGAGTGGATAGTGGCTTTTTTCACATTTTCTTTTCATTTATTTGCAAGCAAGCGCAAAAATACAAAAATTAAAAGCCAAAAGAAAAAAAAAACACGCACACAGCTAATTGTGAATTTTTATGGTCTGGCAATTGTGTGCAAAAGAAAAATATATACAAAAATAGAATAAACAAAATAAAGAAATTAAGCTGCCCAGGCGGCATAGATGCGGCTGTTGTTGTCGAAATACCTCAAAACATTTTTTTAAAGTCGAACATCTTTAAACACACAACGACCTAGAAAAGCAATTTAAACGGTAATAAAAAAAATTTAAATTATACAACAAAAAATAAACAAAAAAAAATGCCGAAATAAACTTTAAATGAAAATAGCCAAATGTTGGTGGTCTAGAAAATTTGCTGATTCGATTGGTTTTCGCTTTTCTGCATTGCTCCTTGGGCAAAGCAAACATCAAAGAGCATGCACATTGCCAGCTTTGAGTGCCCATACACACACACGCGCATCGCACCCCTCACGACCAATCGAAGCCCATTAAGCGGCTGTGAACCCTTTCGTGAGTGTAGTCACACTCCCCCACCTCCTCCTCCGACGCCAACGCCGCACTCGTGTGTTTCGTATTTTAAGTAAATATTTACCTCAAGGGTGCATTTGAAATTTATTACCTAAAGCTGTTTGCTAATGGTCAAGTGTTCTATTTTCCGTGCAGCTCGCATTGATCATCATTTATGGCATTTGCTGTAATTTAATGTATCTAACAGTCACTACATTGGCCATAAAATAACGCATTACCGTTCGACTTTTTTCTTACTAAGGCAAGAAGACCAATTTGCTTCAATATAAAATAGTTGGTCTGGGTTGTGTTTACTTTATTGAAAAAATTTAACCTTTTATTTTTCGCACTTATTTATTAGGAAATGTTTTTAATACAGACGGGCAGACGTGATCCTGCCGCAAACCTCTTTCTATGTTTAAAATTATTAATAGTAAACTTTTTTTTTGCAATATTCTTTTATTTAACAATATAGAACAATCAGTAAATTGCATAGTAGTTACAGAAACATTTACATTTTTACAGCATGATTGTAGTAATAAATAAAATTGAAATTTAATGCAGTGCGATTTGGTGAACAATATTTTTTATCAATCCGTCTTTTACCAATATGAATAGATTGGATGGTAAAATTCTATTTGGTCATGGCAACACTAATCATGATTTTATCTTTTTAGTGCAATGTTTTTTTAGCGTTCTCGACACACACAATCGTCACTAGTCTATATAAAATTCTCAAATTTGACCTAATTTGCAAATGTTTTTAAAGTCAACTTAAGAACAAAGTAAATTTTTCTTGTAAAAAATATGTTAATTAAAAAAATGATTAACTCACCGTGCTAAATGAAGCCGGTGACATGTAGCAAAACGTTTTGTTGCAAAAAAATGTTTATTTTTTTTTTCTTAAACACCAAACAGTCTACTGACACAAATGATTCTTTTAACAGAATATTCATAAAGTTTTTTGGTAAAGCAAAAACAAAAATCCCACCAGACCTAAGCCACTTTTAAAGTCTGTGACAAATTTAAACAAACACAGGCAAATAGAACACAACTTACAGACATGGTGATCCTTTATGGTAACATGTATCAAACTTCTAGGTTTAATACATCACAAAAATAACTTGCAAGTATTAGGCAACTCTGGCACGAGCTTTAGCTTGTTACATTTTCATTAGTTATAGTTACCGCATTTTAATAAGTCATTTAATTCAGGCTTAAAGATGTTGACTAGCTGAGTATTTAAGACATATTTCGTAATTTTGAATATGTCATTTGACTTCATTAGCAATGCATTGGACACACTTTCCTAGACATTTCACACAAAGCCAATTTGACAAGCTCTTACAAATCATTTGATAATTAAAGCAAAGCTGGGCTAGTTTCTTCAACGATTTCGGGCTACACTTCAATTTCGAAAATTGCACCGTCAGGCATAACACACCATTCAAACCCAGCCCATAACAAATCTCATGCAAATTTCGCAAACGACGCATTCAAGGACAGACAACTGAGAAACGAAGTCGACGACGCAGACGACAGTTGACAAATGATGCAAACGACATCAAGAGTTAATCGCTGAGATTTCTCAGGCATTAACAACGTCGACCTGCATTTTTAATAATTCAAACAACTTAACATATTGTTAGCAGTCGAAAAAAGCCCGCTAGAACTGGCAAAGCCTGGGCAGAGGCGGAAAGGCAAAAGTAAAGCAAAGTGAAGCAAAGCAAAGGATTCAATTGGGATTTTTGTGCATTGTTTGACATTGCCACATGCTAACAGCACAGCAACTGTCGACGACTTAAAGGATTTCAGAGTCCTGATGTCGCTGCTGCTGCGGCCGCTGCTGATGTTGATGCTGATGCTTTCAGATCGAAGTCGAAGTTGAAGACGACAACGAAATATATGCAAATGTATGCAGATCCGCTTTCGTCATGTCAACGCAGGCAAATCGCATTTTAGGCCAAGAAACAAGCAAAGGACATTTTTTTTTTTATTTTTATAAATTTTTATTTTTTTATTTTTTGGATTTTTCTTATATTGTTAAATGTATAAAAATAAAAAAATATCCGACAAAAATGTCAAAGTAAAAACAGTCGAAATCAACGTACATACATATATGTATGGTACTTTATATAAAAAATGCTAAATAAATGCGTAAATCTTGTTTAAAAACAAAAATGAACAAAAAAAAATCCACCGAGCACATCGACTGCGTATTTTGATGCTGTCTGCAAAGTTTCTGTAGGTGAAATTTTAGCATTTTTATACTGTTGTTGTGGTTTTCGTTTTTGTTGTTGCTGCTACTGATTGCTGTCTGCCTGACGTTTAAGCTGCGCTGCTCAAGAACTCGCCTTCAACTCCAAATGACGCAGAATTTCAGAAAATATTTTCCAACTAAGCAGCATAAACTGTAGTTATTTCATAAATGAGAATGCGCACTAACAAAATATCTACTAACACACATACACACAGATTTATAAGTGTATTTTATATACATAGTATTATAAACATACATATATTTATCTGTAGATTTTGTTATGCATTTGAAAACGCAAATTCTGTGAACCAACAAAAGGAAAAAAAAAACACAAACAAAGCCAAAAACAAAATAAACAAAATTCAAAAACTGGCGATGAGCAGAATCAAAGTCAGCTACACCGTCACGGTTACCGTCCTGGCTGCCATCGTCATCGTCATTGCCAACACCGTCACCGTCGCCTTCGTCGCTTTCGAGTGCTACCAACTGAAGTGGCACACATTTCTAATTGGAAAATATACGCACGTGTGCAACGGCTCACCAACTCCAGACCCCTCCTCCAGGCCGCACGCGCTTGCCAGAACGCTCAGCGGAGAACGCCTGAGTCAACAAGTGCCACTTTGCCTTTGACTTATGCCTGACTGCGTGCCTACGACGCACGCCAGTGGGCGTGGCAGTGCACATTCGTTTCGTTCGTTTTTGCAAGCGTTTATTTTACATCTTTTCTGTTTTGTTGTTTTTTTTTTTTATTGTTATTTTTTAAATTTTGTACGTATGCCTGCCAATGCGATTGTTGTAGTTTTGCACGTTGTTATTGTTTTTGTTGTTTGCTTTTTAACGCTCATAGCCATTATTTGTTAAATGAAGCGATTTGTTTGTTGTCATTATGCGTCGAAGCGTTAAAACAATTTCACAATTTTATTTTATTTTATTTTTTTTTCATTTGATTTTTTTTTTCTTTACGCTTCGTTTTTTGTTTATCAACATACATTATATACATATATATATATATATATATATATATAATATTCATACATATAAACTGTTCACCTCGCACAGACGTGTGTGAATTCTAAACAACGCAAAGCATCTGTTGAAAGGTGAAGTTTACATCTCAGCCTACTGCCTTCTGCTGACTGCGTGTAGTCTACGTGTATGTTGGGGTGCGTGTTGGTGGCTTGCCAGTGACTGTGACTGTGGGTGTAGTTGCATGTAAGCAGCTGACTCTGCAATAGATTTCTAGCTAAGATTGGCCATACAGCAGGCATAGACTCTAAGTGATGATTTTCTCTCAATTAATTAAATATTGCCTGCGATTCTCCTTCACTTCATTATAATTCAACACTAGATGGCGCGGCCTGCAACTAAAAGGAAACAATTCATGCACTTGTCGTGCTCGAAAACTCCGAAAATGGAAAATTTTTTGAAAACAGTGTCACTTGTTACTTACACTTGGCAAGTCCATTAAATAATTTTTACCACAGCAATTAATATATTTAAATAAATTTCAAAGGCGTTTTTTGTGTTGTCTTATGTACAAACATAGCTGGTGCCAATTTGTTTTAACTTATTATTTGGCATGTACATACATCTAGCAGTGTACATTATTTCTTATCAATTAACGAATCCTTATTAACTCATAAATAAATAATGAGTCTACTTCATTTTCTAGCTGTTATGCCATTTAATGTAACGAAAATCATTTTCATTTTTCATTTTCAGCTATGAAAGGTTTTGAAGTAGCCAAACATTATCTATTAATATGTACCCCTATCTACAAAGGTGTTACTTTGCCTTTAAAAAATTGACTGCATGGCATCATATGCACCTAACACAAATTATTCTTCAGTGTGTACAATATTTATCGGGCAATTAAATTTTATGCTGCTCTATAGACGCTTTAGCAAATTTAAGCATTAATAATTTACAACAGCAACAACAACAACAACAATACATGTAAAAAATAATTAAAGGAAAAAACAGCAAAACAATAGCGGCAACATGTAATTATCGTGATAATAACAACAATTGCAACGTGCACTTGTAACGAATTACACTAAAGCACGCACAAATAAATCCCTCTCACATGGGACAAGCTAAATAAATGATAATTGTTGCTGTTGTTATTGTTGTTGTTGCCGTGTTTTATTATTGTGGCTCTGCGCAATACATACGCATCAAAAACGAAATTCCTTTTTACAATTTGCGCTTAAATTATTCTACCTTTATCCAAGTTGGCAACAACAAACAACTATTCGCGTATCTAATGCGATCTTGTTATCTGTCAGACTGTCTCACTCGCACTCAGTAGCAACATGCACGCATTAATTAAACAATTATGTGTGCAGCACATGGCCATTGTTGTTGTTGTTGTTGCACTTTGATATGCTGTAGTTGGAATCTGATTTGTTATTGTTATCGCGGTATGTGCGTGTATACGAGCTTCTTATGCGACTCACAGCAGTGTGAATTGGTATTTTAACCTGAACATGTAATTTTTTATCTGGATTATGCGTCAATGATGTGCACAGTAGCTACACTCTATCCCCTTTTGTCTAGATTTCGCTTAGAACATAGAACCTTAGCGTTTCACTCAATGAGTCGCCGCTCAAATGCTTCTCAAAGCAGACTAACATATCGTCAAAACCTCAAATATTACATTAATAATTTTGAGCTCCTGCTAGATGAATTTTAAAGTATCTTCTTTCGTTTATAGCTAAATGTATTGTCCAAAATTCATCGCAAGCTGAATCTATTGTTTGTAGATTGTGCCGATCATGAATGACATAGGTGATAATGACATAACAAACTTCTCCGGAATTCCAACTTTATAGTTAAAATTAAATTTTCGTTCGTCTTCTTATAAATGCAAATTTTGTTCTTTTTTCTTTTTTCAAAGCAATAAAACTTTTATTTTACAGTTTTTTTTTCTCTTCAAACATAAAAATCCACATATATCAAATGCAAATGTTTGCTTTTCTTTCCATTTTTAATGCGCCGTAACCAATTAACACTTTTTTTCGCCAACTTGATTTTCTTTTATTTATTTTTTTCTCAGCCTGCTTGTTTGTTGGCTTAATTATGCCTGCGAGCAAGCCAAGCACATATACTTATTCAAACATACGTACAAATGCATGTACACACATGTGCACATGTGTATGTATGTGTGTAAGTTTGTATAAGTATAAGACTTGCACATTTCACACATTTTAAATGGAATTTATTTGTTTATTGCATGCGTACGTTGTTATTATCTTCATAATTGCTGTTGTTATTATTGTTGTTGTTGTTGTGGCTGTTGCTGTTGCTGTTGATATGCTTCCTACTTGCTTTAAGTAAAATTTTGATTTAATTAAAAATATGTATAAAAAAAGCCCCATTAAAGGCTTATATGGCGGCTACGTTCGTTGCCAGCTACGCTGCATGCCACCAAAATTTATGCCTACATTTACCGTTACTTAACAACAACAACAACAGCAACAACAATAGGCACATTAACAACAGCAACAACAAGCAACCGACCAACAAGCAAATTGAACTTGACGCTAACATGCAATTTCCTTCCGACATTTACTTCACAAACTGCTGCAGGCCATGCCGCATGCACACCCCATGCCTCGCACTCCACCCCCGCACACTGCCACCTTATGATCTCTTTTTTTTTACCATTTCGCTAATTATATGCAGTTTGGAAGGCTGTTGACATTTTTTTGCAAAACTTTGCTTTGGCGATTTTTTCTCTACGCTTAGTCAAAGCACTTCCGGGATTAATGCAATGTATGCATGTTAAGAAGAGATTAAGTTGGACGGCGAGCCATAATGGAAACATTGCGCATACGTCACATGCGCCAAAAGCATTTGCACACACCACACACACACACATACATGCATAAATGACTGCAGGGATTTTTAGGAACGTCTTGACATTGGAATTTATGGTGAAATTTCTTTTTTCAAAGGCATGCATACAACGTACGTATCGTATGTATCCTGCCTGCCGCGGATATCCTGCCTGCAGTCGAGCGGAAAACGTTTTGCGTTCTAAAATATGACAAGTGAGTAACATAAAAATGCCAAAAAAAACGGATTACGGATTTCTTACCACGTTGAAGAAAAAAAAAACACTAAGAGTCCTTTAAAATCAAAACTGCCTGCAACCTGCGCCATTGCCAATTAGAGGTTTAAAATTCCGTCCGCTTATCTAACGCCAACCCGAAACTTTTCTTTGCTACCGACACCTGCAGAACTTTAACGCAACACATTTTTCTTTTCGTTTTTCTTCTTATTCGAATTTTTCGTTTTTTATTTTTTATTATTTTCTTTTTTCGGCGGCTGATGCTGTTGAAAGTTTTATGTTGCCGCTAGAGAAAAGTTTTCGGCACGCGCTAAACCGCAGCAAGTCTCAAGTCGCTTTAATCCTTGCGATGCGCTGTTTTTCTGATAAGAAATTAATGTGCAGGAATTTATTATGTCGCAGCGCGAACCACGCCGACGGGTTATCCTTGAGCTGTGCGCAATTAGCGCGCCTCGTAATCAAATAATCCATTTTAATTGCCCTACAACGCTGTACTAAGTAAAAGCTATGTTCGTTAGGATAAGATACAGACCAGCTGCCAGGCAGGCAGACAGGGAGGCAGACAGGCAGGCAGCCATCGTGTCTTGTAGGTGTGAACCGACCACAATTCCAATTAGTTACACTTTTCAGTTGCAAAGTTATTTAAAGAAGTGGCTTCCGTTGTTGACTTTTCAAAGTTTCTGTAACACAAATATCTTTGATAATTAATAAATTAATTGAAGCCATATCCTCCACGTTGGAATAAAGATATGATGAGCTATGAATTAATAACTAAGAATATAGTCAAAAATTAAATAAGTTTAAGGACAACTGAGCAAAGTAAATTAGATCAATTGTTTATCTTTAGATTAATAATTTTCGTATCGTATTTTTTTTTTTTTTTTAAAAGAAAGGCAGCCAACTCCGTAGTTTAAGGGTCAATATGGTATCACAAAAATTAAAACTTATAACAGACTTTTCGTTTTGGAGTTAATACGCCATTTTTCTCATAGCTTTAGTATTAACTGAAAATTAAAACATGAATCTCAGATTTCCTCGTCCTTATTCGCATAAGGAACTAACATTCTTGAAGTCATGGATGTTTCACAATGGCATTTATTTAAAACTTTTTGGTGCTCTATAAAATTGGTTGGGAGCCTAAGGCTCAAAATTAGGATGTGTTCATATTTGATAAGTGTATAATAAACTTAAGCTACACATGACACTTAGAGAAATGCATACTGTGATAAAATAGATGAGTTTAGTGTACATAATTTATTTTTTTTTTTTTATTTTACAGCTAAAAACCATTTTATAGCTTTTGCATGTTTTGTTCTCTCACCTGTTTCCAACTGCCACCGCATGTGGAATCTTCTTAAAATTCTTTACAGTTCTATAAGACAACGTAAGTTTTTTTACATTTTCAAATGTATCCTGCGCTTAGCATTGCAACCACTAAGCTAGAGAAAAGGAGACAAGTAAAGCTGCCATTCAAGCGCAAAGTAACCCATATACATGCGGAAATCATCAAGCAATAAAAGCAATAATGACACGCAATGGGCAAAGCAACACCCGCTGTGCCGAAAGCTACTAAAACTAACTTAACAAAAACTCAACGAAAAATAAAAACAAAATACGAACAATATAACCGAGCAAGAGCCAGACTTCGACTGCTTGCAGAATCCTCACACCTCAAGACATGTAACCGGTAGGCATTTATTGGCCAATGACTGTAAAAAAATATGTACAAAGGCGCATCACATCTTGGACAGCCAGCAGCACGGTTAGCATTAAATGACACATAATACCCGCCTGACTGCCTGCCCACCCGCCTACCGACCAGCCGCGAGCCGTGAGCCGTGAGCCTGCCCGTTGCAAACTTAAGTCCTTTAAGCACACTCGACGTGTGGCCACAGAACTAACGGCCTAAAACGATGACAACCACAGCTAGAAAATTTTTCGGCGCTAATGTTACGCAAAAAAAAAAAAAATATATAAAAAAAATGGAATCAAAATGAAAAAAAGAAAACTGCAAAATATTCCGATACTAAAGTAAAGTAAACTGAGACTAGGCACTTTATTTCACTTCTTGCTCGTTTTTGTATTTTTTATTTTTCTCTTTTTTGCCCCTGTTAACAGCGTTAAGACAAACAAATATCAAAAGTTGGCGAAAATTTATGTGCGCCAGGGCGTTACTTCATTATGCAATGACCTACAGTGAAATGAGTTTCGACTTTCTGCGGAAGAGAAAATTTATGTCTGTTCCTGGCGCTAAGCTGCATGCAGGAAGCAAGGCTAAAATGTTGCCGGATTTCTTTTTTCTCTTTTGTTCTTTTTTTTTTTTTTTGTTTTTTTGTTTTGCTTGCGTTGACAGTAGTTCTTATTTTTTTCCAAAAGCACAAAAGGAGGTAGCTTAAGTTAAGTTGCTTTAAGAGGTCTGAAGATTGGAGTATGATCGTGCCATGTGCGGTGCAATGGGTTTAGATTTTGTTTATGTTGCAGTCGTGAACAAAAACTTAGATAAGTGGAGGTTGGCAGCGGCATAAATTGATATTATTCAACCGTATCGGTTACTTACAAGATGAGGTATGCCTTGCAATAATCATCATATATATAACCAATGTTAACAGAAGACATGAAGCAAAGTGTAGGGTACAATAAATGGCCACTTCATTAATAGCTATCGCTTGCAAGACAATAGAAGAAAGGCTTTAGTCTAAAATAACGCTCATAAAGAAAATATACATAGAAATGACAACCTGTAGAAAAAAGGCAAACCACGAGAAAGCAATGTTCAACATTAAAATATGCCATAGATTATGGAGATCAAGCGATTGATTTTGGCATTTTAATCTTTTTCAGCTTGAGTAATGAAACTTAAGCATTACTATGTCTGACCGACTAATAAGACGAAACGTTGTACTTAATGATTAAACGCAAAGAGCCATCCGTCACTTATGTAATCTTCAAAAATGGAAAATTGCAACTTCGGAATGGCTTAAATAGTATGTCTGGAAAATGCGAGCTCCTTTGGAGAAGACCATGTACCCGTTGGCGTTAACAAGGTGCAACAATGCAGAGGCCACCAATTAAAACACATTTTAAAGGAGAGCCAACTAAAGTGGACTAAATGACTATTTTAGTAATTAATTAATAAGTGACAAAATTACAATCAAAATGATTTCTCAAAACATTAGCAGCAATAATTCAACAGTACTTTGCTGTTAGACATTCATTATGGATTTAGACATGAGCAAGTAAAATTTTTTGCAAAATAACTAAAGATCCTAAGCCGGTTAAGAATGACAACTTGTCTGTTAAGGCAAGCGAGCCGATACAGTTTTGTGTGCGTCTGCATACCAGTCTCAGCTTATCGAAAACGGTAGGTCGGCATTTGAAAGCATATTTTAAAGCGATAGTCATTATCTTAATTGGGTTATAATGACACTCGAAACCCGCACGACTAATGCGCGATAAGCGGCAGCGTGTGTCACATACGATTAGGTAAAAGCCACTGGGCGCAGTCGTACGGAAGAGGCCTTTTGGCAAACAACATGAGAATGTGGCTCGAATATCTGTTACCAGTTTTAGTGCTGCAACTGGCGGTTACTCAGGCGGTGGTACGCTATGACGGCTACAAAGTCTACAAAGTAAAAGTGTCTGCAGCTGAGCAGTGGCAGCAGCTGAATGCGATAAGCAGCAGCTATGGTGTAAGTAATTACACGGGCTGAGTGACTTTAACTAAGCTAACCGAACTGAACTGACTTTGCAGCTGAACTATTGGCGCGATGCACGCCAACTGGGCGACATATCGGATATAATGCTGCCGCCCAGCACGCAGCCACTCTTCGAGCAGTTCTTGAAAAGAGGCAACTTTTCGTATGACATTAAAATTGACAATGTGCAGAGGTGCGTATGATTACTAAGATGATGGAAAATATGAAATTAAAATGTCAAATATTTAATTCAAATTGCTGCTCTTAGGCTAATCGATGCAGAGCGTGCACAGCCACGTCTTGGCTATATGGAGTGGACACAGTATCACACGCTGGATGAGATCTACGCTTGGCTGGATGTAATCGAGGTGCGTTATGCGCACATTGTGACACCCTTTACCATTGGCAATTCCTATGAGGGGCGGCCCATACGCGGCATTAAGATCTCCCACAAGCCGGGCAACAAAGCCGTCTTCATTGAATCCAATATACATGCACGTGAATGGATCACCTCGTCCACGATTACCTACTTCATTGATGAGCTGCTCGTGCCACGTAATCCGGGAGTAAGGGAACTTGCACGCACAGTGGATTGGCACATAATACCCGTGCTAAATGTGGACGGCTTCACCTACTCGCATGAAGTGGTAAGTGTGCGAACATGCAATAAACCTTGCCTTGCCTTGTCAGTGACCGATAATCTTTATGGGCATCGAAATTATCGCAATCGTTAATTGCCCGATTAAACTAAATTGAAAACTATTACTAAACGATTAGCTCATTGTTATTTACAGGAACGTCTGTGGCGGAAATCGCGACTGCCATCAGATCCGACTGGAAATTGCATTGGCACCGATTTAAATCGGAATTTCGATTATCTGTGGATGCGTGAGTACTTGCCATATGCTGATGTGTACGCGATCTTTTGACCAAATATTGTATACTACACAGTGGTCGGCGCCGATTCAGATCCCTGCTCACAGTTATATGCAGGTCCGTCAGCCCAATCAGATCCCGAGATAGCGCAACTAACTGCCTATATAAATGATTCCATACCGGCGAATACCATTAAGATTTACATATCGCTGCACTCATATGGTCAGTATGTGCTCTCGCCGTGGGGTCACACCGATGAGGAGTTTCCCGAGGATTATGCGCACATGATGTACGTAGCAAAGGGTTTCGCAGACGCGCTGCACAGACGCTATGGCACCGTCTTCACCTATGGCTCAAGCGCCACAACCCTCTGTAAGCCGAACTCATACTTTCCAAGCCGTACAATCGTAAGTTCTTTAAACAAACATTTGCAGATAAAGTGTCTGGCTCTGGCAAAGAATGGGCCTATGCCGTGCAGAACATTACCATACCCTATACTATCGAACTGCGCGACAAAGGTGACTTCGGTTTTGTGCTGCCACCCGAGGATATTATACCCGTGGCCAAGGAAGTCACCGATGGCTTTGTGGGCATGATTGGAGCCGCACGTGAACTGGGTCTACTCTGAAAGCAACTAAACGAAATTCGACACAAAATTGAACGCTCTCAAATATTAAATAATATTGTTTGCCTTTAATAAAAATAATAATAAAAATAAATGCCACTCAAGCGTCAACAGCAACTCCCAGGCAGATTTTCGCGTAAATTTAACAAACACAGCAACAGCAGCAAGAAAAAAAAAACGGTAAGAGAAAAGAAACGAAAAAAAAGGGAAATACACGTAAAAACGAAAAAGTTTTTTCGCCACTGCGAAAGCTGCGCAAAAGCTCCGCCCCAAAGTGAATGTGCGCTGCTGCTCCAATCAGAGCGAAAGTCGTAAAACCAATTGAAAAGCCAAATGCCATACAGTCGCTCGACGGATTTTCCTTTTTCGTTTCTTCTTCTCCTGTTGTTTTTCTTTTTCTGGTTTTTGTATTTCTTTTTGACATGAAAATTGCTGCATTTTTATTTGATTTCGATTTTTTTTCTGTATTTCTGTTGCTGAGTAGGAGCAAAGCGTGACAAGAAAAGCAGAAAACAGACAAGCGAAGTCTCCGCCTATTTTCAACGCGCGCATGCAGCATCCTTGTAGCTTATGCCTGTATGCTTTCGCCTTTATATACACACACATATACATTGTGCATACACAGTGAATGTGTGTGTGTGTGTGTACGTATATACAAGCGGCGCCTAGACTTGGCACTTGTCTCTCGGCAAATGGCAGCGCAAGGATTGCCGCTTATGTAACAGTACTGCGCCGTATGCCAACGCTAGAAGCTGCTTACATATGTACACACACACACACACACACACACACACAGAAATACTCGTTTACACACACATACGTATACGCATATCTGGCAAGTGCCGAGCATAGTCACAGCGCACGCAGCACGATTGCAATTCTTTTTTCAATTTGTCTAATGAAATTGCGTCTTGCAATAAAAATACAACTAAAAAATAATAATACAAAAAAAAAAACCTAAATCCAAAAAAAAAAATATAGGTGCTATGGCAAAATAAACGTTGACACTTTTTGTTGTTGCTGTCGCTGGCGTCCTTGCTGCCTTTCTTTAACATTTCTGCATATAAATTGGAATTTTCTAACGTGAATGAATGCGTTTTTCTTTTTTCTGTTTTCTTTGGTTTTCATTGGTGCTGCTGCTGCTGCTGCCGCTGCTTCTTATTGCTGTCGGTTGCACCTTTATGACATTTTCTACACCTTTTATATTCTCTTCATTTCTGTGTGCACATATTGCGGTGATGAATTTTTCCCTTTGAGTTTCTGTTGCTGGCAAAGTATCCTGTCGCCGACATAGCTTCTGCAGCCACTGCCACTGTCAGTGCTGCTCCTCCTTCTTCGCCTGCTCCTCCAGCACCAGCTCCCACTTTTGCTGTTTGTTTGCCTGCAAAAAGTACTTAGCTAAATTGCAAAAAAAAATAAAGAAAATCAAATAAAAAACCAAACGTAAAGGCACAATAAAAAAAAAGGTTTGCAAAAATAAACTTTACACGGCATGAAATGAAATTTGTCAAATGAAAAATTCGTTTGCCATGAGATTTACGTGCACAAAAATGGCAGCAATGGCAGCAGCAGAAAAGTTATGGCTTGCGAAATGCAATGTTTATGGAACTGACAAAGTTGTGGCTTTGCTATGAATAATTTTCTGATATATATCATAATTTTGTGCCATTTTTAAGCCAGGAGACATTGACAGCGTCAGACAGGTAAAGTTCACTGCAGCTATGTATTTTAGTTTAAATTCTATTAGTACAATATTCAAATAAGAAATCTTACTTATTTTTATTTAAATTTTCTCAAGAGCAAATCGATAAAAATTTATGCTTAAAGTTAAGTAGTAGATTTTGCCGATGTTACAACTTTTGGTCGGAACCAGATGAAGATATCATTAAGTAAAAAGAAATGAAAACTATCAATCTTGAAATATACAATCCTTTTTCTCTTTAAATTTTTCATTCGACTTCTTATTATTATTTAATATCCTTATTCCCCGCTGACTACTTTTCACATGTAAGTTATTTGCTAGACTTAATTTAAACTTGCTTATGTCGTGTATTTAGTTGTCCCCAGTTAAAGTAAGATTAATATAACGTCTTCTTTCTTTCTCAAGAGTAAAATAAAAGATCTCTTTATCCATTTCAGATACTGATCAGTTAAAAGTCATGTAATTGTATGTTTTTACAAAATGCAATACATAAGCTTTATAAATTCCTAAGAAAAGATTTTATCTTTCAAAGAATGCCACTTCTTTCCTATCATTTTACGCTCAAATCCATGCCGATCAACCAAATCCTTTGACAATACGAACGTTGACAGATCATTCCCAAAACTGAAAAGCCAAGTTTAGCAACAAAGCAAGCCAAAAACTTAATAAAAAATTTAAAAGCACAAAATCAATTTTAATTGCTGCCAAGACAATAAACGCTAAAGACAATTGATGCTTGACAGATCGATAGACACGCCAAAGGAACTAACGTTTTAACCGCTGACAGCCAACCACGCAAAACTTATTAACATTTTGACACTTTAGTAACAAAACTTCGCACATTGACGACGCTTAAGCATAAATGAAACCAACAACTTAGAAAATCCAAAAAAAAAAATAAAAAATAAAAATAAATAAATACAAAATAAAAAAGAAATAAAGCAAAAAAAAATACCAAGAAAAAAAAAAGGAAACACCAAACGAAAGCTACAATGATTGCAGTTGAAAATAAAACGAAAGTCTGACGCCATTAAAAAGCGACGCCATCATCGCCTTATTCCCTGTGCAGAAGATGATTTGAAGACAATTCAGGCCGACGAGATCAGACGACGATCACCAAGTGACGCCTGCAAGCTGCGGCGTCTAAGCCGTTTTTGGGCAATGAGCGTACAAGAAAATACCGTAGAGAATATGCAATGCGATGCGATGCGATGAGAAGCAATCATAGCGCACAGCTCAGCACAGCACAGCACAGAACAGCACAGAACAGCAAAGTGAAGCAACGTGACGCAACGTGAGCACGCATAGATGGCGCTAGATGGAGCAACGCCACCGCCTACTGTACCTTGGCGTTTCGTAAACGTACGACTACGCAAACGTTCTGGCGCACATTTGTGGCAAAGCATCTGCAACTGTTGCGGTTGCGGCTGCGGCTGCGGCAACATCGTCAACAACAACAACTACAACAACAACAATAACAATAACGAAAGAACAACTCAAGCCTCGATCATCATCAAACGCCGCATGAGTCTGGAGTTATGACAAGCAGACGCAGCAATGCTGGCAAGCCTTAAATGGCACAACTCGTGTGCCCGTTTATGGTGCGGCGACAACGACGACGATCATGACGATGATGACGACGATGACGATCTGGCAAGACGACGACAACGTAGACGACGCAGACGACGCAGCGGTTTGCAGGAAACGCGTTGTCAAGGTAGCGACGAATGAGACCCAAAGCAGATTGGCATTTCTTGTGAATTGAACGCATGCGCACAGCAGTGCAGACAAAAAAAAGTGCCTTCCGCGCCTTATATAGACAGTTAGAAAGGCAGACAGACATACGTACATACAGACAGATGGACAGACAATCGGTTGCGTGACTTTTCGACTGCCGGGCTTACGCAGCTTGTGTCTCTCAGTCTGTCTGTCTGTCTGTCTATTTCTCTGTCTGCCTGCGAAACAAAGCAAAAACAAAGCAAATCACAGCTCAGCTCAGCTCAGAATGAATCAGTAAAGAACCTTATAAAGCACACAAAACCCAACACATCATTGTCAATGGCTCCATTTCACTGACGACGATCCTGCACGCCTGCCGGCATTCTGGCCTGCTGGCGTTTTAACGTTCCTCTGCGCTTTGTTTTTCCACACAGTCTCGGTCTCAGTCTCAGTTTCAGTCTCGGTCTCGATCTTAGCCTGCCATGCCTGGCCATGAATGAAATCGACTAAGTGCAATTAGTATGCGCAGATTGCGATCGCTCAGAAATAATGCTAATTTCCCTCTTGTTCTTGTTATTGTTCTTGTTGTTGTTCTGGTTCTTGTTCTTGTTCTATGCCATGTTCAATGTGCGCCCCAGACCAGACGCAGCTGTTGTCTGCCCATGCCCGGCACAGCCTGCCCCCTCGCCTCGCACGCACTCGCCATCGTAGAGCTGCGCTGCGCGTATCGCCTACGTTATGCTGGCTATGCAGTTTTATCAATGGGAAAGCTGTGACGTTATATGCCAGCACCCAGCAGCACCCTCGAAGGGCAACGCAACATGTTGGCATTAAGATTTGTGCGTTTAAGTTCCGACTTCACTGTGTGCAGACTTGATGCTGCTTGTCTAGTCTGGCAAATGAATTCAATGACATGCCGAATTTGGTGTTAACAAGTTGCAACAATTCCGCAAAACAACAGCCAGCAGAAGGAATCGCATCATTTGAGCAATGGCAGCCAACAGGCGATGAGGTGCCAGCAGCTATCAATGATCATCATTTGGCATTAATTGACGACTGCGGGGGTGTGCCTGTGCTCGTGTACTATAAATCAGGCAATGCACGCAATTAGTTTAATTGAAAGTTGCCAGCTGAGATGCTCAGAGATAAATTAAAGCCTTATCTGCTCTGCAAGCAGACACACACAAATATTAAAGTGCTTACCACAAGCAAAGTTAGCAGGAAGTCAGAATGACAAATGTTTTAAAAAATAATATAATAATCAGCAGCCAAAATGGAAAATGAGCCAATATTTACAAAATCGTTTTGCAAGCAATAAATTTAATTAATGCTTAGATCCATTAAACAACAAGACCCAAGCAATTCGCATAAGTATTTGAGAATGTTCATACTAAATCAAAAAAGTCTTGAAAGGTGCTGAAATATTTTAAAACACTTCATTGAATGAAATATAAAAATCGCATTCAAACTTATATTATATAATGGTTCGATCAACAAAAATCGACTTATATCAACTATCACTATTGCCATTCTTCCTTTTTCCACACAACGCCAAAAAAAAAATCTACACAAAAGGAGACATTAGTTGGATACGACTTCAATACGACTTCAACTTTTCAGATGACCTCTACTTTCTGCATGAAACTACTAATTTTCTGCACATTTATGTAAATTTCTTTGTAGAAAAGGAAGGACCAACTTCAGCTGCTTTTCATTTTGAATTCACAACTAAATTATGGCAGTTTTACCTGTAGCTTTATCAAAACTATATCCACAAAAAATAGGCAATGTCTTCCATGGAAGTGTTTGAGATCATTTTTCATTATATGTGCTGAAAATGTGAATTCTAGCCGAGCAATACTGTTATGCCTATCTAAAATTTTTTCATAATTCAAGTATAGGCAAGATGTGTAAGTAGAGCAACAACTCTAAGGATATATAGAAATAAGATTCCTTTATCCATCAGCAATGTGAAAAGAAATTGAGTGGCACTGTAATAAAAAGAGTAGTGTCAAATTTATCTAAAATAGATAATATATATTTACAAAAAATATAACTCATGACATCACAGGTTTTTGCTTCCATTGGCAAATTAAAAAAAAGATTTCCGAGTATGCAACAAGCTGCGCAAAAATTTTGTTAATAAAATCGAAAAGGAAAAAAAGAAAATGCTCCTGGCGATACAGTTCCACTCTGCTGTAGACGTCGAGCAAGCCGCGGACGCTTTTGATATTCGAATAAATACCATTCAACAGATACGGCAAAAGAAGCAGCCAGCGGATGTTGAACAGCTTTTCTTGAATAGTGCCAAAGATCGTCGGCAAGTGTATCATCTCAGCCGGCAAAAAACGTATGAGCAAGATGGGCAGTGTATACCCATGCGCCAACAGAAAGTTCTCGAAAAGCAGTCTAGTTCGCACGACGATCACAGTTCGCTGCCAGACAAATCCCTCGTGGACTTCTTCCACTTCCGGCTGCATTAGCCAGCACATGCAGTTTAGAAACAGACACAGGTACAAAAATGCGAATTCCAATTGCACACGTGAGGGCAAGGACAAATGTTTGGCCAGTTGAACCCCTCTTTGCAAAACTCCTGGCGGTGCCTCTGCTGACATGTTAACAATAAAAAAAACGACGATTTGCTTAGATTTTTTTTTTTTCTATACAAAACGCCTAAGTTCCAAATGTTTACAATTTGATTTTCACAAAAAGGAATTTGTTTTCAAAGCCGATCTGTATACAGTTTTTTGTGCACTGAAAAACCAAAAAAAAAAAACAAAAAACGTTAAGTGAAACTGCAAATGTCTTAAGTATTGTAACACACCTGTCAGCCAGCACGCGGTGAGGTCAGCGCAAAGCTAAAGCAGACAAAGACATGCAAATGCGAATTTGGTCGCTTGGCTGGGTGGAGATGGGCGCTTAAAGGTGGAAAATGGAGGAAACTGTGGGGAAGGCGCGCTTAAAAGAAAACAACTTTACTAAGAAGCTGATGGAAAAACATTTGCATTTTTCGCATCTTGCACACACCCAGCCGGCAGTTGAAGTCGTGGCAGCAAAAGCTTTTTAAAGGATTTTGGATATTTTAGCGCTTAAAACCCAGCAAGCAGCGCAGAAGCACTTTAAGAGGGCAGCACACAACAGCCGTCAGTCGTCAGCCAACATCCAACAGCCATCAGCAATGAGCCGCCGTGCCTGGCCAGCACTTGTTCATGATTGTTTGCTTAGAGGCTAGAAATTGCAGGAAAACAAAGCGCAAAAAAAAAAATAGAAAAGAAAACAAAAAGAAACAAAAAAAAAATTAAACAAGGCAAAAAGAAAAACCCTCGTCTTGGTAGTTGTGTAGCACTCGCGTGCGCAGCCGGCGTTTTACCCACCAAGCGCAGACAAGCGTTGCCCCTAATGCTGAACCCACGCAGCAGCAGCAACAACAACAACAGCAAGTGCAGAAGAGCCAGAAGCAGCAGCAGCACAGCAACGGATATGAAGTCGCTTCAATTTGCATGCGACTTTTTAAACAATTATTGTTAAATATTTATTTCTGCTTGGCATTGTTTGGCTACGTGCGTCCTGAGCCAGCCAGCCATGCCATGATCTGCTCTGCTTAGCTCTACTCCAGCACAATGTGCTGCTGTGCTCCTTTGATTATGCTAACATAAATTAAATGATTGATTTCAGTCGAACCTTGGCCGAGGGGGTGGGCAGGCAAAACAAATGAAAAAAATAAACAAAATGCAAATTGCGTGTGTTCTTCTTAAACGACATTAAGCCTTGAAGGATAACCGCTGAAATTTCATTATTAGCATATATTGGCCTACATGGCCACCCCAAAGTATTCTAAGACTTTGTTTCAATATACAATTTATGTGGCTAAATCAAGTGTGCGATTTAATAGCTTAGCTCTAGCGGCCACAAATTGTATTTACCAAAACTGGAAGGAGCCAAAATAAAAGTTAATATGGGCATATAAATGCTAAAGCCATCCATGCAAATGCTACGACGCACATAGATCTTCGAGACCATAGTCCTGACTTACCTCATTGCGACCCATTAAGTAATACATTCAATAAGGCTTTGACAGCCCATTAGAGCTATTTTTTCTATCTATATGATTATTTATATTCCAGATCAGACTTATCAATAGAATGCTTTCTGCTATCTATAAGTCTATCTATCTAAATCTATAAATGGCTAATAAATGTATTGCAATAATTTATTTATTTTCAGAAATACATTTTTTTAATAAAAATAAAGTTTATCAGCCCAATTTTTTTTGCGCAATGGACTTGGATCCTTAAGTTGTGAGGCTGTATGCCTGAAAGTAAAAGAACATTTCTCGTGTCTTGTTCGTGTGGAGATGGTTGCGTTGCCGCTGGCGGAGGAGAGGTAAGTAGCACATTTTACCAAATAAGTAACATTCACTTGTGTTGTAATGGTCGCCACTTTCGCAAAGTTCCCTTCGGTGGCCACAAATAGGCGACATATGGCATGAAAATGTATGCTCATTCTTAATTTCTTTTTTTATATATCTTTATTTTTTATTTTTATTATTAGTGCTGCTGTGGCTGCCTTTTTCACGTACAAACATACAATACATATATAGTTTGGTTTTTTTAAACGTCTTCTCACTCGAATGTAGTCGAATGCTGGCGCGTTGACATCGCCATCAAAATGCTTTGACGTGGTTTTTGATTGACAGGAAACTCATAAATAATTCATGTCATTAAATCATGTTACAATTTTTTTTCTTTTTTTTTGTGCTCCACTCAACGCGCGGCATCTCTTACTCTCTCCCTCTCTGGCACACACAAGCAAGTTCGTCAGCTTGGCTTGGGTTTCTACAAGCGGCTCCAACAAGTTCTGCCTGCACTCAGCTGAGTCGCTGAGCCGCTGAGTGCTTGAGACGCGCTTCACGATTTGTTTTCTTTTCCATTTTATTTTTGTCGCTTTTTTATCTTTACTTGTATTTATTTTCGCATGTAGTTTGCTGCCTGTTTCAGTAATTTTCTTTTTATATATTTTTTACCTTTGATATTTTTTTCTTCTCACATATTTTTCTTGCCCTTTGCACAGACTTCCTGTTCGCTGCATACCAATGTGTAGTAAAAAGCAAAGCAAAACCTAATAAGAATTTCTCAATTAGCAATTAATGCCTTTGACTATGCCTGCCTTTATGAAATACAATTTATGAATGAATTGTATCTATGAGCTGGCCAACATGTTCTGTCACTGCTGCGCCTATTTGCAGGCTATAAATTTTTTTCTTTTTGTGCCGTGGCTTTCATCTTGGCGCGTGCATTTGTGTTGAATATTTTTTTAATGCCTGCTTTTAGAAGTTGAAGAAAAATAAGTTTTCCATGAATATAATTATGCAAAACAGGCTGGGCTGGCGACGGCAGCAGCACACAAAAAATAAAAATAAAAAAAAACATATTAAAATTAAAAAGAAAATATGTATTTATAAAAAAGAAAAACGAGAGAAAAAATCTCAGCAAGAAAATTGAAATAAAAAATATTTAAATATGCCAGCTGTCCGCTTTCTAGCGTTGCGTAATAATATTTTCATTATTATTGCTTGTTTTAATTCCTTATTTCGCTGCAGACGCTTTCGCATTGTTTCACATTTTTTTCTTTCTTGCTTCCTCATTTTTTTTCTTTCGTTTTTGTGCTTTTTCTTAAGGCATTTTATTTTTTTATTTTTTTATTTGCTGTCAATTGTCAACAGCTCGCAAGACTTTTTAGCTTTAGTCTGTAAGATTTGCTTTTTAATGAAAAATGTTTAACAAAGTTTTTGCGTCCTTTTTTACGCCTGCCTAGGCGACTGCTGGAAAAGGATTTGCCGCGCTGAAATGTATTTGCATAATTTTTGAGCAGCACTTTTTAATTTGTGATTTTTTTTCGTAGCGCGCTGCACTTCATTGCTTGAGAGGTCTGTAGTGTTGTCGAAGTGGAACAGACGAGCGTCATAATTCTTGAAAAGATATGCTATCAATTTTTTCATGTTGTAACGCCTGACTGCGGTTTTAATTAGAGCGAATTAGTGAAAGGCGACTGGAAGGCTAAATTTCTAAAAAGAAAAAAGCATTAAATTAAGCGTAATCAAAATTTGCAAAAAGTCCAAATAAAATCAGTTTTTTAATAACACACTAAATGACAATACAGAAAGCGTATCTGTCTTGCTCACTCTCACACCCTAAATCACGGCAAGGGCTCAAGTAACAATTGTCACATGTCCGCACTGACATGTGCTGGCGACAAGCTCTTCTGCCATAGGTGTGTTGACGACAACAATAACTTCAACAATAACGAAAAAACAACATAAACCCAAAAACAATTTTTCGCCTCGCTAAATGTTTTGTTTCGTACGCACGCAGTGCACAATAAAGAAAGCAAGGCAGTAGCAACAACAACAACAACAACATGCAGATAAAAACAAGAAAAAAAAATATAGAGAAATATTCAAATTATTTTGCCAATTGAAGCGCAACGTCCCCATGTGCCAACAAAGAAACCAAAAAAAAAAAAGAATGAAAAAACCCAAGCAGTGCAGAAGGGTTAAACGCAGCGCGTGTGTTTGGAGAGCATGTCGTCATTGGCAACACATGCCACGGATGCCGTTACAATTTTTAGCAACATGTTGCTCCTCGCCTATATACGTAGTCGATTATGAAGCATTTAGGAAAATTTTCACATAGCGCATTTACATAATTTCTTGCCGGTGGGGAGATTGATTGGAGCAAGTCAAAAGCATGACGTTTGACAATGAACGGTTAATTCGTGGCAGCCTCAAGGTTTGTTAAAACGTTTAATGGCTCGAGTACGCGAGCCTTGCCAACTATGCAGACGTCATGCTATAAGTGGGCGTGTTAATGCACAGAAAAAAATGTAAAAAAAAAATAACACAAAACAAAGAGAAAAAAAAACAACAACACGTGACCACACGCCGTGCGTTAAATTTTGCGCCCGTCTTCGCCAACCCGCTGCCGGCCCTCAACCCTCAACTGGCTTATGAACTGCGCCGATCAAACCTTGACTACATGTGGGTGCGCGACAACTGTTAGCTAAAAAGTTTTACAATTTTTGAGTGTTGTTCTTGCCTTTGCTGATGCTGTTGTTGTGGCTGTGGATGCTGACACTGCCGCTTGACGCGTGCTGCCAATAAGTCCTTCATCACTTCCGCTTCAGTTCATCTCCGTGATTTAGCACAAATAATGTTTTGATTGCGTGGCAGCGTGACGTGTAATTATTATCGCCAACGTCAGCGGCATGCAACGAACCGAATGCCGCTTGCAAGGATTTCTTTAGCGGCTTTAGTCTTTTGTCTGAGCTGTTGGCTTGCCTGCACCATTTAAATCAATTACTCTGCAAAAATCAACGCAATTAAAATGATGTTCGTGTTTGCTTTTGTTTTCGAGTGGTATGCAATGTGTTTTCCACAGGCGGAATTCTTTTGGGTATCATTTTTATACACTGTACCAAAAAATGGTAAAGGATATGTCAGTAAGAGACGTGGCAGACCCCACAAAGTACATATATTCTTGATCAGCATCGAAAGGCGACTCAATGGAGCCATGTCCGAATGGATCTCGGAAACGGTCAGACCTTCAACTACCGACTTTGTCACGAAGACTCTCCTAATTCATAGACATAACGAGTTTGTTTTGCTTTTCGATAATTCTGAAAACTTTTACATAAAACCGTAGATACATTTCACTATATAAGGATTTTCGAGCTTGATGCAGCCATGTTTACTAAACAGCAACCATAATACCAATAATATTCCCACAAAGCAAACGAATTCCCAACGCATCATACTGCAGCTCAGCGGCTGCCGTCGCAGCAGAATGACCCCGACTGCTGATGACACACGTTCGAGGCCATAAAATGACGCAAACGTTCAAATGCTCTTCCGACTCGGCTGACAAATGCACAAAAAAACAAATGAAAACAGAAAAAAAATAACAACAGTTTCATAACGGACACAGTCAGTAGCAGAAAATATGGTACATTCATAGAAATCTGCTGCTACATTATCATGATAAAAAAGACTAACGAAAATCGAGTGTCATCTAATTTATGAGCAGCGGCCGACTAAGGGCGGTAGGTGGGTTGGGCTGCGCTGCGCATTGGCGTGTGTCGAGTGTTTTGATTTGTAACGTTTGTCACTTCATTATTATGCGATATATTCCATATCAGATCAGATATATGAGTTAGTGTTTTTGTTGTTGTTGTTGTTGATGTTATTGTTATTATTACGCAACAAAGTTAAAACGCAGGGTGGTTTAGTCCAGGAGTGGCATGCGGGGCATGTTGGCTGTGACTTTGTCGCAAAAGTAGAGCAATGCGTTTTGGTACAAAAGGAAAACGCGTCGAAATTAATGATGCCTGCCATGACTCGCTGCAGAATATTGGCGACGATGGTATTTCATTTTCTTCTTCACTCTCTCTTTTCCTCTGCCTCTCGTTGAACGCTTTATATCTGTACGCAGTCATTACTTTGGCAAGTATTTCCGGTCAAATGATATTTTTTGATATATACGCTGTCAATAAGCAAAAGTTGAGGCATATAAATCCTCAGCTATTGTAAATAGAAAGGAAGTCGGTGGTTTTTATTTTTTTTTCATTTATCTACTTTTATTAGGAATATTATAATTATGGGAATTTGTCTTAAATCTTCTTTGGTTATTATAAATAAAATTTTGCTTTTGAATATATGGCTGCGTTATAAAAGCTGCATTAAAACTTTAAAGCTTTAATAAAAGCTGCAACAAAGTGCGCACTAAAGCTTATTGGCTAAAGTTTCTAAAAAAAACTTACAGGATATTTTTGAAACTTTTGAATCCTTATCAAAAAGCGCATGAGAAAACTAGCGATAAATATTTGTAACAATATAAAGATTCAAAAATTTCATTACCCTTTTTTTTGTTTATGTAACATTCTATTTAACTTTACAAACTATTATTTTAAAACAAGAAACCAGTTTTTCACAAACGCACACATGCAACCCTTCCACATTAGCTTTAGGAACAGTGCTTTAAAGCTTAAAGCTAGTAAGCGACATGAGTACTCTCATTATTGTTGTTTCCGTTTTATAAAAGCTCGTTTCACATGACATGAAACTTTATCTGGCAACTCTACGCTACTGTCACAACAAACGAAAAGAGAGCAAGATACTGTAAATTTTTGACAGAGCTTTTAGCAACATAAGTGGGAGCGAGAAGCATATAAAATAAGAGTATGGCTGTGTAACCCAAAAACTCGCGTCTGAATGTCATGTCACGCAGCAGTCGTTCATTTTATTTATTGTAAATCCTTTGTTATGCATTTTATCGTTTTTATGTGCTAAGGACATGTTGCGGCTGTTGATGATAGACATGTTGCAGTCGATCCGCTATTTTTATTTATCCTGTGGGTTTTGGTTCTTAAGTTAAGTGCTTTGTTTAAGTGTGAGAGCCAAAAATTGAGTGCTTACAAAGCAAAAAATATAATAAATAAAACGAAGCTCTTTAAGAGTCGATTATGAGTAACGGTTCATGACGGCTTGTTGTCATCTCACCTATCAGAGTCAGCCACCATAAAGTGTCTCACTACACTGTGGTAGTTTCACAGTGGGCTAGGAGAGCCGTGGGGGTTAGGCACGGTAGGAACTATTAGGGCTGTCACCTTGCAAAACTTTGTCCGGTAGCCGATGATGAGTCATGAGTTCCATATTGCATAAAAGACAAAGCAGAATTTTACGTTGTTCACTACTGATTCACTGGAATAGGGCTTGCAAAGCACGAAACCATTCTTTCTCACTTTGACCACTATAAGTGCTTGACTTTTGCATACCAAAGATTTGCTGTTAGTTCGCTCACTTTAAATAAATAATAAAATGATACTAATAAAGCTGCTGCGCTCTAAACTGGAAATTTTGTTTACCCTGCGCACCGGTGTAGTCTTGCGTATTTCAACGGCCACTTCCAACACTTTGTTTGATTTTGAGTGCAAAATGCATTTGCCTGGCAGCACTGTCATGATAATATAGATAGATGACTGAGAGTGAGGAGTACTACAAAAGTATAGCAGCCGTTGGGCTGTTTTCAAATCATGCTTCTGATGCTATATTTCGACATGAAAATTCTTGTTTAATTATACTTATGTACACGATTATATATAGGTAAGGTATTTACACTTGCGGATAATATCGAAAAAGTAAAATAAAATTCTTTGTATTTTTGATTAAAAACTGCATTTTGCTTATTTTTTAAAACTGACATTGGTTTAGTTTACACCTACAAAATATTAACTTGTTACACATTTAAATAAACGCCTATTATTAACTTTTACCCAAAACCTTCCGCGCCGGCTACACATACCGGCTCAATTCGTAAACAAAATGGAAAAATGTCGTCCTTTCATCATTCGTCTCAACAATTGGCCAAATTTGTGCAATTTTGTCAATCTTATTTGCATCAATAAAAATAAAACTAAATTATTAATAAAACTTATCATTTTTACAGTTAAGATGGAAATTCACACCATACATCACACCTTGCTTTTAGCAGACAACTACGGTTAAACGTTAACAAATAATCTAAACACGATTTATTAAAAATCGTTCATTAATGTTAATTATACTAAACTATACAAAAACCAATGCAATGTATCGAGCTACAATTGACTTTATCAGGCGATTTTGAAGGTTTCCTTGAATTCCCGTTTGCTTGTGGTCTCAGAAACGGCGCTCAAAGCTCTCACAGGCACCACCACATACACACATTTACCCTCACATAAAATCACACATTAACTACAACAACAAGTGCGCGTTTAGTACAAAAACAACCCCAAAATGGGCCAAAAAATACCGCAAGAAGAGTAAACTGAAAAAAAATAGATTCAACAAAAAGTATGTGTGCGAGAAATTTGCTTTGCCGAGTCGGCAAACACCAATTTGCGCTCACAAGGCATACTCTTGTGAGAGCGAAGATTTGACGTTTTTCTTCGGTTTTTTTTTTACATTAAGTGAGGAGTGTCAAAGCGCGTATCCGGACTAGTAGCTGAAAGTGTATAAAGATTTATTAAAGAAATTAGCAAATTCCTTAAAAGAAATAAAATATTTAAATTACTTAAAAAAAAATATTTAGCCGAACCAAACAAGTTCCTTTAGATGTAAAGTGAAATGTGTGTGAAACGTGCGTGTATATAAAGTTAACGGTAAACGAAAAAACCCCAACTTGCACGAAGCGGCAATTTACTTTTTTTTTTTTGTGTGCTAAGAAAGCATTCGTGAAAATTTTTTAAGTGGCGCAAATCAAGCAAACAACAACAAGTGTTAAATTCAACAACAACGATAATAGCAACAACAGCAGCAGTGGCAGCAATAGCAAACAATATGCGCACCATATAAATAAAGCATAAATTAATAACATTATAGAAACCAACAAATATCGCTTTGATATTGCTTCGGTATTTTTTTTTTCCTTTTTATAAATAGAAAGAAAAATCAATTTCGCGAGAAGCACAGCCCGTGAGAGCAATTGAGCGTCAATTTCTGTACGCTGTGGTTGTTGTACGTGTTCTGGTTCTTGTTCGCACTACTGTCTTTATACACATGTTGTTTGTACGTTGCGTCAAGCTGCCGTACGAAGTGTGTGGAACGCATTGCGGCGGCTTCAGCCAAAAATAAAATCATTTTCAAAATGATATTTTAGTATGCCATTAGAAGACAACGCAGCTTAGTATTATTTAAACATATTCAAAAGCACGCACACGCGGCCCATGTTTGGCTAACAAAATTACTTATGTTGTTTCTATGCTGCTGCAAGCTACTCACTCGATATATTAAATATACAAATCAGTCGTTTAACGGTCAACCAACGAACGGTGAACGGTGAACGGTGTGGAACGGTGACGAACGATTAAGAAAAAAGACGCGAAAAAAATAACAACAAGATGCGTTGATGCGAGTGAAATGTTAATAGTAGAGACTTTGCGGCGCTGTTTGTTGTTTTTCTATTTGTTGTTTGGCAGTTGGTTGTGTTTGTGCTTTGTTCGCGGAAAATGTGTGTATGTGAACCAACGTAGAAAACAACGCCTGATGGATCATACAACTCACGCGTGCACAGCAATAAACAAAACGAAATGAAAATGTGTGAAAACAATAAAACTTAACAACAGCAACACACCAGCTTATGGCCATTTGCGACGCTAACGCCTTGTACTGTGCAAAAATTCGTACGCACAAACACAAGGCGTTAACCTGTCGCGTGCCAATTCGGCCGATGAGTTGCTGCTGCCTTTATTCGGCATTTGACATGCGACACAATGCTTGTTCCTGCCTGGACGGTGCGGGATGCGATGCAGGACGGAAAACGAAAAGTGAAAATTGAATTTATAGCACACAAGTGTTGCGCTTTCGGTCAACCCATCGCCATCGTCAACGCCAATGCCACCGCCACATGCCAACGGCTCTGCGCCCAGCTGTTTTCTATACAACTTTGTATAAAAAGGGCGCAAAATTTATGCGAAAGTCAATTTCCGTTTACGCTGCTTTCTGCTGCTCGCTGCACCCAAAAACCCAATGCTAAACTGACTTGCCGCCATGACTAAGTAAGCCAACCTAACAACGGCATTCAAGCAACAGCAGCCACAGCCACTTCCATTCATGTGCCACAGTTGCGTTGGGTTATTTTTCTCATATGTTAAAAGTTCTACACTTCATTGAATACACACAACGCATGAACCAGTAGCAGCAGCAGCGGCAGCGGCAATGCCAACGATGACAATGGCGGTGACGGTGCGAACAAGGGTTAAGTGGCTGGCAATGGAGGCGTGTGAGCTGACTACTACAATCTGACTAACTGACGGACGGACATTGCGACAGACAGCCACACCGGACTAAGTGACAAATAGAGTAAGCAAAGGAAATGAGTGTCGTCATTGAGGGGGGCCGGAGTAGTAGGCAACGGGCACACACTGCGTTAATGTGTGGATACTAAGGTGGGGGCGTGTGGGCATTATTAAGCGGCTATCGTTCTGAGTGTCGTCTGTGGAACGCATTTATGTTGCGAGCGGTAAAAATCAAATCAACAACGAGAGAGTGCCAGAGACAGTGAGTGAGAGCACTATACGCACGAGAACTTGTGTATCTCAAACGGAATTCGGTTTTTTCTTCAAGTTATTTATTTATTTTTTGTTTTTTCTTTCTTTTACGAAATACACGAACAAGTGTTTGTTGTTGTTCTTGTCGTTGTTGTTGCTTTACGCGCTCGCATTTTGTACACATATCAAATAAAAAATATTAAAAAAAAAAAAATTTAAGACGAAATACGACGACAATAATAAATTAAATTTACACACAGTTAAATTAGTGAAAATTTAATTTAAATAGAAGAAATACGCAAAAGTCGAGTAATAAAGTGTGAAACAAAAAAAAAAAAAAACAAACAACTAATAATATTTAACAAATAAAATTAAATTAATTAGGAAAACAGCAATAACAAACACTAAAATAACAAAAAAAGTCTTAGGACGCAATGGGATGTGGACAAAGTAAAATACATTTGTACCCAAGAAAATCGAAGAGCAAAGCGAACGGCAAAAAAGGAGGACACGGTAAGTGTTTTGCTGCGTTTATGTGTAGTATTTAAACAACAACAACGACCGCTCATACAACAATATTAGAAGAAGCAGAAGACTTGGCAGGAAACAATAAAAAGGCGCCGCATCGCACGCATACATTATATGACGACATCGAAGCCATCGACAGCTCACTCGACCATGTGTGTATGCATGTAAGGCACCTACAACAGCAACAACAATGCCACCTGTTTACAATGAGGACATTGATTTACTTTGACTTGACACTGCAAAACGACAATGTGTAGGGGAAGCGGGTGTATGCGTAGCGACCCTGCGCCTGCATTACATGTTGCCAAGTAATACAAAGAAATAAGGGAAAACAAAATTAACTAAGTAAAGAGTGTTGTTGTCATTAAGGCTAAAGAAAAGCATATGTATGTGTGTATGAGAAAATGGCAAGAGAAGAAAATGATACAGCGCAATGCTGTAGTGATTCGATTGGATGCAATTACGATTATTATTTTTTTTTCTTCTTCTTTTTAGTCATAAAATACCCAAGGACTCAAGGTCAACCATGAGTGCCTTACAACGAGAAATCAATTAGAGTCTGTTATTTTACCTTTGCAAGCTTTAGTTAATTATTCCCAAGTGTTTGTGGCTTCAGATTTAAAAACCAAATCAATTTTAATGATTAATTATAAAGAAATATCGATTTGATTAAGTTATCTCAACAGTGATGTCATGAGCAATAATTTGATATAAACTTCAATTACGTATTCAGATTCAAAGTCATAGTCAACGTAAATTGGGTCGTCTCGTTGATTCATCGTCACACATATGTATGTATTTGCGTAGTCGCTGAGAAATTCCGATGCGTTTTTTATCAACACAATCCAATTAAATATATCAACAGAATGGCTTCTCGTAAATGTTGTGCTGACCTTAAAGTTCTTAGGTTCTTAGCGTCTAGTTATGTTGCATGAATATCACCTGCTTATGCGCTAATTAGTAATAGTCAGGAAATCCAAATTAAATTATACTTTAGTAACATATTTTGTGTTGGTCCAATTTATCTATTCTGAATACATTAACGTAGGATATAAGACAGTTAAAACATAAAGCATTAGTCCTACAGCGTGCTCAGAGTGGTTTTTTGCTAGAAGTCAACTAGACGGCAATTATTGACCGGGCTCGTTTCGACTTCAAACAGTTTATTCTAGTTTATACGAATCATACCTTAAATTGTAACCCGTATAAACAAAGAGGCATAGGAATCAAGTTATAGTCTCATGAAGCAAAATAGCTTTAGGTTTATTACAGTAATGTTTGTGGCAGCTTACATAAAAGTGTCATCGTTAATTTAATCTCACTGTAGGATATTTCTTTGCTTTCATTACGACAAATATTTGAAAAAATAATTATTAGAGCTATTCTCTAAATTGTTATTTTCAAAATTGTTCGAATACAATTGTCCTTGAGCTCAATGAGTTTAACGCTGTGTTCTGTGTTCTTGCTGACCCGACTCTTCCCAATGCTAACGGCTGAAAAAAAACATAATATTTATTGCAATTAGTAAGAATCTTAATGAGCTTACACGAGTGTTTGTGGATTTTTACATATAAATAGAGAATGCATACAACACGTGTGCTGACACTATCAGAATACCATCTATCTTTATCTTTGTGCTATCAAAGCCAAAAAAAAAAAAAAGAAAAAAAAAACGAAAATAAAACAAAAACACATGCGGCTGTATTCGAGTGGTTGTGGGTGGAAGTGGAGGTCAGACTAAAAGCAGAAGCTAAACTTGCAACAAATTCTCCCTCCCTTTAATTTATTTTCTTTTGTGTTTCTTATATTTTATATAAAAAAAAAATATTGTTTTGTTTTTGGTGGTTTTTTTTTTTTCATTTTCAACACAAAGTAAACGCAAAGTTTTAGGCGCACGTCGCAAATGCCGCACCACCCGCCAACCGCATGGACAAACTGCGGCAGCGACGTCGGCGGCGCAATAACCGCCCATGCCCTCAGCGTTTGCTATATATACTCTTGTAATATATATTATATATACATATGTGCACACATATGTATGTGGATACTTTTTCGTGTGTGTGTGTGTGTGTGTGTGTGTGTGTAGTTGCTGATGTATGCGGATATGCGTATACATAGAAATGTAGCCTACATCAACAGTTCGGCTTTTAGTGCAGCATAGGCACATATTTCTGTTTTTCTGCTGTGTATTTTATTTTTATAATTAACAGCTAAGTTTAAACGTCGACCGTCGACGACGATGAAACTGATGTCGTCGTCGTCGTCATCAGCATTGTTGTTGTTGTTGTGTGTTTCGGCTTGGCACCGCGACAGCAACGAATGTAGAAACAAAAATAAGCGACGCGCAGCAGAGAAGGGTTAATATTAATTTGTATAGCATACAGCTAGGCGCATTTGCACATCTAATCGACCCATTTTTAATTATAGTCGCTTTTTTCGCTTACACATTCTGCGTTAACGTTGTTGCTATTGCTATAAAGTAGAATATCAGCTAGCTGTGCTTGTTGCTTTTTTATTTGCATAGGTTCTCGTTTATTTTTTTTTGTTTCGCTTTAAAGCATAAATGTTTTTATTTTATTTTTTACAAACTCAAATTGGGTCAGAACGTGACTGACTGAGTGTGTGTTAAAAATTAAAAACGAAACTAAAAGAAAATATAGTAAAGGAAGCTGAAGAATACGCAGCCAGCGTTTAACGATTTGTCTATGGTAGTTATTTTTATCGGTTTTTTATTGTTATTTTTATTTTTTTTTTTTTTAGCCGACTCCGATGCCGAAACAGACGAAGATGAAGGACATATCGAGGATGCAGAGAAATGTCCGAATCGAGAACGCGAGAAAAACGAAGAAGACGATGAAGCAAGCAATATCGATGTACCCAATGCCGACGAGGAGGTGGCCATTAATCTGCTGCGTGCCAAAAATCTTTCGCTGCTACAAAGCCAGTGAGTAACTGCCGTGGAGCAGATTGATTACCATATGCGTGCTTAATGCAAATATTTACAGAGAGATATCTTCAAGCCAGCAGAATTTCTTTCGCATGCTCGATCAGAAGATCGAAGAGGGTCCGGACTATGATTCCGCTAGTGAGACGGAGATCGCCTTGGAGGAGGCACGACTGAATGCCTTAGTGCAACATTGGGAGTCCGCCAGTTTGACAGCGTCAATATGCTCGTCAACGAGTCGTTCGTTGCAGACGACGCCCATACGGCAAGTGACGCTTACTAAGCAATTGGCGGCGCAAACGCGTAGCGGCAATCTCCTGCAGCCGAGCAATGTGCCAATGCAACAGCAATTGCAACAACAAATATTGCAACAGCAACAGCTGCACCATCAGCAACAATTACTACAACAACAACAACTACCACCACCGCCACCACCACCACTTGGAGTAGCACCTGGAACAGCAGCAACGTCAGCGCAAATGCTAGGCACGGCGGCTGAGTTTCTACCTCATGGTGTCAGTGTTGCAGCAATGGCAGCGCAGCAACAACAGCAGCAGCTTCAGCAAATCAATTTAAATACAACAACGGCCGGTCCGTTAAGGCTACAAGCACACACACAACAAATCTTACAACCAACGCAGCAGCAACAGCAACAAATGTTGCTCACACACATGACGCCAAAAATGCTGCAGCAAACGATGGGCGGCAGCGGCATGGTGACCATGTCAATGCCAATGCAGCATCAGTTGCCGCCAGACGCCGCAACGTCAGTGACCACCGCAAATACGTCCAATGTCACATTTGCGCTTATGCAACAGCAACAACAACAACAACAGGCCACCGGTTACGCGCATCTACTCTCACTACCCGGTGGCGGCACGGGTGCAACAATATTGGGCAAATCAAATGCAAGCCCGAAGCGTTTGCCCGACGGGCGTCTACTGACGACAAACACAGGGCTGCCACCGGGCAGCACGGCAGCAACAGGGCCACAAATGCAACATACAGCGCAGTATGTAACGACTTCCATGATGGGCCAGCCAACGGGCGCTGGCTACCTTAATGGTGGCGGACGCATGCCTCAACCGCCGCCAACGTTATCCATGCAAATGGCGTACTACGGACACAACACTGCCCTACCCGCAACAACCGCAATTCTACCCCCCCAACAACAAACAGCAATAGTAACCACAAATGCGGCACAGCAACAAAGTCTAGAACAGCAATACCAACAACAACAACTCGAACAGCAACTAACCACTCCACATAGCCAAAACCAAAGTCAGCAGCAGCAGCAGCCACCGCCGGGCGCCTACTACGGCGAGATGATGCACAGCATGCAGGTAAGTCATCAACGTTCAGCGTAATTCAATTCCTAGCTCATGACGCTCTTGAACTCACAGGCTACACCACCACCGCCACCACCCACGGAATACAAATTTCCGCCGGCCATAAGCGTTCAGCGTCTGGCGCCGCAAGTGCAGCGACAATTGCGTGAAACACAGGAATTAATAAAAGGTGAGCATTGCATTGCGTTTCTATGCTATTGTAAATATTTAATTAAAATTCGATTTCGTTTGCAGACTCGTGCCCGCAGTTGTATGCCGCGGGCTATGGTAGCCCAGGACCACCGATACGCAATCCAAACCGTAATCCAACTAGAACTAGTAGACCCACCCTGGAGACCCAGTTCTCGCAGGAACTCTCGTGATATCTATATATGTAAATTATACAGCAAAACCTGCGCCAAAGAATCTACCAAAATGGACAAAACTAAACAAATATAAAAATTTAAAAAGAAAAGAAAAAAAAAGAAAACAACAAAAAAAAAATTCAACACTTAAGAATCCCGTCAAGCAAATTCGCAAACAAAATTCCACATCACACATTTCACCTTTGAACCCGGCAATCAAATCCGAAAAAAAAAATTCTAATTACAAAAGAAATCACAAAAGCCGCAACAACTGCATGCTAACAATTAAGTACTAATAATTTAAAAAAAACATTACAAATGGAATTAATAAAAAAAAAAAAACTAAGAAAATAAAACTATATATAAATATATATAACAAAGTATTTAAAACGAGCCAAGTTTAACAAGACGCAGACGATGATGAAAAAAAAAATACAAAACCAAAACAAATAATGTAACAACAAAAACATAAACTGCATAGTAGTACAGAAGTCGAAGTCACTCTCACACAACATTCTCATTTTGTTAGTCCTAATCATTGTGTATTTTTAAATTATGGTACGGTATGTATAATGAACAAATGATGTCTAGTAATATTATTATTATTGTACATTTAGTTTTATTTATTGATTATTATTATATAATAATTTTGATGTATAATAGTTTTCTTATATAAATAAATAATTAAAGAACAAATCAATTAAGTTTAGAAACCGAGCATCAATACATTTTTAATTTTCATTTACTTCTTGTTTAAGACTTACAGATGTCACAAATGGACACATCACAGGAATGGGCAACAAATCATTTACTTCACAGATTTTAAAGTTTACGAGCTTAAATAAGTTGAAGGCAAATGTTAAGTAATACAGGGTAAAATTTCTTCGTCGATCTCAGTATTGGTTAAACTTAACGTGATATTTAACAGGTCCGTCCTGTCTCTCTAACTCGAAGATCCGATCATCAAGGGAAATAATCATAAATTTTATTCGGTTTTCTAACCAATATGAATTGTAGTCGATTAACTTATTTAGACGTCCTCTTGTACTACTCTTTTGAAGATATTCAATGTCAACTCTGATAGATACCCCAGCAGCATGGTATAATGAATAGAACGTGGCGCCAAATTTTTACAGAAATCGGACCACTCTCATTAGAGAGAAAATTTTATAGCCAGATGAATCAGCTAAAAAATGCATATTTGTTAAACGAAATTAAACCCGAGCAAAATTATAACTAACCTTAAAAAATGCTACCTTCTCCCAACAAAATCATTCAAAACCTTCTCTTCTAAAATTATGTAATTACTCTATTTTACTAACTCATTATATTTTTGTAACTTAAATTTTGTTTTTTAAAAGCTTGTTTACATTATTTTAGTCTACATCAGGGAAGAGCAACACGCGGCCCGTTAAACATGTTTATGTAGCCCGCCAAGCATTTCTAAAATTGAATTTATTTTATATTTTTCTATTCTGTTTATTTTTTTTAGTTTTGTAAATTATTAATAAGTGTTACTGTATGTGTGGCCCGTCAAAAAATTTTAAAATTTAAATTGGCCCGTTGATTAAATAGGTTGCTCACTCCTGGTCTACACCATACTTCACTAGGATTCGAAAATAGTCGCCGATTGTTTACAAATTTATAGAATACCAGAAGTATGGAACATATAGTAAATTTCAATTGCTAAACAAAATTTGAGAAATTTTATCTACAAAAAAAAAACAAAAGTTCCTAACACGGTACCGCATTTGCAGATGCTTAATAACAGAAGACACAAAATGAATCATTTATATAATTTTTGTTTAATTCAAATTAATTTATTGAATAATTTTTCATTAAATACATGTTTAAATACACATCATATGGTATTGGTATATGTCATATGTTTAGTTAAATTAGCTACCCATATAACGCTTACTAAATATATCAAGAAATATCTGTATTTCAATTACATTTAGTATATGGAAAAGTTTGCGTGTTGCAATTCTTCTAAATGCCATGAAACAAGTTGGAGAGAGTAAAACCAAAATACAAAATGTTATTTTCATTATTTGATATCAAACTGAAATCAAATACGCTACAAACGTGGGAGGGCACAGGAGAAGAAAAAGGAGTCGAAACCTTTTCCGCGGGTTAAAGCCATTAAAAAATGTCGGCCAAACTACGGCTTGGCCTGACTTTTGCTACTCCGTTTAGCTAAAATCGAATACTGAAAATAAGTAAGCAAAAGTTTGGAGAGAGTAGGGGCTTATAATATTCTTAAAACTTAGTTCATATAAATTGTGATTCGCGTGCGTATTTGATTTTGTAAACTCTTGCGTAATTCGCTTTTGTTTTGTTTTTGGTTTTAGGTATTTTTCTTTTATACTTTTGCTAAGGGGTTTTACACTAAAGCAATTCCGTCGTTTAGAAGATTCTACACCATGTACGCTATATAGTAACACTACTACCTACTATATAGTTAAGATCTCTAATATGTTAGCCAAAAAATATTTATGGGTTGAAATGGTATGCGTCAGAACAAAAAAAAATAAGATATGTTAAGGCATAAACAAGTGAAATTAGCGACTGTATGAGTGATGGTGGAGTGTATGGGTTTAAGTGTTATTTTTAAAATGTGTCTGCTTTTTAGGTATATGTATTGTATTTAACTTAATTTTGTACGGGTAGCGGGGGTGGCGGGTATGCAAATAGATCAGCATTAAATGCAGCCACAGATGCTGCTGTATTGGGAACGGCATACGGGGCACGCGCTGGGAATCCATTGAGAGCAGCTGTCGGCGTAACACTCGATGACGCAGCAGAACCGTATGATGGAGTCTTTGGAGCCGCTGGTGTTGCAGCTGCTGCTGGCGCTGCGGGCATAGCAGCCGTCATCATAGCGTTATATTCACTGAAATAGGCTGGCTGTTGCTGCTGGTATTGCGATGCTGCTGCTGCAGGCGGCGCCTGCTGCTGTTGTGGGTTATAAGCCTCAAATCTGGAGCGTTTCTGCTCGCCGCCATTATATTCGCTTGTGGCCTGTTGTGTGGCTTGAGCGGCCGCATCGTAGCTGCCGCTGGACGAGTTGTAGAAATTACGCTGACGTTGCTGCTGCTGCTGTTGTTGTTGCAAATTGTATGCTGGAGGATTGCGATAGCCTTGCTGTGTGGGCATTTGCTGCTGCTGTGGTGGTGGTGTGTGTGGTTTCGATTCGAAACGCGACGGATTGAAGCCACCACCAACGCCTCCGTTGCCAGGTGCCATCGTGTTGTTATGCGGCAGACGGCTACGGCCAAAGTTTGCATTATTATTTGCTTGATAGTTATTCCTGGCCTGATGGTAGGGCTGCTGTTGCTGATTGCGCCCCTGATAGCCATTGTAACCATTGCCGCCAACACTGCGATATGAACGCTTGTTGTAGCCTCCACTCGTAGCCATGTTCAACAGTTTGGGATTAATGACCTGCGCGACGCGTACATGCGAAGGAAAAACAAAAAGGATTAGTGTTGTGTTTCAACCAGAATTGGAACTCTGAGATGTGTTGGTTGCATACCTGATTAGCCTCGCGCAGCACTTGTATCAAATCATTTGCCTTGTTTGCGTTTGAGTTCGTGAAGAGCGTGTATGCCGTTCCCGTATTGTTCGAACGTCCGGTACGTCCAATCCGATGCACGTAATCCTCAGAATTCGAAGGATAATCATAGTTGATGACAAACTTCACATCGTCGACATCTGATTTTGAGTTTGTTGGTTGGATTTACGTTTCGGATTTGTTTATTTTTGGTTTTTTTTTTTTTGTTTTTTTTTTTTTTTTGAAATTTATTTTTGATTTTTTTTTTCGAGTTGTTTTGAAAAATAGAAATTTCAAGCGTTAAACTTATGTTTGCAATGTGCAAAGGTTAAAAAAAAATCATTGAAATAAAACAATAATCAATGAAAAATCATGTGTGTAAAAAATTGATTAATACTTAAGTTTTTTTTTTCGCATTTTTGAACAAAAATTTCTCCATCAATACTGTTTCATATAGAAAACATATGTTCTACGGTAGAAATGTGGACCTCGACCTTTATGTGTTTTATAAATTCACTAATCGTACTATTATTTTTCTTTTCTTTTCTTTCTTATTCAGTTTCTCAATACACAAAAAAAAACAATTTTAATTTCTTGTTTTTGCTGGTTTAAAAAGTATATTTAAACCATTTCTTTTTTCTGTTAAGCTTCATTCATACAAGAGACGGCTTAATTAGTTTAAAAGAAAAAAATTAAATCTATAAGTTAATGTTCCCAGCTGTTGACAACAGAGAGGAGTAGGCAAGGCGGAACAAGAGAGAAGAATTAATATTAGATGTTTAAGCCTAGTACTTACCATGGGCGCATGTGGTTAAAGTGGGTTCAAGTTGTTGTTGGTGATGGGTGTTGACCTGCGTGTATTTTTGTTTTTACCTTCCTTACTGTGTTGTTGTTGCTGCTGCTTTAGGGAAAGATGTGCTGCCTCTTTGTGCTGCGCTAGAAACTTAGAGTCAACCCTCAACTTGTATATTTTAGCTTAGCTTTTCTTTATCTTTTTTATTTCCATTTTGTGTATATGATCATTATCTTTACTTTTTAATTTATTCTTATTTTTTTTTTCTCTTTTTTTAAAGATCGATAAGTTGGTAAAAAATCGAAGTCCATTTCATAAGTGCTGATGACATTTTTGTTCACAGATATACATATATACATAATACAATGCCGTAATTGGTTTTTTCTTCTTTTTTTTTCATTTTCTTTTTACATAAAACTAGTGAAAATAAAAAGTTCAGTCAAAAAGTGTTTGGCCGCAAAACTGTTTATGGGAATTGATGCGCCCATTTCACCTGTAGGGCAACCTAAATTCAATTTTGGGGGTTTGACTTAAATGTTATTTAAAAGGGAGGAAATATAAGTTTAGTTGTGCCGAAACTTTAACACATGTAAGGCACAGAAAATATAATAGGTAAAACAAAAAAAAAATCACATTCCAGTCACAACTTTTCATGATTGATTAATGCTAACAAATTTTTTCAACATATAAATCAATTTCTTAAAATAAATTTTGTCGGCTTGACTAAGTTCTAATTAAAATTAATTATCAAATAACAGAACAAAGCGGCAACTTGGGTCACCTACCTACCTTTTTTGAAAAATTTAAAAAGTAGAAAATTAAAAACTGCCTGAAAATTGATCCGATCTATCCTGTAAATCAAAAACGTCATAGAAAATGCAGCAGAGAATATTTGACCCAGATAGAGGTTGTCAAGTATATCTTGGTTGAAAAGCTGTGACCTTCAGCCGAATTTAGTATACTTCTACAAATTTCAATTTATCGGCTTAAATTTGCAAGCGAAATACAAATGTTTTTCATTGGTTCATTAACAACAAATCTCACAGATGGAGAAAGAAAGCAAGTGCAAAAGGTGGCGACTCTTGTAGCCAATTGAATTGCTCAGAAAATGTATAAACAACAACGTACTGCGAGCATGGAGTATGCCTGGTTACCCCCTCGAGGAAACCACAACAAAAAAGGTATACTGCAAACGAAAAGATTGGCATGAAGCCAAAAACTTTGCTGCTGAGCACATTTTCTACTAGTGTAAAAGGCAAAAGGGAAATACAGAAAAAATAAAAAAAAAATACAAAAAAAAAAAAAAGGATATGCTCAACCCTTTCCGGAACAATTATTGACAGTTTTAAAGTTTACTTCAGCATTACGTAACGGCTGTTGGAATTTAGAATGTATTATAATTGATTTCAGTTCATTTGGCCATTGATTTCTTTGACTGACACGTTTAAAATTAAAAACAAGGACAAAGAAAAAAAAAATGCATAAAATGAAAAAACGTTTAACATATATGTATGTATATAAAACGAAAAAAATCGAATGAAACGATAACAGTTAACTCTTTAACCAGTAATGTATGGAAAACACATTCTCCTCATTATTTTCCCACACCTCACGCAGTTCTGCACAACTACAACTACAACAATGTGTGTGCGTGTGTGCAATGCAAAAGAAATTAGTACAACTACACATGATTATATTTCATGTATGTAGTTTCCTTTTTCTCTTTTACTAATTTTTGTTTTTCACTTTTAGTCATGGTTTTTAGATTCGCTTTTTTATACTTATTTAAAAGGACAACTTAAACCGCAGAGAATCGGTAAAAGTTGCAGCATCGAATCACAACGGTTCGAATGAGAATTAGAATCAAAATTATAATCGAAATCAAAATCGAGTTCGAATAAAAACCAACGATCGAAATGAAACACTTTTTATCCCGACAGAAGGCGAGACGTCGTTTGGTTAAGTTCAAGGCGGTGGGTGATTCATCGTGGAGTAGCCTTAGATGCCTACAGACGACGAATCAAAATAATGAAAGAATTTTAAGTATTTCCTCCACAGCATCACTTGCATGGTTATTAAGCATATCGAGTAGTAGTAAGAGTAGTAGTAGTAAAACATTGCGTACAACAACGACGACAAGGACGACAACAGCAGCTGCCGCACTGTGCCAACAGCAGCCGTTAGCATCATTATCATCAGGCAGTTGGCGCCGGCAGTGAACCAACACTTACCTAAGCCACGGGCGGCCACATCGGTTGCCACGAGTATCGAATGCCGACCATTGCGGAACGAGGAGAGCACGAAGTCACGTTCCTGTTGCGACTTGTCGCCGTGTATGGCACATGCGCGCCACCCATTTCGCGAGATCGTGCGCGTTATCTCATCAACGCGTTTTTTCGTCTCCACAAAGATGATCGTCTTCATCTCATTCTCCGACGAGATCTCCGCTAACAACTTAATCAATTTAGCTATCTTCTCAGACTCGTCACAGACGTCGACAATCTGCAGTATATTGTGATTAGCGGAGAGCGACAGTGAGCCAATGTTGATCTGTATGTAATTATTGAGAAACTCTTCGGCAAGATTGCGAACTTCTTTCGGCCAAGTTGCGGACCACATGAGCACTTGCCTATCAGGTCGTATTTGCTGCATGATCTTGCGAATCTGGGGCTCAAATCCCATGTCTAACATGCGATCAGCCTCATCGAGCACTAAATAGGTGCAGCGTTTAAGCGAAGTCACGCCACGCTCCAGGAAATCGATAAGACGACCCGGTGTAGCTATGACAATCTCAACGCCTCGCTCGAGATCACGTGCCTGCTGTTGTTTAGGTGCGCCACCGAAGATGCACGTGTTTCGTACATGCGTCTGTGAGCCAAAATCATTAGCCACCTGCTGTATCTGCTGTGCCAATTCACGCGTAGGCGCAAGTATCAATGCGACAGGACCATCGCCGCGTTCAAGTCGCGGCTGATTGTTAATGTGCACGACTGCGGGCAACACGTAAGCAAGCGTTTTACCGGAACCAGTCTGTGCGACACCAACCATGTCACGGCCACTAAGCGCTATGGGCCAGCCCTGTGCCTGTATGGCGGTTGGTTTTGCGAAGCCCTGTTTCTTAATCTCGCTCATGACATAGTCGGGGAAACCGCCTTCGTCGAACTCTAGACTCGGCGAGGGTATGCTGTCGCCCTTGAGCGTTATCTCATTGGTTGTCAAATAACCAGAAACTTCGGTTTCCGCGCGATTCAACACAGAATCACAGGGTTCATAAAAATTCTTACGGAATGGTGTCAAATTCACCTCAGCCCAGATAATCTTGGGCAAATTCTCACCAGGTAATTTGTTCATGGAATTCGGTGAACCACGTCCACCCATATTGCGGCCATTAGGTGCTCCGCCCATGCCACCTCGTCGATCTTGACGATTATTATTACTGCCATTACGAGACAGATTTCCGTTATACGCGCCGGGGCCGCCTCCACCCACACCGTTGCGCATATAGGGCGCAGAACGATTGCGCTGCATAGTACCTCCGCCACGTTGGAAGCTGGGATTACCACCAGCACCGCCCCGATTGTTACCCATGTAGTTGGTATTCGCTCCTGGTTGTTGGTTGTTGAACCTTAATTTATCCAAAAAACATAAAAACATTAGATCCGCTTAAAAATCCTTTGATTCCTTTATTAAAATCGTCCAAATTGCATTAAAAAAATTTTTTCATTTTATTTTTTTTTTTTATATAATTTTCGCCATTTTTTTTTCGACAGACACTTATTGATTTTCAGAGAAAAGCCAGAGGCTAAATAAAAATCTAAGAAAATGACTTACATTTTGAAGGCTTTTCTTTGTTTTCCTTTTACTTTCAATTGCACAAGATTTGCCAAATAGATGTATCTTTTTTATCTTAAGTAGCTTTATTAAATATTCTTTTAATTAGATATTCACTAAAAAATTTTTCAGTATTACTACACTCCACTGATGACAAACGCTTTAAGGTCTGACAACTAATGCAACTACTACTAAAAGTAGTCACTACTACATTTTCAGACAGGCAGCAAGTACCCAAAGTAACCGTGTGTTCTGTAACCGATACTTTGAAATGAGTTCAATGTATATACATACATACATGCATATATACAGTAGAGAACCGAAAGAAACTACTAGAACACAGTGGAACAAAAATAGCACATTGAGCTGATGTCGGAAATTTGCAAATCGGTTATAAATAAATTTAATTGCAGAAAATAAGCAATAGGATTTATTTTATCATAGACCTAAAAATTAAATCTAAATTATTCGAATGACAGAATTGCAAAATTTTGCAATGAATCGATTTCACTGCCTCGAAAGAAACTTTTCAGGTTTGCCAATGCCACAGCACAGTAATGCCAACACTCACCGAGCAAAAATGAATAAATTGAACAAAAAAAGTTGACAAAAAGAGGCAAATAAAAGCGAAAAGATAGATAAAAATATTGTGAATTTTAGAGTTATTCATGAAATTTAATTCTGAAACAAAGAGATCGTTCAATAATTGCAGAAAACTAAAAAAATAGGGAAACTGTCTACCTCTTTTATTCTCTCACATTGCGCCACCCACTCGCATTTCAAATTTGAAAATATGGAGCAATTTTGCGTGTAAATTGTTGTTGCAGGGCCTGGAAACCATCTTGAATGTTGCATGTTAAATGTTGCTTTGCTGCCGCAACACACGGAATGTTTTTTGTTGTTGGCCTGCATGATGCGTCAACTTGTTGCTAAAATTTGCATCAACATGTTGTTGAACTTAACTAGCTGCTGTTAAAATCGTCAAGTTGCCACAGTTGCCACGGTGTTTTCGTGGACTTGTGGAAGTCGAATAAATAAAAGCAGCTGATTTCTTTTTTTTTTTTTATTAAGTTTGTTTTTGTCAACCGTAAATATTGTGCAAAAATGAACAATTTAGATAGTTCGCTGCAGGCGCATACCAAATTAGAAAAGGTAAGCAGGATGACCATTTTTATTAAACCACATCTGACAATAATAAGCAACATTCGTTTATAAGGAAACAACAAATCTCGCGCTGCTTAAAGACCGCGTAGACAAGTATCATGATCTCTCCACACAGATGTCCAGTATACTCAACATATTCGAGCAACGCTTGGGCAATCTCGAACAAACCATACTACCCGTGTATCAGGAAACCGAACAGTTGCAGAAACGACAGCAGAGTAAGTCCTCGCCTGCTACAGAAGCAGTGTAGTGCGAATAATACCGCCCACTTTTGATTGCAGACCTAGATGCGACTTTGAACTGCCTGGATAATGTGCTTTCGCACTACGATGTCTCGCAGCAAGTGTGCAGTCTGATACATCAGGGTCCAGTTGAGGGCAACGTTGTCGCTTTTCTCGACGCAATGCTCAAGCTGCGTGCCGCTATGGACTACTTCCTGCATCACAACTCACAAAGCGTCGAATTAGACAATGTCACTAGTCTTTTTAACACCGGCTGCGAGGGCTTGAATAATCATTACCGCTTGCTGCTCAAGAAGCACAGTGTGCCACTGAAGCCGGTCGAGTTATTAGATTTGATTTACATCGAAGATGATTCATCCAGCGATGAGTACACCTCGTTTCGCCAACTCTCGCAGAGCACGCGCGAAGAGCTGTACACCATATCGCATTGGCTGGAGCAGAATCTGCGGCGTGACTACACGGTTATCTACGCCACGGAACGAGGTGACGTAGTCCTGCGCTCGTTGCAACACTTGAAGGATCATCAGAAAAGCAGCAGCTGGGGCCATGAAGCTTTGGTAAATATTATTTATTTAGTCTTTTTTATAATGTTGCCGCACACTGCTATCCATTGCATTTTCGCTAGAAATTGTAATTTGTAACACTTGTCTGCAGTTAACCGTTGCTGCATGTTAACGGTGCTTTTCCCACTTAGGGCACAGTTAGAATATTTCTACACAAATTACTTGTTTCTCTGCCTGTCGCTAGCTTATTCGCCATTTAAGTGTCGTGACGTGTATTACGTGATATTTGTTTTAAATAAGAAAGAAAAAAGTAAAGATTTGTTAACATGGATGAGTGTCGCACACCCACCAGGCCAACTGCGGGTGCTTTCAACTTTGTCCGCACGCCTTTGGCAAACTTGCACAACGAGTCGCTGTTGCGCAGACCAGAGGTGGTGCACAGCCTTCGCGTGAATCGACACAACAAACGTTGCTTCACGCCGAATCTAACTGACTTTCGCTCACCCAATATGTCACCTATAGCGGGTCTATTGCGCAAGAGCCCACTTACACCGATGCAATACAATATGTTTAAGCAACCGAAAGAGTTGATATTCAAGAAGAAAGCCCAATTGAGTGTGGCCACATCACCAAAGAAAGCCCAAGACCAACAACAGCAAGAACAGCAGCTGCAGCAGCAGGGCAACAACAGCATTGGCAGTGACAACTCGTTGACTAACCTCATGGATGAGGATATCTGCAATGTCGACACCAGTACCCCTCAAAATCACACTAAGGATCATTCGCACACTAAGGATCATTCGTATGCCGTCAATCATGCAACGAACATCGACGAGTTGCTGGAGTACGTTGGACTTGGCCAATACATCGAACCTTTTGCGCAGGCGCATATCGACATGGTCAACTTGGTGAACATCGAACGCGCTGATCTGCATCGCATGGGTCTGCATGTCGAGAAAGAATGCACGCATATATTGAATGTGCTCAAGGGGCTCTAAGCGGGCATAGTGACCCCAGTGTAGCCAAGCCAGTTTTTTTTAAGAATGTTTTATGTAAACCCCTTTTTAGTCTTGTATCGTTTTATTAAAATAAAAATTGTCTAATCTATACTCAGCATTGCATGCTTAGCATGTTTTCATGGCGGTTAGTGGCGTCTTTAACATTCTCGATTGCTTGCAGAAACCACGTCACACCGGACGCAATAATGAGCCAAAGAAGAACACGTCTGCACGGCTGCAGCAAATGTAGGTAACTGGCATCGGAGTAGTATGCAAGATTAACTTACATGTAACCAAATTTTACAGCTTCGAGAAGAAGGCCAACAAACTTTACTTGCGCGCCACACAGACCATTGAACAGTCGACCGGTTTCTCCATTAAGAAGGCCTCCTCGCACTCGGATCATCTGACCTCTGAAGATTTTCTTGATGGCGATCAGGAATTGGACAAATACCTGGTCATGTTGCTGGGACTGCAGCGTCTACTTAATTGGGAACGCACGCTCATGACCGAGATTATTCCCAGTTCGAAGCATGGCGAAGTGTTCTCCAAGTTGGCCTACAATGCCATTGAGTTGGTGGTGAAAGACGCAGAGGCAATAACCAATCGCATATTGCGTTGCATCTCACGCAAGGAGTGGACCTCGGCGCTGGGCATATTCTCTGCGTTGAAGCGTGTCATACTGCTGCAGCCAGACATTGAACGCACTTACGATACGCAGCAGCGTGAGCAGTTAACCAAGGTCCTCAACAAACTGCAACAGACGGTAAGCGAAACCAAGCAACATTGAACCGAAAGACTGTAATTTGTTTTTTGTTTGTTTTTTTTTGTGGTCAGGGTGCCAAAGCTTTGGATCATTTTCTGGACGTGGTCAAAGGTGAATCGAGCACGAATATTGTGGGCATGGGCAGCACGCTTGGCTATGTGAATGTGCCCAAGGATGCGACGGTGCACGAATTAACATCGAACACGATTTGGTTCATTGAGCACTTGTATGACCATTTCGATGTGATCGGTTCGATATTGCAGCAAGATGTTCTCTACTCAACGCAACTGGACACGATTCTAATGAAGAAGGCGCTGCCCGGTGATGAGCGCAATAAGGCTTTGCTAGCGATATACATTAGTAGGTGTTCAAGTTTCTTTATGGTTTTTGGCTACGTTGGCTGACTGTCGACATGTGTTTGCTTTTGCAGAAAAGGCGTTGGCCGAGCTGAATCTGTCGATCATGAACAAATGCGAGCAATACAACGATCAGGCCACAAAGCATCTCTTTCGTCTGAACAATATACATTACATACTTAAATCGCTGCAACGTTCGAATCTTATCGACTTGGTCACCCTCGCGGAGCCTGAGTGTGAGCACAGCTACTTGGATATGATACGCGAGCTGAAATTCTCATATCAGAAAACATGGTCCAAGATGCTGGGCAGCATATCGCAGCTGGATGAGCTACCCAAGCCGATGCAGGGCAAAGTTAAGGACAAGGATCGCAGCATTCTGAAGGAACGCTTTTCGGTTAGTAGTTTGTTTTAATTTAATTTACTACTCTTCCCTAAAATGACTCTCGCAATTTATCGTTATCATTCGACACTTTCAGACCTTCAACAAGGACTTTGAGGAGGCGTGCAAAGTGCAGCGTGGCATTTCCATACCCGATGTTATACTGCGCGAGGGCATTAAGCGCGACAATGCAGAGCATATTTTGCCCAAGTACAATCGTTTCTATGAGATGTGCGTAGCTGCTTCATTGGGTTAACTGTTAATATGTCTATTAATACAAATTCCATTGCCATTTCCAGATACGCCACCGTACAGTTCAGCAAAAATCCGGATAAATACGTAAAATATCGGCCTCATGAGATAAACGCTATGCTGAGCCAGCTCTTTGATGACTCCGCCTAGAAAGCTGTCCGTATTCGCATCGCATGCATTCCGCTGGCATAGCTTTGTATTTTAGCACAGAGTCGACTTTATTTGCAAAACAATAAATATTAAACATAAAAAAATAATTCTAGACTAAACTTAGAACCTAGTATAAATATTTATGTATATTTATATGTATTACGTATATAACTTGTGTCGTCGTCAAAAAAAAACCTAGAGACACCGCTTAATATAAGAAATTCGTTGATGGTGCCTCCGGTCGTCCGCATGCTCCAAAATGATGCACACTGACGGTACTATTCGTGCGACAGTTCTCAATGTCCAAGAAACACTCGTTCAGATACGTCATGTCGTCCGTGCCACAGACGGGTTCGAATTCACGTGGACAAATGCGCGCACAGCCGTTGAACTGGAACGCAGCCAGGCAACGCTTGAGCGGCACAACGAACACATGCTTGCCGCAATTCTCCTTGCGCATGTGACACTCCGATTTGTAGAATTTGTTGTCCGATCCGCAGACGAAATTCGGCGGCTGTGCATCGCAATCAGACTCGCAGTCTGTGGTCAGCGGGCAGTTCTTCAGCGAGACGGGTACAACGCGCAGATGACAAGTGCGTCGCTTGAAGTCGCACATTGTGGGGAAGGTATTCCCATCGGAGCCACAAACGGGTTTCTGCTCGAGATCGGCGCGTGTGCAGACCTCGCCGCAGTCTTTGGGTGGCGCATTCAGATCCGTACAGGGGCCAATGTGCGCAAGGTTGACGCCGCGACTGTTAGTGTGGGAATCTTTAATAGTTGGCAGTTGACCCATTTGTGGCTTTGCAATACTCACAGGCAGGTGGCGTGCGCCAGTTCGCATTCGTTGTTGTACGTCTTGGCATCGGTGCCGCAGAGTTTGTCGTTGCGCTTCGAGGAGAATATGGAGCCGAAGAGATTATTGAAATCCTTGCAGGGCGGCAGCTGCTTGCAGCGTGACAAACGATTCTTGCACTTGTCCATGCCCATCTTCTGTATGGATTTGCGTTGCGGGCTGGCAAATGAGTTTAAGAAATTAATGCAACATGCTCCGAGCTGACCGCCGAGAGAAAGTCTTGAACTTACCCACAATTAAGCATCTTCAGTTCGCAGAGAGATGAGTAGATGTTGCCATCACTGCCGCAGACATACTGCGTGGGCGAATCATTCTTCGGGCACTCGGTGGGGCAGCTCTCCTGCTGACTGCCGTGTCGCTCCTGGGACACGCAAAAGGACAGCGGCACCTCGAACACATGCTTGCCGCAGTTGGACGAACGCATCTTGCACGGACTCGGATACAAGCGACCGTCGGAGCCACAAGTCGGCCGTGCTACACGCCAACAGGACTCACGGCACATGCGCGTCGACTGGCAATGCTTGCGGCTGGTCTTCACCACGCCCTGTCCGCATGTGTGCAGCTTCATTTCGCACGTGGAATTGTACACATTGCCATCGGAGGCACAAATTGGCCCGTCCTTGGGCGCACTGTTGCAATCCACAGGGCAAGATTCACGCACGGCGCTCGTATTGCTGCACGGACCCACATGCGACAGCTTGACAGCTGCCAGGCCAACGCGACACGCTTGCACACGCAGCATGCAGCGATTCAAGTACGTGCGTCCATCTGTGCCGCACACCGGATCCTTCTCCGAGGGGCAACGATGCTTGCACTCCGAGCCCTTGGCACGTTCGCAGCCGTCGCGTATGTCCTTTATCGATGTGGCGCCATTGCGTGAGCAGGTCTTCTTGCGCATCTCGCAGATATTCGCATAGATGTAGCCATCGGTGCCGCAGACGGGCTCAGCGCCCACCGTCAGACTGGGCGGGCACGAGCGTGGACAATTAATGCTCGTGGCACGATGCTGCCGGCCATTCTGTGCGCTCACCTCTTCAGCCTCGGCGGCGAGCAGGTCCTGCAGCACTGCCGCAGCAGCTCCCGGTGCGGGCGCCGACACAGGTGCCTTAGCCGCATTCGCATCCTGCGCAGCATCGGGATTGTTGCGATAGTTGATCAACGGTGAGTCGCCATCGGCGCTTCTGTAGCGTATGACGGGCGCTTGTGCGGGCAGTTTGATGAATTTTATTGGCGAATCCGTTACAGCGCCTAAGCAACAAAGAAAAACAAAAAGGAAAAGTCAGAAACTATAATCATGTAGGCATATGCCATGTGGAGATGTAAGACTATTCGATTTGAAATTGCGCATCATTCTCTTTGGCTTTCTATGCTGTGGCCAGACTTTGTCATCATTTGCAGACTGTGTCACCACTGACCGTCGTTATAATTGGTCTTGGTTCGCACATGGAATATATTTCGCGGCTTAGCTGCGAAATTGCTGCGCAGTTCCAGCATGGAATAATTTATGGTTTTTCAATTTGGCGCATTAGACACGTGCGACCCGCTCTAGCCGCGCCCGACGACTGTGGCACACTGGTGCGTTGCGTGCTGCGTGCGATGGAATCAAGGCAAATCAGGCACTGGGCTTTAAGGTGTATGCATGGTGTGTAGATGTTGAGATTTTTTTGGAAAACCTTGCACACTTGCTTACCCTGCACATTTATATATTTAAAAATGCTAGTGGAATAAGATTCCGCCAAAGCTCATATCATATAAAAACCCATTAGCAAATCAAAAACCTTAAAGCGAAAGAGGAAAAGCTTACACACAAGGAATTTCAGCCTTTTAAATTGCACAATATTTAAAGACCTTTTATTAGATAAAACCATCGTGGGACTTTCGCAAAGAAAATACCAGAAAGCAACTATAAAACTCGATGGGCTTAAAATGAAATTTGTATAGTTAGAATGTAAACCTAGAGTCAGTCGATGTCAAGCAGCTTTCGCTAATAAATATTTCCAGTTCATTTTAATGGAGTCAGGTTTGAGATCGCAAGATATTCTGCCAGCTGCTATTCTATAACGGAATCTGTTGGGTTCAACGTGCATGGAAATCTCATCTAGCAAGGAGCAAGGACTCACTGTGCATTAAAAAATAATTCATACGATTGATTCGATTATCTAGTATGCAGTTGCTATGCAAATGGCTGCCATTTGACGCAGTGAAGTGGCTCAGCAAATAGCAAAAAAATGTATGGTTCTTCTTGCTTTCATTTCGCAAATGTTTCCCTTAATCAGTAGTTTTGACTAGATTGAGTATTTAATAATGAGGCACATTTTAATAGGTTAATAACATAATTATGCACTGGCCAGCAGGCCATAAAGAGTTAATAGGCAGACGGTATTCCGTTTATAATTAACGGCGTCAGAAGCTTAAAGTTCATAACAAAACGCCAGCCACGGCGGCGAGCCATAAAGTTACAGTTTTAGCGCCAGTAAGCAAATGGCTCTAATTACGACGCAACTTCGTTGGGTGTGTGGGGGGGGGGGAGCTGCATTGAAAAGAGTTATTGTCATGATTAAGCAAGCGTCGGTCTATTAAGTGTAACTATAATTTAACCCAATTTCGTAAATTTCGCACGCCCATATTTGAATGATTCTAACGCGGGTTGCATAACGACAAACAGAAACAAAGCAGACGCAGAAATCACGTTGATAGGCTATAATTAGAGCCTCAAGAGCCAAACCGGCACAGCTAAGTAGAACTGAGTTGGTCATAGCATAGCCAAAACTTTTCTTTCTTTTCGAAATTAGCAGTGAAATTTCCGCAACATACGGGTATAATACACATTTGTAATGACCATTAATTGCCTTTCCCCCCCCTCGAACTTAACTTGAGTCAACATATGTACATACATATATAAACAAAAAGATTAAGACACTCGCTTATGGCACAATTAAGAAAGCATATTCGCAGCCAGTCGACGAATAGAGCAGAAGACTCTGCAAGAGAGAATCAATTAACGTTGGCAAGCGCAAAAGTGCTTAATTGTGCCCACGTTCAATTATTTTAATTTTGAGAAGTTTTAATAAAGCACGAACAACTTAAAATTAAGCGTATAAATTAAAACACACTAACAGCAACAGCATGAGCTGTAAATGAAAACAATAATAAACAAAAACCAACAACAACAGCAACAACAACAACAATTACAATGCACAAGATCATAATCATAAACTATGATCTTCAAACATGCATACACGAGCATAACGACTAAGTATGAAGTAAAACAAAGTCAAATCAAAGCCGAAACGAAACGAAACGAAACCAAGCCCAGCCCAATTCCATTCAATACAATCCAAAGCAAGCCAAGCAAAACAAACCAAAGCAAACAAGGCAACCAACGTTCGAGCGCACCAAGCGACTGCTGCCTGCCCAGAATGAATCGCCTGCCCAGCCAGCCGCCCGCCAAGCTGCGTCCGTTGCCACTTGCAGGCAATGCGAAACGTACGTAGCCAGCCATCGGATGCCATCAATTGCATACGTACCGTATAATTTTCAAAAGTGGAATATACATGGCTATGGACGATAATGATAATGATGATGATGATTACGATGATGATGATGATGATGACGCTGCTGCTATGATCGCTACCGTAGACAAGTCATGTGCAATGTGCAGCATTGTGACTAGGTGAGTAAATTTCCCTAACCATTTGTTTTTGTATTTGTTGTTGTTATTTTTGTTGTTGTTGTTGCAGCAGAGGGCAGAGTTGGAAGAATGCATCGTCTAATCAGCTTTCTTTTGGTTCCGGCTTTAGGATTACGTAAATGCTCGCACTAACAGTAGTCAAATTTGCAGCCAAGTCGAACGCAAGCGTCCGCAGTAATCGCATTAACCGCTGCAACCCTCTCACTATCCCTCTCCCTCTTTCTCTATGCACTTGCACTAATACTGCAGCGACAAACGCAGGCAGTGATTCCGAAATAGAACTGAGCGAGACAGTGCCGTGACAACGTTTTATCAGATTATTTTATTATTGCCTTCTAAAAATCAACCGACAGTAAAAGTTCATGGCCAAGTTGACGCTGCAAATTTAATGGCAGCAACATATGAAGTGTTTTATTTTATATTATTATAATTATTTTATAAGTCTGAGGTTTTAAACCTTTTGTAAAAAAAGGTGAAATCATCAAGCGGAAGGAATTTTTTATTTTCAAGCATTTAGTTAGCAAAATGCTGTTGTAAAAATCTTACTTTAGATTTTACTAAAAAATCAAGAAATGTTAACGTAGATAAAAAAAATTCCTTTCCATTTCAAGGGCGAAGTACAAATTAACAAGCAAAGAGAAATCCCAAAACTTCCTCTTGCGAATGAAAAGAAAATTATTTATTATATATATGTATAGATTTGTAAACAACAGTTATTCGTGCGATCGCTTGGTTCTTACAGATGAGCTAACATATCCGAGTGTATGCAGCTAATTTGAATATAAAGCAACTTAATTAAATGAAGAATTTCTATTGGCCTTTTTCTTGACCTTTCAAACAAGTCACACCAGAAAATATTAAATCAACGACGCCCATGTACGGATTCATGTTTAATGATGTTGTTTTTCTTTTTTTGGTTTCTTTTTTGATTTTATTTTATTTTTTTGTTTTTTTTTTTTTTTTGCTGCGAGTGCGTCGCGTCTAATGAATTTATTTGTTGTTGGACAAATTGAACAAGAAATTTATGACTTTTACGACCCCGACGAGTCGATTCAACTTGTCTCAACTTCGCGTTTGATGCGTTGCGATTCGTATGGGTTCGGTTCGCTCTATTGAGTAGGTGCCGAAGTATTTGTGTCGCTTTACAGCTTTAGCAGGAGCAGGAGTCGTGACTGTTGCTGCGGCTGCGGCTGCGACTGCGGCTGAGGCTGGGTTACCTTCACTTGAACCCGAGACTAATTGCTCGATCATTGCTGCTAAGCCTAAGTGAATGTGCGTTTGTCACTTATTTAATTTTTTTGTTTTTACATACCGTGCGCACTGCTGGCGCAAGCCGTTGCCAGCAGTATGGCCACGAGGGGCAGGCAGCCGAACAGCTGTAACTGATGCTGGTGCTGGTGCTGATGTCGTTGACGACGTCGGCTGGCGCCGGCTGAATAACGAGCGAGGCATGCTGGGTAGCAGCAGCATTTAATTGCTTGGTACATTTTCGCTGTTGTTGCTGTTTTGGTTTTTATTTTATTTTAATTTTTTTTTGTTTTTGTTGTTTTTGGTATTCTGTTGTTGTTGTTGCTGTTGTTGCTGTTGTTTTTATTATTATTATTGTCGGTTGCACTTTCCTGATCAATGCATGCAGTGTGTATGGATATTTGCGATGAGCGGACCAGCGACTTTGCTATTAAGGCAGTGTGTGGATGTGACTGCCTGTCTGTCTGGCTGTCTGTCTGTTTGGTTGTCTGTCGGTCTGTCTATCTATGTTTGTATGTAAGCTTTCGCTCGTTAACAATTGAAATGGTTTTCTGAGTTAGAGTGGCGCGCAAGTTCACGTCTCTAAGATCACGACGGCGAAGAAAGTTTTTGCCTACTCTTCTCGTATGTAATTTTTTTTTTTCGGTTTTTCTTAGTTTCTTGGTTTATTTTATTTTATTTTTTTTTTGTTTTTTTTTTCTGTGCTTAGACAATTCCGTCGGTACGTGTCTCGTAGCTAGTAACTGTTGTCGCGTTGGGGTTAGTGGTGAATTGGAGCAGCTGGAGTAACTTGTACCAGGCAGATACTGGCGTAACGGTAATGCGATTCTCGTTTTGCGGTGGCCGTCGGTTTAAATTTTAAAAACGGTACTCCACGCCCTTCTTGTTGCGGAACTTTCCACAAACTATTATTTGCTCGTATTATTATTTGACTCTCCTCCCTTTGATCACCCTCTCTCTCACTTGGCTGCACACACGCATAAAGTTTAGAGACAAAACGTTTCTTCTTCGCTTTTCTTCGTCGTCGTTGTCGTTGTCGTTCTCGTTGTCAGCCACGGTCAGCACTTAACCCGACGTTTGACCTCTCAGCACTCGTTCCACAACAATTGAAGTACAATTTCTTTTGCTTTTCACACTTTTTATTTTTTTTTTTGCTTTTGTATTTGGTGTTGGTTAATTTGTTTGTTTGCTTTATTTATACTTTTTTTTTGGCACTTCTTTTTTTTTTTTTGCACAAAATTTTCTATATATTCTTCGTTGTTTAATTCAAATTCAATTGCGGCTTCCGCGCTTTTGATTTCTTTCTCCTACTTCAACGTCGTCTTCTTCTTACGGCTGCAGCTGCTGGTGTCGCTTCTTCTGTTATTATTCGTCGAAAAATGCGTATTTCTTTTTCGTTTTCTTTTTATTATGCACAAACAGCAAATGTTAATTTACAATGACTTCTTTTTTGATTCCGTAGTCACTGAATGCTGTTGCTGCCGCTGCTGCTGCCTTTGACACTTTTTTTTGCGCGTTCGTTTCGCTCTATCTCTATTGTTGTTGTTGTTGTTGTCTTTTTGTTGCTTTTTTGTTGTTGTTTTTTTTTGTGTTGGCGTATAGCGGTGCACTCTCGTTGATGTGCGCGCTTGAAGTGATAAGTTAAATTGTTGCCGTCGATGTCGTTCTTGTTGTTCTTGTTGTTCTTGTTGTTATTGTTATTGTTGTTTGTCTGCTAGTGCATAAATTCAGATTTGATTTTAATGAATGAGGCACATATGCATGTACGTACGTATGTATGTGTGTATGTAGCTATGTGCACATGTATATACATGCGCATTTATGCTTCTTTATATTGTTGTTGCTTTATATTTGACTTATTGTATTGTTATTTTTTTTTGTTATTGCTGATGGCGTTTTTCGTGCTCATTACATTACTCCAAATTCTATGCAGTATTACTTTAGCTTCGACGCACATGAACGAGCTTACTTTTGAGTCGTACTTATTCCCAACGGGAGTTTATGACGTATGCACACAGAATATGACGAACGCACAAAACGAGTAAATATGAAAGACGAGTAACCGAACCGAAACATATGCGCGTGCGCTGTTGAGCCGACAGATACCACGAAGACAATGCGATGCAGAATGACACGACATTCGCAAAGTCTAACAAATTTATATCAGCAGTGAAAGGCAGCCGCCGCAGTAGGAAAAGCAGCAGAAGCAGCAGAAACAGCAGCAGCAGCAGCAGATGCGACCGTGGCCACATGGCAGCGATAACGGCCGTTGGGCTACAACAGCGCATGAATGAACGCCTGCTGCTGTTGTTGTAATACGTTTCGTTGTTGCTGCCACCATACAACGGTACAGTGGTTGGCAACTTGTTATTTGTTTTGTTTGCTTGTTTATTGCGTGCACGGGTTGGGTGCCACACCCGTGCGTATTAATTGGTTTCTCTATTTATTTTAAATTCAAAAGAAAATTTATATAATCTTAGATTGGCTTTAGACGAAGTTGCATAATGTATGTTTTGATTTTAGACTTTCTTTGCTAACTGTTAAGGTGGGTGATCGTTTTGAAATGTCTGCCTGTCTGCTTCTAAGCACAGTCAGCTGCATTTGTTGTTGGTTAATATTGGCAACTATAAAAGCTGCCATATTTTTGCTTGATACTTTTCGCAAGGCCACACCACTGTGCTAGTGTTGCGCGCTTAGACTTTTTACGCAAAAAAGAAGTCTGCAAAGAAAATGAAACTCAACGTCGTCGTGTACAAGGTAACAGCCACCGCAACAACACCAACGCGGAGACGACCCCCACCGCTGCCGCCTAAGCAGATATATGTATAAAAAAATCAACACGCCAGTGTGGGCTTGCCAGGCAGGCATGCAGGCAGCAGCATCATACTCCGTCATAAATGCGCTAGCAGCAGCAGCAGCAGCAGCTGGAGTCATTGCCGCCCCGACGTTGCTGTCGCAGTTACCGCAATTCAGCTAAGGAAAAAGCACCCATGTAACTAAATATGTGTGCATGACTGTCTGTCGGTCTGTCTCTACGTTTGTCTAACCGTTTGTAATTTGTTTGTGCGCATGCGCGCGAGAGTTTTTCCTTTTTATTTGATTTTTTTTTTTAAATTATTTGTTTATTTATTTTCTTGAGCTGTTTCGCTGCCATTGTTGGCCAAGTTGCTGTTGCTGTTGGCTTGCACACATTGGTCGTTGTTGTTGTTGTAGTTGGCTGCTGCTTTTGTTGCTGTTTTTGTATCGTTTGCTTTCTGCACGACAAGACATTGATTTAAATGGAGTTGTAGTATATTTACGTGTTGTTGTTGCTTACTTTTTTGTTAAGTGTTTATTCGGCTTTGCATTAACAACTTGGTCATGCTGTGTCTCTAAGCCGCATCTTTTTTAAAGCGTCAACGATTTTTCTTTATTTACCTATTATGCTGCCACACATTCGTCTTTGGCATAATCACCAAGCTAACAAATTTAATTTGCCAAAAGTGGCAGCTGCAGTATTTTATGGCCAAAAGAAAAAGGTAGCATCGCAAAAAAAAACTCCAAGAAGAAATTAAAATAAAATAAAAAAAAATGCAAAAAAAACACCTGACTGTATGAAATTGTAACAGAAACCAATTGACAATGAATTGGATTATGGCAAATTCTCTTGGTTGTTTTTGTCTGGCTTTGTTGTCTCGCGGCTGCTGATGCTATTGTTGTTGTTATGTTTGTTCCTTTAGTTGACATAAAGAAAGTGCAAGAGTAAATGGAGTCAAATATTTTATGGTTTTTTTTAATCGACAACGCGCCTGACGTGCCACTTGCTTGTATCTAGACCGCCGGTGTCTATACTTTTAGGCCATAAATTTTACACTTGACTGGCATGGCGTATAAGGGTCAGTCACAGTCACCGGCACCGGCATCGGCATCGGCAACGTCGCTGTCGACGTCTTCTTGACAGTCGCAAGCCGTTGAAGCTGTGCAAAGACTCGCGTGCAGAAGCACAAAAAAATGGAAAATAAAATGAAAAAGAGGTCAATCTCAGACACAAGACGATCGGTCTCGGCTCAAGTGGCAGCCAGTGCAGCAGTTTTACCGTTAGTTGGGCAAGCATGCAAAAATTGAATATGACAGCAGAAGAAAATAAAAAGAAGAACGGCGTATAAAGCGAGAAAATATAATTGAATTTAATTAAAACGAAAATTCCAGCCGCCATTTCGCGCAGTGTACGGCACGAACATTTTTATATGCGTTTTTCGCTTGTCATTTCATGTTTTAGCATTTTATTTATTTTTTTGCTTCTTTTTGGCATAAGGAACGTGTTAACAAACTTTAACTGCACAACTGCCAATAAAAAAGGAAAGTGAAAATTATGCGCAGTAACAAGACAAGTGTTGGCACGCAAATCAAAAAAAAAAAAAAAAAAATAATAATATAAACAAACGTCGTTCATACGCAGTAGATAAGAAACACATTTGGCTCCGTTGCAACAACAATAACAACAGCCCCAACAACAGCAACAAGTGCATCTGGTACAAATTTAATAGCTGGTGTCAGGCACAACAGATCTGCATGCAATCTCACTCATCTTTCTTGGTCGACTCGTTTCGTTTCGTCGATATTTCATTGGTTGCTGTTGTTGCTTGTTGTTGCCGCTGCCGTTTAACAAGATTCACTTAAGAAATAGAAAATATTTGCCAGTGCATGTTATATAAATGATAGCTAAGCAAAAAATACACAGGAAAGGCAGTTTTAAATTATACGTTTTTCGCATAAAACGCACGAGTGAAAGATTTTAGCTAAGCCATTGGCATATTGCTTGATCGTTTCATTTTTACAGCAACATAAAATCAAACTTTCACGTTAGTTAAGGGTTTTACGGCTTTTAATTGCGCAGTTTTGCTAACTAAATGCGCAGCTAATTGACGAATTATTGACGCATCAAACAAGTTTATGCGTTTCTTAAACTTGAGCTTTTTTTTGGCGCGTTATTTGAATAGAAGTTCGAAGGCTACAATTAGTAAGCTAACGGCGTGACTAAACTGCCTTCTTGAACTTGTATCTCCAATGTTAGACTGTGATAACTATAGCATCGAATACTATCATGCTGCCAACTCAACGACAGCTAGTAAATTTTCTACGCATTTCGATCTAGAGGCTAATTTTTGGAAATAATTGAATGTCGTACCTTATATCCAAATGGTATTTACAAAAAGTTACATGTAATTTTAAGCAATAGTAGTATTCTACTATTTTTATATATTCGTCCACAAGTTGGCAGCCTCACATGCTGGTATTTTTGCAATAGCAACACTGTAAATTTGAAGTCACTGGCTTTATTCGTAGACACAAATTGTGAAAAAAGGAAACAAACCGGGACTTCTTTGAGTAAACTTTTTGAAATGCCGATACCTGGGTCCGCGGACCCGACACAATCGAGATTTTAGGTTGTTCATCACTGCTTCAGTGTTGTTGTTGAATACCCAATGTATAGAGTTTGCAGAGCACGAAACAGTTCTTTCTCGCTCATGCACAGTGCGTGTTACTGCTTCTCTCGTCTGACAACAATTTGGGATATTATTCAAGACATAAATTGTGAAAAAAAGTAATTTGCTGCGTTATAAATGTGTAAATGGGGCATTTGCATAGCCCAAAACGGCGCGTGTTTATTTAACATAAGTTCGTGTGTTAAGTTAATGCGCGTATTGTATTGAACACATGCGAGTTTAATAATATTAAGGAGAAACTCCCCAGCCAGCAACAACACAGCAGACACAAACACACACATTCGTAGCTAAGCTCTCATACAGGCAGAGCAAACACACACACATAATCACATATACGCCGCTGTGATTGCGGACGTCGTCGTATTGTCGTTTTCCAAAGGTGAAAACCCAGGGGTCGCATCTACGGTCCGCCACAGCGGATACGACACCGACTGACCATTGCGGGCAAGCGGCGCGGACGGTTGAACCGACTACGACGAAAAGTAGCCAGCGCAGGCAGGCAGGCAAGCACGGAGTGAGTGAGCCTACCAAGAAGCACGTTCGTTGAGGACGCACGGACAGCCAAACGTAGGCAGGCAGTCAGAAAAGATGGCGACAGGCCGCACAAGTCGCATACAATCACAATCAAAAAATATTAGTTCAATATTTTCGAAATTACATGGAGCCTTCTCGGAGGCCTGTGGCCCCCAGCGGCTGTCGACGGACAAGAAAACGCTCGAGAAAACGTGGAAGCTAATGGATAAAGTAGTGAAATTGTGCCAACAGCCGAAAATGAATCTAAAGAATAGTCCACCCTTTATATTGGACATACTGCCGGATACGTATCAGCGTTTACGTTTGATCTACTCGAAGAACGAGGATCAGATGCATGTCCTACATGCGAACGAGCACTTCAACGTGTTTATCAATAATCTTATGCGTAAGTGCAAGCAGGCAATCAAACTTTTTAAGGAAGGCAAGGAGAAAATGTTCGACGAGAACTCGCATTATCGGCGAAATCTGACCAAACTCAGTCTGGTCTTTTCGCATATGCTGAGCGAGCTGAAGGCGATCTTTCCGAATGGAGTGTTTGCGGGCGATCAATTTCGGATTACCAAAGCGGATGCGGCGGATTTTTGGAAGAGCAATTTCGGCAATAGTACGCTGGTGCCATGGAAGAGTTTTCGCTTTGAACTGAACAAAGTGCATCCGATATCGTCGGGGCTCGAGGCAATGGCCCTCAAAACTACAATCGATCTGACGTGCAATGATTATATATCGAATTTTGAATTCGATGTGTTCACGCGTCTCTTTCAGCCGTGGGTAACGTTGCTGCGCAATTGGCAAATACTCGCGGTCACACATCCCGGTTATGTTGCCTTTCTTACGTATGACGAAGTCAAAGCGCGACTGCAACGGTATATACACAAAGCGGGCAGTTATGTGTTTAGGTGCGTATGATTTATGACTTGTCAAAGGTGTAGAAAATGTAATTAACTGAAACTTGGTTTTATTAGACTTTCTTGCACGCGCTTGGGTCAGTGGGCCATTGGCTATGTCACGGCTGATGGTGAAATTTTGCAGACGATACCGCAGAACAAATCGCTCTGTCAAGCGTTGCTTGATGGGCATCGGTGCGTATGCATAGTCGATTTCAAGTTTTTTCTTTTATTTTAAAATGAAATTTATAATATGTAGTGAGGGCTTTTATCTGTATCCGGATGGCCAGGCCTACAATCCAGATTTAAGCTCCGCCGTACAAAGTCCCACAGAGGATCACATAACTGTGACGCAGGAACAGTATGAGCTCTACTGCGAAATGGGTAGGTCTTGTCTTAAAATAAAATTAAAATTAAAATAAATTTGTTTATTATTATTTTTTTATTTTTTTTTTTGCTAACAGGCAGCACCTTTCAGCTATGCAAGATCTGCGCTGAGAACGACAAAGATATACGCATCGAACCGTGTGGTCATTTATTATGCACGCCCTGCTTGACCTCGTGGCAAGTTGACTCCGAGGGTCAGGTATGTGTGGTCAAATATTTTTAACTTTTACAAATATCTATCATATTTGTGTTCTTGTTTATTTTTTCTTGTATTAGGGTTGTCCCTTCTGTCGCGCGGAAATCAAAGGCACCGAGCAAATCGTTGTCGACGCTTTCGATCCGCGCAAACAGCATAACCGCAGCGCCACAAACGGTCGCCATCAGACGCAGGACGATGACGATACTGAGGTATAGTTGCGCGCTAAACGCTTAGACGGCGCTTGTCGTTTGTCATTAATGTTACACACGCTGCCGCCGCTGATGCTGTTGTTCTTAGCGTGCGCACGTGCTTCCGCCACTGCATTAGTTGTTGGCGTACAAATTGCATACACACAAACAATCAAACAAACAAACATCCACGCCCATAACACAATCCACATATATACAAATTGTTTTTAGTTTATTTTATATTTTTAGTTAGTTTTGTGTTCTTATTTTTTAGTTAGTTAGTTTGTTAGTTGCGCCGCATAGATTTGTTCATAAGCAAACAAAAAAAAAAAACAAAAAAAAAAAAAGAATCGCATCAAACATTTTTTAAATTATTTTAAATTATTAGCAAAAATCACAAATCAACAAAAAACTAAACGATATACGAAATCAAAACAAACGTAAAACAAGCCCCAAGCACAAATATTGTATAAGTTTACGCGTCGCTCATGTTCATTGCTAATTTTATTAATGTCTATGGTTCTTGCTGTTGTTGTTGTTGTGGTTGTGGCTATTGCTGCTTGCAGCGGAAATGGTCATCAACAGTTGTAGTTTTTTTCCATTTTTTTCCACTGATTGTTTTTTTTTTTTTAAATACATTTTTGTGCTCGTTATCGCGCTTGCTTCGGCTTTATTTTCATTAGTTTTCTTTATGCAACATTGGCTAATTTTTCATAATATTTCATTTCTTTTTTTTTGTTTTGTTTTGTTTTTATCAAACTTTTGCCTGCTTATCTTTGACGCGTCTAAGCGTTCCTTAAGCGTGTAGCGCACGCGCATGCCGGGTTTTCGATATATAATTGGCATATCGCGTACTTTGTATATAGCAACTGCATTTATATAAGTTTCTTGATTTTATTTCTCAATTGTATTACTCTCTACTCTCTTTCCTTATATGTAAAACTGCATATGTATTATATACAAGACACATAACAACGATACATAAATATTTAAACAAGCAAACAAACATGAGTAAAATAGTATTCTAATTTAGCAAAGTCACGTCAGCGCCTGTTGTGTGCTGGCGGCTGCTGTTTCTTTTTGTTTAATTCTTTCGAGCAACGATATAGAGATTTCTTTCTGTTTTTAACTAAACCAAGCCACTGTGCTTATGTTTTATTTAATTTTTTTTTTTTATGTAGCTTATTTTTTATTTAACACTTCCAAAGATAAATTTAGTTTTTAGTATTGCGCGCATTGAGGTTGTCGCAAGATGGGTGGGGCTGTGGGGCGGGTCTGTTGCTTTGTCGCTGTTGCACACACACACACACACAAAGTGCGTAACACAAGAAGCGTGCAGCAATTTGTGATTATATATACATGCACATATAGTGTGCAAGATTTTATGTAAAACTATGTACCCAGCATTGCTTGAGATTATACTGGCTAAAGACTGTAATTTATTTTTATTTAAACGAATTAATCCAAAACAAAAATGAAATGTTGTTTAGCGCATAATGTAACAAGACAGGCCGCAACACTTACCGCTACACACACACATACACACACACACAAACATACGCACTTAGCTAGGTAGGTAGGTAGGTAGTTAGCTAGGGAAGGCAAGGCAAAGGCAGGTGAGGCGTTAAAGGTCGCAAAATGTTGAACAAATTTTACACATATGGTATTTAGTTTATGTAAAGTGTAGCTTAGTGATTTAAGCCAACGGAAGCTAAGCTGTAGGCATTAGTATTGGGTAATCGACGCCAGATCGCCATGCGGCAACATGCTGGGCAGCTGGCCGTATACGGTCAGAGCGACGTTAGGTGTTGTGTTGTTGCTTGGTTTAGAAAAATGGCCATGGAACAACGCGTGGTGTTACATTTGCATTTAAAAAGTGATGACGAGAGAAAAGTAAGACGAAGGGGTTAAATGCGGCGACAGCGACTGTTGGCGCATGTTTAAGTAAGATTTAATTTTTTTAGTTTATATGTTATTATTTTAATTCTAAAGCTAATTAAATTAATAAACAATTATACATATATAGTTATATAAAATATACATACATAAAAACTAATCTAAAAGAAAAAAAAAAAAAAACGAAATTAATAATTTAATTTAATTAATTAAAAAAATTATTTTAATTTCCTTAATAAATTAATGGCAATTTTATTTAAAACAAATCATTTTGTGTTTCTTTTTTGTTTTAGTGTTAAATTTCTCGTGCATGTTGTTTAATCATAATTTTTCTTTGCAGTTACATTTTGGCATGTTTTTTTCTTTCTGTTTTTATTATTTGTAGCGCCAAAAAGCCCAATAAAAAAAAAATTCAAAAATGCGCAAAGCAAATTTGCACAGCACAAGCAAATCACCTCATCATTGTTCGTCTCTATTTATTTCTCTCTCTCCCTTGCCCATCTGCTGCGCACATACGCGACCATAGGACATGGGAGATTTCAATATAGCAACATCATCGCTACACGCGCTCAGCAGTACAATGACAACGAGCGGCCAACAGTCGACGACGGACCGTCACAGTCCGCATACTTCGCCACGCTTGGGCCGACGCAGCACTACGCCGAGCCTGATGGCTGTGCAGAATGATTTGTATGCCGGTTGTGGCGGTGTGGCCACACTCAGCTTGCCCAGCGGCAGTGGCACGAGTCTGCAGCAGCACCAGCAGCAGCAGCAACAACAGCCAACAGCGCCGCCACTGGCTGCGGCAAACGGCATAGGCACAACGGTTGTTGCCACGACAAGCGCAGCCGCCGCAGCTGCAGCTGCTGCTGCTGCTCTAACCAACGGCAATGCATCAACGTGTATTAGCGCAGCGCAGAAGTCCACCAATCGCATGAGTGCGCCGTTGATTGGAGCCTGTGTGGCCAATTCGACGTATGGGCAAAAGTTACCAAGCAAAACGGATACGCATGTGGACAATTCGAATTCATCATATGCCATACTACAGAATCTGCAGGACAGCAGCAACAGCAGCAGCGCTTCGAATGTGATGGCCGCAATCGGTGCCACGGCGACAACAACAGCGGGTGCAGCCGCGACAACGAGTGCATCACAAGCAGCTAAGGAACTCGGTGCGTGCGGCAGGCAGCGCAGCAGTGAAGCGCCGCCATTGCCGCCGCGCAAATCTTCACCAGGTGTGGAGACACCCGCCAGCGAGAAGCCGCATTTGAGCGGCATACCGCCGCTTAAGAAGGGCGCGGAGAACATACACTGCAGCTTGGACAACATGCCGCCACAGACAACGGCGCCGCCTATTCCGCCGCATGTGACGTCGACATTTGTCGATGCACTGGCCGATGAAATGCAGCGCCAGCAGCAGCACTTCACTAGCACGACCAGCACCAGCAGCAGCAGCAGTGCAACGCCTGTACTCTCGATACTCGATGAGGATATTATCGTTGTCGGGCCGGCGGAGACTATAAGCGGCGTCATTGATACGCGTCCGCTTGAAGCGCGTTTGTCGAAGATTTGCATTAGTGAGGCGTCGACATCGAGTGCGGTCACGAGCACGGGACATTATACGCAACTGTGTACGGCGACAACGGCAGCGTTAGTTAGCATACAGCAACAACAATTGCAGCAACAGCTGCAGTTAATCGAGCATCAACAATCAAGCGTTAGTCAGCAAACGGATCACAGTTCGTTGGAAATGCAGCCACTGCCGCTGCCACCGTCGCTGCAGCAGCAACAGCCGCTGCTCTATGCGAATGTGACGATCAATCAAAAAGACTGTAGCGGCAGCGCGGCCGTACCGTATGAGAATATTAACTTGGAGTACATCGCGCGCCTCATGAATGCCGGCTATTCTAAAGAGAACGCCGTTACGGCGCTGGGAATTTCGCGAAATAACATCGAAATGGCTGGTGACATTCTGCGAGAGTTCGTCTCGAAGAACAGTGCTTAGGCAGCGCAGCGGCACATTAACGGTAAAGTGTGGCCGGTGAGTGAGGTACGGCTGTGCATGCGTGTGCGTGTGTTGCACCTATGAGAAAAAACAACAGCAACAGCGACAAAAATGACGTATTAAATTTTGCAAATGAAAAAAATTATTAAATTATGCGATTTATTGTTAAAAAATTAAAATTTATGCTACCCTTCCCAAGCGTACGCATATATGACGTTACGCCAATGATGCACTATGCTCTAAGTCAAAATTTTATCCAAAACGAAAAAAGTCCAACTAACCAATTACACAACGCACTAACGGTAATTCAAACAAACAAAAAACACTCACGCATTGCACTCAGCCAGACACATTCACTCACTAGAGCCAACACTCACTCACTTGAAACTTGGCTTAGCCAAAAACAAGCAATTTTTCATTAGTTTTACACACAACAAAACAACAAAATCAAGTTAAATAAAAAACAAAAAACAAAACAAGAAACATGCAACAAATTGAAATCTTAAATTAAACGAAAATTAAAAATATATATATTTAGGCTTATTAATTTAATTTAAACTAAGGCTTAAAACTTCGTAACCATAAAATCACTCTATAAACGTAAAACCCACCCTGTTAAAAAATCAAAAAATTACAAGCTACTAAACCGAACAAATACAAAAATGTATAACGATTCATTACACACATGCATACGTATAAACATGCAGCCATTCAACGAGGAAAAGACATTAAGCGATAATTATTATAAGCAATACTCATTTATTCTGTTAAGGTCAGGTCAGGTTTCTCTTTGTGAGTTTGAAGTTCTTTAACAGTCCTATGGTCAATTCTCACGCAGACACACTGCTCACGGTAATCGCTTTGATATATGAAAAGAAAGCGAAAATGCAAACAATCAGCTGCGCATATGCAGTAACTAGGGATCGTGTGTTGTGTGTGTAGCAAAACGAAAACAATTTGCATGCAAAAACGTCCACAAATTGCGTCATGAATATTTTACTAAATGCAACATTCGGCTGAAACTAAACGAGTATGAGTGAGCGGCCGTGTACATTTTCAAGAGTGTTGCGGACCAAGACAGAAGGAAAAGTATGCCGGCCAATTGCTGATTATTAGCTGAGATGCTGCAAGCGTCGCCGGAAATGTGGCTGAGAGAGTGAACATGCAAAACCAAATGCATACAATGCAGTCTCGTTAATTTGGTTTGTTTGTTTTGCAAGCCACTCTTTGCCAAAGGTTATGGTTATATGTACACATGCTGCAACAAAGGGTTAACATGATATTTAAAAAACAATCTTTTGTGTGCAAACCCGCGCAAATACAAATTGTATCTAAAATTGTATTTAACCCATTTTTGCGTCGTTTTTTTGAGAAATCCATCTTCAACTTCAAACGATTCCATAATAAGACAATTAATTTGAGGCTAATGACAATTTTTTTTATTTCAATCAAATTGCAAAATCCAATAATCACAGCAAGAACAAAATGACAGCAAAACTTGAAAAACCAATGCACTATTGAATTTACCTCGATTTTTTATATACATATTTAAATAAATAAATATTAATTATGTAATACCGATTTATATAGACTCTATATATTAAGCTTATATCCCGACAAGATTAATAACCGACAAATCTTTTATATTGTAATTTTTATAAACCCCGCGGCAAACGGCAACTAAAACACCAACAATAACAAATTGATAGTTCAGTTATCAGTAAAAAAATTATCATACATACATACATGATATAGAAAGCAAATATAAACGCTATGTAATCGCCACAACTAAGCAACCAATTGCATATTTACATAAATACATTCATACTACATAAAAAAGAATATAAGTACTCGTAAAAATTTATTTTATTACAACAAGCAACGATTAATAAAGCAAAGAAAAATCAAGCGCAGCATATGTAAAACAAAACAACAAAAAAAGAAAACAAAAGGAGAAAAGAATTGTGAGTTCAAAGGTGGAGAAACCTAAGATTATAAACCCCATAACCATTATCTCAATTTGTCATAGTCATTGTCATTGAAATAGTACGAACGAAAAAGTCTATACAAATACAATTATTCTTATAAATAAAATCGAAACGAAAACTATTTACTTAAAAAAAAAAGAAGTATACTTGGCTCATTTGTTTCTTTCTTCTCAGACGAAGGTAAACGTAGATTAGCATCCGAATTCGTAGCACGTTATGCGATGCCCAGGAATTCCGATAACATTAAGTATTTATAATTTATGTAATTTCAGTAGAATTGATATTCAAAACCTTCTGGATAACCAAATTAAGTCTAGAATCTACAAAAAAAAAAAGTCTGCTTGTCATTGAAAAGCTAAGGGAAATCATATATCTTTTTAGCTATCGAAACAAGTTGATTAGAAGCAAAAACTAAACCGGAATTTGCGAAATGCATTGTAGAATGATGACTATACTTTGGGCATTACATTTTTCATCATATGCTCCAGGAAAAAAAGTTTCTCATTCAGGAGTTTTCTTCAGCAATGGTCTGAAGCTTAGCACTTAGCTGTACACAAATCTCTGGTCAACAGCTGTTGTGTCGTTTTAAGAATTTCAAGATTTGCATCGATCCAATTTGGGTTCCTTCATGTATTGTGTACGTTGCCAGTTCAGTACTTGAGCATGTCCATAGTAAAAATCAATTTTTAGCTTTAATGAAATATTTTTATTTGACTTATATAGGTTGCAATTTTTCGTATTCAAGCACATATGTATTTTTTTTGTTTTTCTTTTTTTTGCTTTTTTTCATTATAATTATCGTGTTATTATTTTCTTTCCATAATAGTTTCATCATTCATAATTCATTTTCATCATATCTTTTTGCATTGTTACATTTATAACGTTATAAAGTTACTTGTTAACTTTTTAACGTTTGTTACTGTGTGTGTTTGTTTCTTGTTGTTGTTTGCAATTGTTTGTGTGTGAGTGTGTTTGTTTGCGTGTGTATGGGTTTTATTTAGAATTTTTTTTGTTGTTTTTTTTTTTTTTTATTATTATTTTAGTTTATAACATGGCTATAATAATAGGACTTTCTGATCCCATTTTGTAATGCTTCTTGTTGTTGTCACATATTTGTTTTTATTTATTTCTTTTTTTTTTTTTGTTTTTTGTTTCTTCGCATATTTAATTAATTGAAATTCATTTTGTGTTGTCACAATAATTATATAAACTTTTCTCGCAGCTCGTTTGCTTCGTTTTCTCTTCGTAATATTTTAATTATTAAATAAAAAATTTATTACTTTGCATTCGTTACATAATTTAATTGTTACAATTTTTTTTTCTTTTTTTTTTTTTTGTTTCGTTACTTTTTTTTGTTTCATAATATTTGGCGCAGCAAATTTTATTTGCCATTTCTTTTTTACATTTTTTTTTCGTTTTTTTATTTTTTTGAGTCACATTTTTTTTGTTTTTTTTTTTTCTTTTGTTTTGTTTATAAATAAATCTAGTTTATGTATGTATACAATAATATAATTTATGCATTTTAGTTTTATATATATAATTGTTAATTCATAAATTAATGCAATTTGTTCAATAATGCAGCGATAAGTATATGTATATAAAAAAAAGTGGGAAAAACGTAAAATTTTGTTGTTGCATGGAAAAATAATTAAATGTGTTTTTCTCTTTTTTTTTTGCAGCATTTTCGTGCTTTGTTATAAACAAATTATTATACATAAATGTATGCGCGTTTGCAATAAACCATAATTAAATAAAATTCTTGTAGTCGTTGTAAAACAGAAAAAGGTGTTCGAAATTCGGTGTTTTCCGAATTTTTTCTTAATGCTCAGCACACAAACTTTCTTTTATGTTTCCGTTAAGGCAGCCATACACACACGCCTTGCATGCACGCAGTACATTATACACCAAGGTTTGGAATGGAAAGCCAAAGCAGTAATAACTTGCATTACAAATTGCATATGTGGCTAACCTACAAGTGAGAGTAAGTAAGCAGTTACTGACTGCAGTTACTCGGAGTAACGGAGGTGCAGAATGCACAACGTTTAAATAAGTTTAAATTGTTATTTATTTATTTATTGCCTGGCAGCTTTGGCTTGGAACGACTTTTGTAGCAGACACATAACTATCTAATGTACTTCGAGATCCTCTAATTATAAAAATTAAAATAATTAAATATAATAAAAATTTTGTGTGCGGCGCATATAAGACTTCACACAAACTCAGTTACTCGTATTTACCGATTTTTTTTTTTTTGTATTTTTTTGTTTTTATAAATTTTTTCTTCACACAATTGTTAACAATTTTGTCAATAACTTCATTATCTTCAGCATCATTATCGTGCCTGTGTATATGTGGATATATAGCATTCAATTGTAACAATGTCATAGCATTGATTTGATTTCATTTTGTTTTTTTGTATCTTTCGATATTTTGGTAATTTAGCCAGTTTTTGTTTAATTATAGGTTTTCCTGTTTGTTAATGGTTTCTTTTGTTTTTATTTATTTATTTTTTGCTCCTCTATATACGCACGCTATATACTCGTATTTAATTATTGTATTTCTTTATTAAAGTTATTCAAATTGATTATGTAATATTTATAAATATTCCATATTTATCGTTCAGTTATTATATTATTTAGACAATTTGTTGCAAGCAATGTATATGTAAAAAAAAATTATAAACGTACAATAGTAGAGAAATTTTGTCTTTGATTTGCATTTAAGATTTGACCACTTGTTACTCGATCAATGTGCCTGCGAAAATAATTTCAAACAATTTTTTAAACATTCAACATTTTTGCGATTCCGCTAAACACACACCTGGTATGCGTGCCAAACGCGCCTGTAGCGTAAAACCTTTGCCGTGTGGCCCCTTAGGCGCGCGTACCAATACGAGACGAGGCACACCATCATCGCCGTTTATTTTCAAGCGCGAAAGCAAACGATCGGGACGATCATTTATTTTCAAAACATTACAAGCTGATGATTTGCCGTTACGCTAAAGTAATTAAAAAGAAAGGAGACTGATTAAATATCTAAATAAGAAAATATTAACTTACCTGATTGGTGACCACAGAGAACTCGACTGTGTCACCAGGATGCAGCGTTACCGTGTTGCCTTGTACCTCTGACATATGAAAGAATAACTTCTTGCCGTCTTCAATTTCGTAATTGAGAAAACCAAACTGACCCTTTATCGAATCCACCGTTGCACGTTTCTTTTGACGCACCGCATTTATATCCGCTGCGCGTCCAGTCTCATCGATTTTAAACGTTACGAGATCACCTTTCTGCAAGAGATCACGTTTATTTACCAAACTTGTTATTCCGAATTCATGCTGTGACACAACGTTCGAACGATTCTCGTCAAATATCTCAATTAGTCCGGCATACTCCTGCTGATCGGGATTAATGCAACGCAAAGGCCGCGCCACTATTCCATTGTGCACCGCTTCAAGCACAGCTGGCTGAGGTATGGAACTCTTAGGCAAAGTGCGTACATTTTCGGCTGGCAGACAATTGCCCGATACTGAAGTGTTGCCATTTGGCGACAGAGTATATTCGACCTCTTGTCCCAGCTCCAACCAATTTGGATTGCCAATATAATTGCTAAAGTGAAAGAATACCTCCTCATCATGGGAGAGCGTCTCAATGAAGCCAAAATTCTCTTTTATGACTGCGATAAAGCCACGATATGTCTGGCCCGGTTCGTTGCCAGAGTGATTGTTATTATCAAGCTTGAAGTCTTCAATGTTGGGAGTGGAAACGATTTGGGTATTGTTGCTGCTGCCACCAACAACGCCGCTGCCGTGGCCAATGTAGCCATTCTGTATGTGTACGCTTCCATTCGAAAGCAAAACTTGTTCATTTTGATTTTGATTAAGAGGCTGTTGTGGTTGTTGTTGTGTAAGCTGTTGTGCTTGTGTGATTGCATGTTGTGGCGTTTGCGGCTGAGCCGGAGGCTGCTGCTGCAATTGATTCGTTGTATTTGTTGTCAAAGTTTGAGGTTGAGTTAGTGGTTGCTGTTGTTGTTGTTGTATTGCTTGTGTTGCCTGCTGCACATTAACAGCAATGAACTCTTTGTTACGTTTAACCTAAAGTAAAATGTTACAATATTAATTAGCAATAAATTTTTTAAATCTAAACTACACTATCTTCGCTGCATACCAAATAGATGTCGAATCGCACACGATCGCCAATCCTTGGTGGTTTTTCACAGTCTTTAAGGAAATACATAATAGTCTTTTTAACTTCGCCATGATCATAGGTTATAACTCCGCCTTCGACACGATCCTGCGACTTAACTGGGCTCTTGGGTGCCTCACGTGTTATAAAACCTAAAGCAAAAAATATGTTAGAAAAAAAATGTAAACCATTAAAATTGGACAACTGCGCATACCTTCAATATTGCCTGCCATTAACGTCTCGAATTGCACGGAATTTGGAGGCAAGTGCTTAATGCGTATTGCATGTAACCGTGAGTTGTTATAAGTAATGCCCGGCTCCTGAATGACCGTAAACTCGACTTCGTCATTTACATCGATCTCGCGACTCTATACAGGCACATAAGAATAAAACGCATTCAATTTCATGTCGGATAGTATATGATAATAAAAAAATATGCTCACCGTATCCAACACTTCGGTAAAATGGAAAAATAAACGCACATTACGTTCGACACAACGCAAAAATCCAAAACCTTCCTTCAACGACGCAATAACACCTTGTTCACGCTTCTCACCCGACACTTTGAAAGTCTCATCCAATAATGCAATCGAAGTCGCACGTTGCAACTGATCGCGGCGGTCGGTTGCCAACAAGAATTGCACCCAATCGCCGTGACGCAATGTGAAATCTCCCTTCTGATCCTTGTCGCCAAACGGTACCTCAACCTCAGAATAGTCCAAAGCACGGTAACGTATACGCCCCGGCAAGGGATCATTATTTTGACGTAAGGGATTATTGCGATCCAACGGCTTTAACACCTGACCCTTGTATATGGTCGTATCGACATCCTCAAAGATAACCGATCCAGGAGGCAAACGTGTAATATTACAAGCAAACTCACGGCCCTATATACAGCAAGAATTTAATTATTTCTATTGGTACATATTGAGATACTAACTTGACTTACACTACGCGTTTGTATAGTGAACTCAACATCATCGCCTGGTCGCAGCTCCACATTGGATTCTGCCTCAGAGAAATGAAAGAAAATCTCTTTGACAACATCAGCACGCTCAATAAAACCAAACGATTCCTTCATCGAACAAACAACACCACGATACTTGACAGGTTGTGCGGGGTTCTCCAAGCGTATATGGCAAGCACCGAGGTTACCTCTGCATTTTAGAAGTTGACAAAAAAAATTTTAAATGCACAAACATAAATGACTCGTATAAGAGTAGTAAGAGAATAAGAAGCATACCTTTGGTTAGTTGCAATTTGAAAGCTGACTTTGTCGCCGGCACGTAAATTGACATTGCCCTCGACATCGTCTTTGGTATACGGTAGGAAGAAACATTCACCACGGTTCTCATAGCTAATACGACCAGTTGTCTCGCTGGACGACAAAAGATTATTACCGTTGTCGGTGCGCAGTTCAGTGGTCACGGTGCCGGTGACACGCTCCTCGGAGAGTACCTAAGAATTATTGAAGATTAGTTGGGGCTCATTTTGATTACTTTGTCAACATTTACCACTTCCGGTGCAATCTTGGAGACTTGACTAGCGATTGGCTTTCCGGTACGCCGATCATAGGTCATCTCGAATTCGACGGGATCGCCAATCTTCAAATGATCAATGTTACCGCTGAATTGCGAAAAGTGAAAGAATAGACGCGCCTGACGTTCACAACATTGTATAAAACCGTACGAATGCTAATAGGAAACGTCAATTAATTTATTTATTTCTTTTACATGGAATCAGCAAATATTACTCACCAAAAGTTTCTCTATAATGCCAGTCTCACGTGTTGTCTGGCTCGGATCGTTTGCTGATGATGAATTATTGCTCGACTGTGATCCAAAAATGGATGACGAGTTACCTGCGCCGTTACTTAGGACGCTGTTCGACTGAAAAACGCCGATGGTTGCTGGATTTTGCATTATGTCATTTACTTCGTTTGCATCGAAGACACCAATGGTTGAATGTTGATGTTGTTGTTGTTGATGTTGTTGTTGTTGATGATGTTGCTGTTGATGATGTTGTTGTTGATGTTGTTGTTGATGGTGCTGTTGTTGTTGTTGATGATGTTGCTGCTGCTGCTGCTGCTGCTGATGATGGTGTTGCTGCTGCTGCTGCTGCTGTTGATGATGATGTTGCTGCGTTGGCGGCGACTGTTGCTGTTGATGCTGCGGCGGTTGCTGTTGTGGTGGTCCTTGATTTTGCTGCTGCAGTCCCAGGGTTGTTGAATCAAGCGTAAACGTACCAATTTGCGGAAAAGTTGTCGGTATTCCCAAATTACGCATAGCATTCATATTGAAATAGCCATCACAGGGTAAATTATCGTAGATTTCTAAGCAAATATATATATATATATATATCAATTATATATTAAATACTTATATGGTTCTTTTGTTTTTTGTTTATCAGTAGTTTATTTCTTCTTATTCTTCTTTTCACTTCGAAAACGTCGTTTCAGTAATTTGCTAACTTTTGGTTTCGGACTGATTGCTGAATTTTTGCTATTGTCTTACTCTCTTTTCTCCTCTCTTAAAAGTCACACACACTCGTACACCGCTAATATTAAGAGTTTGCCTTCAATTCTTCGTCTCACTTTTGCTCAATTTTTTGCTATAAAGGTAATTGGTGTTTTGGCTTGTTGCTTGCACTTGTCTTACGATTTGCCTATTCACTGCACTTTTTCTTTGCCTTACTTTACTCTTATTGCTTTGAATTTTCTTATTATCGTCTTTTTGTTGCATGCCGGTAAAGAATAATTTATAAAAAGAAAAAAAAAAAGAATAGAAAAAAATAGATAATACTTTTTCCCTCCTGCTGCTGTGTGTCGTCTGTCTCATATGCTTTCGCGCTTCTTTTGCTTTGCAACGAAGTGATTTACTTAAATGCAATTCGTGGTTTATTGAATTTTATACACTAAACGGGATTTTGATTGTTGGTTTTTATTTGTGCCAAGACACGCTTTTTTAGGTTGTAGAAAAAAAAAAAAAAACTTAAAAATTCGGAAGAGGAGAAATGTGTGTGACTGTGTTTTTGGTATGACTGAATTTGTTTATATCAACATTTAGGTAGTAAAATATAAAAACAAAAAACTATTTTGAACAGTTTTTCAAAGTAACAGAGCAAAACGCATAACGAGTTTTCACGAGGGCTGTTTGTTTAGTTTATAGACTAATGCCTTCATAGCTGCTAATAACAGATTTCGTTTAGTAAGTTTAACATTCTGTTGAAATTTAATAAACAAAAAAATAATTGAGCTTTTATGATGATTATTAAGTTTTTTAATTGCAAATGTAGTCATTTTATAAATTTTATTCTTGTAGAATGTAAAATTTTTGAAAAGTAATTTAGCACAAACAACAAGCAGATCTAGCGAATTTATCAATGGTAACCAATAAATTTAAATACCCACCTTCACCCGTGCGATAAGCCTTCGATTGCGTATTCATCTTGATGTTGTTTTCGCGGCAACTAGTGTTGGCAAAGTTGATACAATTAATTAACTGCTGTTATCGTCTCTTTCTGTTGCTGTTGTTGTTGTGCTGACTTTTGTTGATTTTGAAAAACGCTGACTTCCGCACCACACAGGTCACGATGGAACTGCACACGCTCGATCGCTTATTTAAGTCCTTTAGTTACGTTTTGTTTCTTTTTAATGTTTTTTTTATTTTGTAAGTAATGTACGCGCACAAAATTATTTTATTCAAAAACAAAAAGTAACTCAAAAAAGTTAACTAAGCAAAAATGCGTATATTTAAAAAAATTCTTTTATTTTTGGCTGCACTGGCACGATAGGCACTGAAATTCCTTGTCTTCGAAAGTATTTTTGTTTTTTTTTTTTTTTTTTTTATTGGTGTTTTTTTGTTACTTTGCTTTCAAACTACTTTTAGTTTTTGTTTATTCAGATAATTTTTTAAATTTTCTTTGTTTTAAGAAAAAACGACGACGAAATTGAAAACGGTTCACTTTATTAAAATTTGTTTTACTATTTTACTAATTTTCTTGTATTTGTTGTTGCTATTCTAGCAATTGATGATGTTGAAGATAACAAAATTTTGTGTGTTCATTTATTTTTTTTTTTTTTTGAATGGCTGTTGAAGTCTATACGGATTTGCTTTTAGTTTTCTAAAAAATGCATTAGCTGCTGCTGTTGGTTTTTATTTGTTGTTGTTGTTATTATTTATTCGTTTTCTTACGTTTTGTGTGTTTGTTTTTTAGTGACGCGCTCCAAAAATGGCTACAACCGTTAGATGCGCCACTTGTTGCTGTGGTTATGCTTGTACTTACGACAAAATTGCTCTCAGATCTTTAAGTTGTAGTTGTTGATTTTGGTTTTTCGATTTTGTTTAATGTTCTTTATTCGCTAATTTTTTAGTTGCCTCTTAAAATTTTGTATTATGGCTCGTTAGAACGAAAAAAAAATAAAAAAATACACTGGGTTCGTTCGCTGAATACTTTTTGGGGTGTTTTAGGTTTGCGATTGCCGGTTTTATTTGTTGTTTAATTTCCCTTTTTTTATGTTGTGGGTTTTACGCTCGTGTGGTTTTTTTTATTTTATATCTTTTTAATATATGTTGCTTTATTTATTTTTAACGTTTGTTTGATAGGCGTGGGTTAGGAAGTATTTGTTTTTTTTAAATCATATATATATATATATACATATACATATATAGGTCTATATCTCTATGTAGACTACCAACATTGCTTGTGTGTTCTGCTGGTAGGTTTTGGAGTATTAGGCTCCCGCTTCGCTGTACGTTGCTATTACTTTTGCGTTTCACTATTTGTATTATTTATTATTGCTGTATGTAATATTGTTTAATATATATTTTTTTAATGTTTTTTTTTTTGTTTGTTTGTTTTTGTTTTTAATAGATATATTTTAAATGTTTTATGTACTTTATGCTTAATATTTTAATTTAGTTGAATTCATATAGTTTTTGTTTTGTTTAGAAGTATTTTTTATAACCTAGGGTTTTTTTTTTGTTTTTTAATTACTTTATTTTTTTTTTTTTTGTTTACTACTTTAAGCTTATATACTTATGTAATATATAATATACTATAGTATATGTATCGAAGTCCTTTAAGATATCACGAATTTGTTTCAATGTTTATCTTTTATTTTGCATTTGCTTAAGGTTTGTTTTTGTTATTGTTAAAAATTATTTTTTTTTTTCAGTTTTTTGTTTTCTCTTCTTACTAATTCATTTATTTTGTTTTTTTCAGAGATTTTTTTTAGTTTTTAAATTTACAATAATTATCACAGAGTTGTTAAATCTTTCTTTGAATTTGTTTTATGTTGTTGTTTCGGTTGCTTTTTGTTGTTTTAAGACTTTTAGCATTCACACTAGGTACACTTACAAAAAAATAAAGTAAATAATAAAAAAAAGTAATAATCAATAAAACTTGAAAAGTATATATATATTTTTTTTTTGCAGTAGAAATGCTGCACACGTCTTTTAGGGTTTTTCCTCTTTAGTTTTTGTTTTTTCACTTTCTTATGTGTACTTTTTTTCAGATTTGTGTGTTTAAATACTATTTAATAAATTTATATACAATTCTTGTTGTTGGCTTCGTTAGTTACTTGGTTTTATTTGTTTTGTTTCTGTATGCACTTAGTTCAATTATATAAAATTTTAAGTTCTGTTTTTATTGTGTAAAAATGACTTAAAGTAATTTTTTTGTGGGTTTTTGGTTTTTTGTTTTTTGCTTCTATCTTAATTCTTGTTTTTAATTTTTTTCTTTTTATTACTAAATCGTTTTATTGTTTCCGGTATTTTGTTTTATATTTGTTGCTTCAGTTTTAGTTGATTTCGTCTTTTTTCTTTTGGAGTTGTTTTCGCTTTTTTGTTTTGCTTAACTTTTTACAACGGCCAAAACTGTTCAATACAAGTGTATGGCTTTCTTGCCTACACTTCCACACTCGCAAAGACTGTCTCTAACTTCCCCGTACGCACACAGGCTTCACGCCACTTTCCGTGCGTTTTCACGGCGTTGGAGTGCGCCAATATTTTTTGTTAGTTTTTTTTGTTCCCGCGGCGGATTTTGTAGTTTTCGGTTTTTTTTTTTTAAATTTTAAATATTTATAAAATGCTTATAGTAAATTTTTATAGTTAAATAATTTAAATTGATGTTGCGTTTTTGTTGTTTGTTTTAATAATTAAATTAATATACGTTATTAAATTATTAATAAATTATTATTTTTGCTTATCTGTTTTAATTCTTCTTGTTTTACGTTTTGTTTTTTTTGTACTTTAAAACTTTACTTCTTCAGTTGTTTGTTGCTGCTGCCGGTTGTGTTGCTTGTTGTTGGTTTGATTTTGTTGTTGATGATAGATGTTTGTTGTTGTAGTAGCTGACACCGTTGTAGCTACTATAGGCGAGTGGTTTTTGTTTGTGGGGTTGTTGTTTGCAAAATTTTCAACTTTGACTTAAGAACAAAATGCGTATTTAAATTAAAGCTTAAAAATTGAGGAATTTTGGGATTGATTGTATTTTTTTATAAAATTTTTTTTTATTCGAGCTCAATTGTTGAAAACGTTGACTGAATTCTTTGGAAGCCTTCGTCTGTCTCCTGCTGCTGGCTCTCGTACTTTCACAAGTATTCCTTGGCGCGCTGACCTCAACGGTCTTTCCTTTATGTATTTTACTTTTACTTTTGTTTTTGTTTTCTTATTTTTTTTTTTAAGTGGCAGATTTGTTTGTTGTTGTTTGTTTGTGTCTTCGACTTTTTGTTTTTGCTACTAAATTCCGTTAACTGAGTATTGACGAGTTCATTTCACAGCGTTTTAATTAGATTTGGATTGGTTGTTTTGTTTTAGTTTGTCTATTTGTCGTAAGCGTTTTATGTTTCTTTTTTATTTCGGCGTTAAGCTTGGCTTTTGTTTTTGCACACGTATTCATACATAAGATCGAACGCTCCCGCTCTCACACGTACGCAAAATAACGCCGGCACGGCTCGGAGAGTGCTCCAAGTGTTTTCCTGTTGCTCGTTATTTCTCGAATATTTTTTTTGTTTGTTTTGTTTATTTTTTTTATAACACTTGATAACTAATTTTAATTCATTTAGTTAAAATAATACGAAAATGTATTCAATAATAAGTAAATTAAATAAAAAAGTCTTTGGCAGAAATTTGATTCCGCTTTTTTGTTTGTTGTTTTTAACGCCTCGTAGACTTTCGTTTGAGCTTTTGTTGATTTTTATTATTGAATTTTTTTTTTTATTTTTATTTTAAGTGATATTATATTATTATTTATTTTTGATTCGTTTTCGATGGTGTATTTATTAGCAGATTTTATTGATTATATTGATGAAAGTGATGTCAAAACGGAGTTTTAGTTACAAAAGCTGTAAAACAAAGAAAATGCGAAAAGAGAAATTAGAAAAATTACAAATGGACGACGTAGACTGCGAATACATGTAAAAAAAAAGAAAAAACAAATGCCGTTAGGTCGCAGACCGTCTTGTCTAGACCACCCGACAGACTTTCTAGTTGGTTCCCACTCGGCAGATGCTTAGCCGTGTTGTGAAAGTGTTCGCCTCTATCTCTTTCTACCACACTACACTTGTCTGTCTGTCTTATTGACTGCTGCAACTACAACCGTACAATCGTAGCGCAAGCTGCTCGTCGTTGCAGTTATTGATTTTTTCAGTGTTGCAAACGGCTCGCACCGCCACCCAGCACTCACGCACGCACACACATATACATACACCTTCGCATGCCATAAAAAAATTATTTTTACTGCCGGAAAAAATCGCAGATAAGATTTTTTTTTAAATATACATGTAATTATTATCTTTTGTTCACATGTGTTAAAGTTATAATGTTTTGGGTCCATATTAATTGGAGTTGCTGTCATGAAACTGCGTTATAAATTTTTTTCAGCTATTGCAAATTGCGATTGGCGCAGTGAAAAATTTAGAGCACAGAATTGAATATGCTTTTTCCGAATTTCGTCAAATGGCAAACACATAAATTTGACCATAAAATGTTAATTAAATGTTTGGTGCACGTTTTGCACATATTTTTGTTAATTATTTCCGAATATTTACGCCATTTTTCAACGAAAATAAAAGTTTTCACAATCACCTACCAAACACGACAGCACACTTGGCCACAACGTAGTGTGACCGTTTTTAATATATCGAAAATACCAGAATGACATAATGTACTAAATTATAGCACCAAATTTATAAGATATCCATAGTTTGCTTTTCGTTAACGACGATTATTTTTTAATTAGTATGTGAAAACGATTAATTAATTGTTAAAATTTGGCTAAATGTATTATATTTCTTTAAAGCTAAGTTATATATGTGTGGTAGATTCCTCTATCATTGGATTCCTGATCTTAAACATACGTACGTATGATAAGTTCATGACTATTTTTTATGTCTATCGTTTTTTCTTCAAAAACAAAGAGGGTGGAAGTTTTAAAAACGATATAAATTTTAACTTTAGAAGCTATTTGGTTTAAAAAATATCAATGTTTACCAACAAAAAAAGTAAGAATGGTCACTTTGCATTGCAAAGTTTCCAGCAATGTTTTGTTTCAAAAACAGGCAAAATAAAAACAAATACCGCGATATACCAGCACTGAACAATTACCAATTGTGTGGCAACTTGAATCGGCGTAAACACAACTCAGAGAGTAGGGTTGTCAGCATATCAAACCACAAATGTTAGACCATAAACACCGTGTTTTTTGTATAGGGAAGCTAAGTTGCGCAATATACGAAAGTAACATTTTAACGTTGTTCATAACTGTGTAGGTAGTGTTGAAAGTGAATAGAGTTTGCAGAGCCCGAAATCGCTGTATTGCACTCTCACGCTTAGTGCTTGTCAGACTTTTGTTGTAAGGCGTCTGTCACTCTAATGTTAATTCTGGTTTATGAATCAAATGTATCTTACCAAAGGTGATATATAACAATAAAGACGGTTTGTCTTGAAAGCACGATTGTATGCCTTCAAGAAGACGATTCTGCACTGAGTGAAGAAATGTCCCATGTTCACCTTTTTCTGCCTCCTTATTTTTTCACATTTATTTAGACACCATATTCTTCAGTAGTGTTGCAAGAGAACGAAGATTCAAAAACGTGCAAGTGTGCTAAAATGCACAAAGAGAAATTACAAAGCTCCGAAATCAGACAGTACATGTATAATAATATATGATCATTAGTTAATCATATTGGTCGTTCCAATGATGCACAAAAATATGCAAATTCACACAAGATAATACAATCATTAGGGAATTTGTTCTCACATGTTTAACCGAAATCTCCCATGTTGACCGTAAATAAAAATAGTGTACTTTCATCTTCTTCATCAGTCTGCTGTCCCACTCACACTCGCAGCTGCACTCAAATTTTGGCTTAGTAGTGGTACTATTTTATACGTTATCTTGAACAGCTGTTTTACGCTAGGCTGCTCATAACTAAAAAAATTATCGAATCATTTCACAATCGCGGCTAAAAAGCAATAATCAGACGGAGAAAACATATAAAACATAGCAAGTCTGACGTGTTGAGGTATAATCAAGTAATTGACAAAGTAAGATTTAGTTTCAAAATCTACATGCTGTCAAAATAAGTTAACACACCGTGCACTTACAAAAGCAGGCCAAGAAGTCGATAAGTCGTTGAATAACAACCGCATAGACCGCCAATAAACAGCCGCAAGCGCCACACACAACCCGCCAATCAAACGGAATGGCAGCATATCGACTGCTCAGTACGGCAAGAGCCATGAACGGCTTTCTCAGGCGCACTTATGCGAGTAACCCACTAAGCAACCAACCTAAGGTGTGACTTCCATTTTTGCAAAATTAACTGGGACAATCATGCTAATATGTTCATTTTCTTCGCAGATACAGCGCAGCAACGAAGCGGTAGTATTATACATGGATTTACCGCTTGTGCGCTACCTTTTGGCACAGGTGCGTGCCTTTTGCAAAAAGCCGCCCAAAGGGTTTGAGAAGTATTTCGAGGCTGGCGGCAAGAAGGTGCCACAAGCAAATGCTGAGAAAAAAGCCGCCGAGAAGAGTGCGTCCAGTGAGAGTAGTGCATCTGGTAAGTCGAGCCAAGCACCGCCGCCAAAGAGCACACAGAACAAAAGCAGTGCCAGCACTGACTCCAAGTCGGATTGGAACTTTGGCATGTTTAGCAATACATCGCGTCCTGCCGGCGGAGGACGTGGTAACAATGCAGGCAGGCCGATAGGCGACGGCGGTGGAGAACGGGAGCGTTGGGTTGTGCTAGGTGCCATAGGTGCGGTGGTTCTCATCAGTTCGTTGGCTTTCTTCGAGATGGGCTACAAGGAAATCTCATGGAAGGAGTTCGTGAATAGGTGCGTAACGCCAATTGGATGTTAGACACGTAATGACCAACAATTTTATCTGGTAGTTATCTGTCCAAGGGCATTGTGGAAAAACTGGAGGTCGTGAACAAGAAATGGGTGCGCGTCCGCCTGCAGGCGAATAATCAAAATTCCGGTGTTCTGTGGTTCAACATTGGCAGTGTCGATTCGTTTGAGCGCAATTTGGAAACGGCACAGACTGAGCAGGGCGTGGAGTCGATTAATTTTGTACCGGTCATCTACCGCAACGAAGTGGAAGCCTCTAGTCTAACTGGTTTACTTCCAACGCTCCTAATAATCGGTTTCCTTGTATATATGATGCGAAGATCAGCCGATATGATGGGCGCTGGGCGTGGGCGCAAAGGCGGCGGTCTCTTTGGGGGTGTTATGCAGTCGACGGCTAAACTCATTAATCCAAATGAGATTGGCGTGCGCTTCAAGTGCGTTTGTTGTGTGTTGAAAGCTATGAACGAATATAATACGCATGCCTTGTTTCAGGGATGTTGCCGGTTGTGAAGAAGCAAAGATCGAGATCATGGAGTTCGTGAACTTCTTGAAAAATCCACAGCAATATATTGATTTGGGTGCAAAAATACCGAAGGGCGCTATGCTTACGGGTCCACCTGGTACCGGCAAAACGCTCCTAGCGAAGGCTACCGCAGGCGAGGCTAATGTGCCATTTATTACCGTCTCCGGCTCTGAGTTCCTGGAGATGTTCGTCGGCGTTGGTCCATCGCGTGTTCGTGATATGTTCTCGATGGCGCGTAAGCATGCGCCCTGCATACTCTTTATCGATGAAATCGATGCCGTCGGTCGCAAACGTGGCGGCAAAACCTTTGGTGGTCACTCCGAGCAGGAAAACACGCTCAACCAACTGCTGGTTGAGATGGACGGCTTTAATACCACAACAAACGTTGTCGTGCTGGCGGCAACGAATCGCGTCGATATACTCGACAAGGCGCTAATGCGACCCGGGCGATTCGATCGTCAGATCTACGTGCCTGCGCCCGATATTAAGGGTCGTGCCAGCATCTTCAAAGTGCACTTAGGCGTGCTCAAGACAGATTTGGATAAGAATGACTTGTCGCGCAAGATGGCGGCGTTGACACCAGGCTTCACTGGCGCCGACATTGCGAATGTCTGCAATGAAGCGGCGTTGATTGCAGCACGTGACTCGAATGATTCAATTGTGCAGAAGCATTTCGAACAGGCCATCGAGCGTGTGATAGCGGGAATGGAGAAGAAGACGAATGTATTGGCACCCGAAGAGAAATGCACCGTTGCGCATCACGAAGCAGGCCATGCGGTGGCCGGCTGGTTTCTCGAACATGCAGATCCTTTGTTGAAGGTTTCGATTATACCACGTGGCAAGGGTCTTGGGTATGCGCAGTATTTGCCTAAGGATCATTATTTACTCTCGAAGGAACAACTATTCGATCGTATGTGCATGACCCTCGGAGGTCGTGTGGCAGAAGAGCTGTTCTTCGATCGCATAACAACCGGCGCTCAGGACGATCTTAAGAAGATCACTGATATAGCCTACTCTCAAGTAGTTCGTTACGGCATGAACGAGAAGGTGGGCCAAGTTAGTTTCGACTTGGGCCAGGGTGGCGATCCAGTATTTTCTAAACCCTACTCTGAGGATACTGCACAACTGATCGATTGTGAAGTACGTGACATCATCAAATCGGCACATAAGGCCACGACTACATTGCTGACCGAGCACAAGGAGGACGTGCGGCGGGTGGCCGAGCGTCTGCTGCAGAATGAGATTCTTAGCCGTGATGATATGATCGAGTTGCTGGGCCCACGGCCGTTTAAAGAGAAGTCAACTTATGAGGAATTCGTTGAGGGTACAGGTTCGTTTGAGGAAGACACGTCATTGCCCGAGGGTCTGAAGAGTTGGAACAAGGAGAAGGAACAGACGGAGTCACCGGATACGCCACCCAAGCCAGTGACGGCGTAAAAAAAAAAATCTGGAAAATTATGTTTGTTATTTCCCTCCTATTTTATTTTCGATACAAACGAACGATAAAAATCCGTACAATGTTTAAGGTCATTTATTTGTTAAATTATGCTTTCATGGACAAGAGTGTCTGTTAGGGTGAGTGGAAGTGACAAAATGCAAGACAAAAGTATAAGCGAAATAAATTACGTAAAGTTTAAAATTAAAAGGAATTTTGCATTTTCAATAAAGTGTTATTTGATTTTTCATTTTATTTATTGTTGGCTTCTTGTAATGTTTATTTAAATGCATCGAATGGATAGTTTCATATACTTATGTGATATTTTGCCAAACCCTGGAGCAAAGGATTAGGTTACGAGTGGTTATCACCTCATCCGAATGCGGAGGGCGCATTACTTGTCGTAGCGACTTCTTGTGCAATTTGTGTGCTGCTGCCTGCTGGTCAGCATTTGATGTTTTATTTAATGCTCATTTCCGCAACTATACATTATTATTAATTATAAAACAAATTATAATTATAAATTAATGTGTTCAATTAATTAAACTTAATTAACAACAACAAATATAGTTCTTCTGTCTTCTTGTAATCGGATCGTCCAAAATGAAATAGGAGGATTTTACATGTCTTATGGAAATTCGGAAGTTTAAAAAAAAAAACTAATAACGGGTCTATTCTCACGCAGTCACAAAAAAGTAATAAATTTATGACAAAAATAAATCTTGTGACGATTAGTATTCTCGCACAAACGGGCATAGCATGAAAGTTCCGGTGTTGGAATGAAGCTCTTTTGTGTGTTAAGAGACTGTAACCTTCGAAGTGCCTGAAAAACCATTCTCCTTTACTAAACAAATATGGAAGAAATAGACCCGTAAGTTATCTCGAGAGAGCACGACGCAGAAACTGTTGTTCGCTCATTTATTCGCTCTTTATTTTGTAAGTTCTAATGCGCTCTTTAAAAGCTCTAACTATACACGCAAAGGTATCTCTTTCACAAGTTTTCACTCACTACTCATTTGAACACTCAAAAATTATAAAATATCACTCAACTTGAGAGTCGAAACCTACGACTTTCAAATATTGCGATTTGCAAGTAATTGAGGTAAATCAAAATGGCGGATCGACGTCTATTTTCACCTTAACATGTCCTATACGACGAGCAAACTGTATTGTTTACTAACAAGCTTTGATTAAGCTTACCTTCGCATTTGAAATTATATGCGATTTTTCTGCTGATACAGAATAAAATAATTGTTTTCGGTAAATAGAAGTTAAATTAACTCAAATTATTTATTATATAAACTTTTATCGATTAAAACAAAAAAAAAAAAACGTGCAACACAAATGTATGTAAACTAAACTGAAAGCATTACGAATACGATATTTTCAAAACAAACTGAAACATTTACAGTTGGCAAACGCTGAGTTGTAGAGTCTATTTGGCTCTCTTTGGCTTATCAGTTGTTTTGCTGCGGCCGTTATCATCAGCTGCTGCACAACCGGCAGTGCAGCGCTGCACGTACAAAAACAAAAGCAAAAAATTGCAAATGCAATACGAATTGGAGCATTTCATATGCGGCCGGCAACGCTGCCTGCCTTACCATTCACCGCCCACAGCCTCACCTACTCATGCATAAGCTGTCGCAGTCGAAGCTTCGTGTGTGTTTCGGCAAAGTTCGTACGTAAGTTCGCCTGTAACTGTAACGCAAACACAAAGGCAAAAACGCAAAGGCAAATGGCAAAAATGTAAGTTCCGCTGCGTTTGTTTGTAGCGGCGACTGCACTTTTTCAGATTTCAGTTGTGTTTTCTGTTTTCAGTTTTCCGTTTTCAGTGTCGTGCCGTTAGTTGTCGCGAGCGCTACGCTAAACGAATTGTGCACGGAGCGCGGGCAAATGCGGCGCATTATTCAATAATAATAAAACACAAAACTACAGCAACAACAATAACGAATAATAATAATAATAGACTTTGCGTTACAGTTTTAAATGCAGTGTGAACGCATAACAAATTAAGAAGAAGCATATGAAGTAGCTGCAATAGTAATAACATCAGCAGCGACAACAGCCGTTTTGTTTTTTTTAATATTGTGTTTCTACTGTATTGTTTTCTATTAAGTTTTTTTTAATTTGTTATGTTCTTCTATTACAATAAACCAATCTTATGAGTATATGTTATTAGCAAAAGGTGCTTTATTTTTTAATTAAATTTTTACGCTGCAGTGTCAATTGTCAAGTTAATCAATTAAATAACTATAATTCAAAAATAAAAAAAAAGCAACAATAACAATAAATTAGTGCATTAATACATTTATGTAAAATAGAATGCCTTCGAATCAACAATAATAATAATAATCCGACAAATACAAATAACCATAGTAGCAATAAACAAACAAAAACAAATGTATGCCAAAATCCAGTAAGAAACATTCGAAAGTGTTGTGTCTGATATTTGCGCGTTTTTTCTTTATTTTGCTGTATTCCGTGTGTTGTTGTAGTTCTCATCATTTGTTTTTCTAAGTTTGACTTCCAAGTTTGGTCACACACAGCCTGCATTTGTGTCGTGTTGTTTGTTGTTGCAATACAGTTTACATGCTTCGTTGCATATCGCGCGATCTCTCGCAAAAACAGTAAAAAAATGAAATTAACAAGCAACAACAATAATCAAAGCAACAAAAACAACAACAGCAACAACAACAACGACAATAATAAAACAGCAGCAACAGCAGTAGCAATAAATTGCATAGTAATTTGATGCCGCTGCCGCAACAGCTACAGCAGCCAAGGTCTCATTTTAGCAAATGTTCTCCCACTCCCACTCTCTTGAATGCACTCTCTTCTCACTTTTCACTGCATCCCTTTTGTACACATACAAATGTACATATGTACGTTCTTAGAGCCGTTTACATGTCTGCATTCCGGCAACCCGCAAACAATTGTACACCGGCCGGCGCTTAGACGTTGTTTTTCTATACGTAAACAAATGTACCGTTAGTTGTGCGAGGTTACATTCGTATGTATGTATGAGCAAGTGCGGCACGCAGCTGCAGTCATACTCTTTAAGATGTCGCTTTGTTTGCATTGCCGGCACTTACGCAGTTTTCTTCTTTGACGTTTGCTACCTTGCCTTGCCATGCCTTGCTGCCTTGCCGCCATTTCTTTTTGCAGTGCAACTATGAGTGTTCATCAAATAGAAATAGAAGAAAATGCATTACTGTATGTATATACATATGTACGCACACATTTACAAAAAGAGTAATGAGTATGCTCTCTTTTTGATTGCCGACACGATCGTCGCGAATTTTTCAATTGTCACAATTATAGGTCACGTGTATGCAATGCTCGTTAACTGCAATGTGCTACACTACAGTGAGCTGGAGACAGTGAGTGTGTTTCTGTGGAACTGTTGGTTGGCTGTTGCACGCGGTGGCATGGAGGGGGGAGAATTTATTGCTTAGATACTTAGCTGTGTTTGTTGCAGTTTTTAGTTTGTTCTCCAAGTGACGACGTTGATCAAATCGAGCACTGAAATCGAACGAATGAACTTTCTAACAAATTTTCTCTGCATGCATGTATGTACATACAAATGTACATAGGCCAGAAAAACTAATAATAATAACATGAAATACATTGAATTTTGTTAGCTTTATTTAAAAGATCACATTTCATTTGCTTTTTGCAAATTTTTGATCAAATTTCTTTAGGAGTATTTGAATCATATTGTTTGTGTTCAGAGTTTTGATATTTTTTACATTTTTGAAGGGTATTCAAATCATCTCTTTTATTTTGCAAAGCACAAGTTTACAATGAACTATATCTTCAAGAGATTGGCTTGGCTTCTGAAGATTTTTTACCTAAATTTTAAAACCTTGTATTGCTCAGTGCCTGCAGAAATGTTGTGAGACGATGTTGCGTAATATTGCATATCTGCTCATGAAGTCGTCATTACAATTAAAATCCACGTCGTGGCGATCGGGCAAGCGGATTTGGTGTTTATTCAGTTGCTCTTCCAACCCATTGCAAAACCTTTCGCAATTCATTCAGAAGAAGATAGAGATATGAACATACCACCCTAATGTATGTAGGGCAAGTAGAGACTGAGCAGATGAGGTAAATTTACTTTTAGGATTTATTTTCACATTTTTTCCATTGAAGAGCAACAAAGTGAAATGCAGCAGAAACAAAAACGCACACAACATTTTCAATAAATCATAAAAAAAAGCTTTCCAATTAAAAAAAATAAATAAACATGAAATTGGCATTTGTAAGCATAAATGATAAAAAAATAAATAAATAAAAAAAGAAACAATAATTCAAGTTAAAAATATTACGTATACGCAGCAATTTGATTTTAGCGAAAACTATAGTTTTGTTTTGTTTATGTTTTATAAGAAATGTGACCAAGAGCAATGTAAAATAATATAAACAAAATGCAAAAACAAAAACCGCAAAACCAACAAAAAAAACAGGCAAGGCTTTTACTTTTACAACAACAAGAACGTTAAGTGGTAGTAGTAGCTAATATGCCTCAATAATAACAAAAAAAAAAATAAGAAGAAGCAGCAGAAAAGAAACCGAAAACAAAAATAATCGAAAATGTTTGTAGCCAAAACCAAACGCGTTTACAGTAGCAGAAGTTCTCTGTGCAACTGTCAATGATCAAGCCAATCTGTCATCGTCGCCGTCGTCGTCGTAGTCTTCGTAGCCTTCGTACTAGTCTTAGTACAGCGTACAGTAGTGCACTTAATAAATAGCGTAATACCCGTTTAATAGGCGTTTTCATGCAAAACGCATTGCCAACTACAATAGCAACACCTGCAGCAGTAGCCACAGCAGCAATAGCAACAATAGCGACACCATCAACATCAACAACAACAACAACAACAACTGCAAAAGTAACGCATAGCAGACACATTTGTTGCCGGGGCATTAGCTAAAGTAAGCATTGAGCCAGCATAATAGATACACAGACAGAGAGAGACAGAGAGAGAGAGAGAGAAAGCGAGCAAGAACAGGAGAGAGCAAGTAAGCACGTCTTTGAGTACATCTGCCGTTTAGACGTTATTTTGCCATGGATATGAAAATTGATCAGCAACAACAACAGCAACAACAACAACAACAAGTCGAACTGGGACCCGGTTCACCGTCAGAGGTGCCCAATGATCCGGGGTAAGTACACAATACATTTTTTCTATTGACTGCTCAGTGAAGTTAATCAAAAAGCATTACGAAAATTTGCCAATATAATGAGTGGAAACAAAATAAATAAAAAAAAAAATCAAAATAGAATGAAAACTAAACTCCAGCTAAGCCACTTACACTCATCCGTCCGCATTGGCGCATTTGCCACAAATGCAGTCCACTGATGATTTTTGGACAAACTAACAAAGTGCGGCAGCAACAATTGTTATACGAAAATCTGTTTGTGTGCGTCGCTTGTGAAAACTAATTAGAAAACAATTTGCTAAGGACATCAAAATTCAATTAAAGTCATTGACTGCGTTCACTCGACACTCGTCTCGGCGTGTGGCGTGTGGGCAGCGTGCGTCGTCTGCCCGGTGTTTATTAACACACTACTTGGCCAAGTCGTTTATGACTCTACTGCAGTGCGGTATTGCACTGCACTGACGCCTAAGCAAGTAATTAAACTTGCTTTTTGCACTTGCACTGTTTGTCTTCTGGCTTGTTATTGTTGTTCTTCTTCTGATTTATCAGCGTTAACACATTTAAAATAATGTGCGTTTTAGCCAAGCATAAAGTTTTTACGGTTTTAAACGCATGCCACAGTTTGAGCAGCACTGCTGCGCTTAACTTTAATCTCAACTCGTAGAGTTACACTAGCGAACACAAAACGACAAAGCTGACTGCGCACTGACCTCACTGCAGTTTATTTGCCATTACAGGTCCGTCGGTCTCTCATTAAAGATGCTGTTAAACGCGCAAAAATAAACAAATAAATTGCATCGAACTATAAGAATAAATGTTGTCATGTTGTCAAAGAAGTTTTTCCTTACTTTCAATTAAATTTTAAGTTAAAAATTTGAAAGTTTCCAATTTCGCTAATTGTTCTGTGGCTTTTTTTTGTCTATTTTGCCTAATAGGCTACGTTAATGAACTCAAGCTATAAAAATTATTATAAAAAATTTTTATTTATACATTATACTTTCGATCTTTGCACTTGTTCGATTTTTGCAAACCTCGATTCTTGCTACATCACAACTTCTTACACTACAGGATCTATGTATACTTGCATAATCTGGACCATTTTGACTCAGTATTTCTACCCTTGTTTTTTGTTTAAATTATTTTGTAACGTTTTCAGTGGCTTAATAAATTCTAGGAAGTACCTTTTATTTCTTGTTGCTGACGAAATGTGTCAAATTTCATCAATTTTTATGATGACCTTTGCTTGGTGTGGTCTAATAAAGGCTAACAAATAATTTGCGTTGCTGACAATTTAAAATGAAATTGGCAATTATAGGATATTAAGTATACAAAACAAACAAAAATTAAAAATTTTTTTTAAATATGAAATAATTGTATAATTTCTTACTAATATCCAAAGAAAATAGGTATTCCGTAAGTGCTATATTCTTGAATCTTGCACCAAGACCGATTTTCATTGAGAACAAGAATCGAGAGACTATTGTATTTTATTAGATCATTGATTTCTTAAGACAAGGTTGCGTTCAATCTAAAGACAATGCTTAAGTTTAGCAAATGCTTGATAAAGTTATTGCTACTAAAGTAATTCTGCAGATTATCAAAACGGTCAGCCTGTCTGCAATATGAGCTTTCTTCTTGCTTAGTGATAACAGAATCCTGCAGTTGTAGTTTCTGAGTTATATAAAACTAATGAGGGTAAAATACTTCAACATAGATTACGATCATCTTTAAATATAATATAATAATTTAATATATAATATAATATATTAATAGGCTTCATACTTTGGTTGATGTGTGAGGTAAATTCTCAGCCTGCAAGCTTCTTGGTAAATTCCGTACCTCAGCTACGAAGGTTTTAACGAATGGCCAAAGTGCATCAATGATGGTGCTTACTATTTTTACTGGGCTCATGTCCATATGGGTTACATTATGAAATGATATGCTTATGTAATGTTGAAAGAGTGGCTCCTACATAAGTTGTCAATAGTTTATTTTCTCTCGTTAATAAGTTAAGTTGTTGTTGTGTAGAACATTGAAGACATTTTCACAATAAGTTATTTGTATTCTATTTATTTATGATGTTTGCACAGAATGAATGCATAAATTTATTTTCGATGGGCTGGCTGTGTTTTGGACATTATAATTGAGGAGTGCCTTCGCTCCAGGCTGCTGAGTTTTGTTTTCGTTCTGCTGCCTCTATTCCGTCTTTGTTGCTTTTTATTGTTTTGCTAATTAAATTGCATAAACGGAGAGAGTTGGCTTGCAGCATCAGTGCGTGCTTTTCGTTGTTGCTGCTCAAGTGTTAAAATTTAGTGAGGTGAGTTTTTAATTGCATTCTTGTTTCAACTTTTTTTTTCGCATAGAAAGTGGCACAAGTTGCCAGGCGAAAAGAGCGAAAGAGGAAAAGGCAAAGACACAAAAAAAAAAAAAACAAAAAAACAAAAAAAAGCTTTCCAACAAAGTCATTCATTAGCGAAAGAAAATTTCAATTTTCCCCAACTCAACTGAAGACTTTTGCATAAAATTGAGCATTGTGTGAAAATTACGACGAATAATGACCTCTCAGCGCATAAACTAGGTACAATGTTGAGCAGAGTAACCAACAACAGCAACACAAACAACAGCAAAAACGACAACAACAAAACCGTCATATACCATTGAACACGCGAAGCCTATAAATTATTTAGCGTATCTTATAGATATGATGCGCTGCCATTGCCGCTGCTGCATAAAGTATCTAACTTGGGCTGCGATGCATTTTCTTTCTGCTTCCTCTTCTACTGGTTGCAGTTGTTGTTGTTGTTGTTGGTGGGGCTGTTGGTATATACGCGTGCGAAATTGTATAAGCAATCTGCAGCACCCTGGCGTTGCCTTGCGCTGTCTGGCCTATCCTGGCCAGCGCGTGTGTCTCTTAATGCTGCACGGCTTTTCTTGTCTATTTTCATTAACCGCATATTTTTGTTGTTGTCGCTGCTGCTTCACTTCATCTTTATGAATTGCATACGAGTAAAATATGAAAAATCGCAGCACAAACAAATAAACAAACAAACAGCAAAAAACCCCATGCGAAAAAAAAGACAAAAAAAAACCAAGAAAAGAAAAAATCAAAAAAATAACGCAAAGAAGTGCCGGAACAAACAAAAAATTGGGCTCACCTGCGCTGTTTGTCTGTTGTATGTGCGGCCGACTCTGTGTCTGTGTGTGTGTGTGTTTTTGTGTATCTACACACATAGATCTCGTATGTGGTTGCGTTTGATGCCATGGCAGGTGCAGCCTGCATTGAGATATGCGTACTTTCTTCTCTATATGCTACTGCTGCTGCATGCATAAATCTTGAATTAATTCAAAATACCTTTTGATGACGTTTACAGATACGAGCGGCAGCCTAGCTGCACAGTTATGCACACTAACATATATAGACGCCCAAAAAAAACAAAAAAAAAAAACAACGGGAGAGAACCAAATGGGGGGAAAAGAAAAAAAGAACATAAACTGTTACTCCATTCATAGAAAGTACTTTATTTGTCCGTTAGTCTAATACGCTGCCGCCCATTGCTGGCAGCCTGCCTCGCTGGCTTCATGGCACGTCGATCGCCACGGCTCAGTAAACTCGTTCGCTTGTTCGAACGTTCGCTTGCCTGTGCCCCACAGATCAGCGGCAAGTCTGCGCATACATATGATGTTAAGCCACAAGTGCCATGCTATGCCATGCCATGCCATGCTATGATGCCGCCAATACGTCACTTCACCGCACCCCTCAGCTCAGCATGTTGTGTCTTCGTGCCCAAGTTTGCCAACGTCACATATAATCATGGCTAGATGTGGATTTTTTTTTTGTTTTTTGTTTTTGGTTATTTTGCATTTGCTTTCGGCTACGTTTTGGTTTTGGTTTTTTGTTGTTGTTGTTTTCTGAAGGGCTCAACGCTGGCCGCTGCAGCGAGTCAAAGATTTACTGGCGGTGCATACAAATGGCAAAGTAAATAAATAACAAATACACTAACAACAGCAACAACAACAACAACAATGGTAATGACGCGAATAGTGTGAGAGAGAGTAATGGGGGGAGTAGGAAGGCTTAAAGTAAAACTAAATAAATGCAATGCTATTAATACAATTCACTTTGCTAATTTATTTTTAGTTGCAAACTAAAACAAACTTAAATACAATTGCAAAAAAAGATATACGAACGGCCAAGACAAAAACAAATACAACAACAACAACAACAACAGCAACATCATCAACAACAGAAAACAACAAAAACAAAAGTTCGACAATTATCCAAAGCGTATTAGAACTGACACGCGTTCACATGAGCTGCCTGCTGCATGTTCTGCTGGATGTGGGCATGTGAATGTGGACATGTGAATGTGGTGAGCGCAGCGTGTCAGTGTTTGGGCCTGTGTGTAGGTAAGAGGGATGACTTTAGGTGGCTGTTCTAATGGCGGGGGTGCAAGCGCGGGAGGGAGCAGGGCTGGGCGCTGTTATACCTTAGCGTTGAGTTGGCAAATGCATTGCCATGCTGCCGCCACCGCCGCCGCCGCTGAGTAACTTTGCCTACATAAACGTAGAGGAGCGAGTAGCCATCAGCGTAGCTGCCGTGCTGTGCGTGCAGGCAGGCAATAGATGAACGCATATGCGTGCAGGCAAGTAAAATGTCTTCAATGAACGAATGAACGGTCAGCGGCAGAGTGCACAGCGAAAAACTGCACCCGTTGCAAATTTCATAATTATTGTCGTGGACGTGGATATGGACGTGAGAGTGGCGTGGATGTGGCGTGAATGTGGATCTAGACGTTGTCGCTGTTGTTGTTGTTGTTGTTGTTGCTGTGCTTGTTTTTATTGTAATTGTGCATTGTGACTTTGTTGCGTTTCGTAAATTGATTCATTGTTGAATTTGGCTTGTTGTTGCTATTATTGCTGCTTGTTGTCATCGTTGTTGCTGTCATTTTCTATACGAAGTCGTAGACGTGCGTATGTATGTATGTGCATGCCGTAATTGCTTGAAAATGATTTTGTATAAAGCAATCATACATACTCGAACATACAAACAAACACGTCCAAGTGTGTAAGTTTGTTGTATGCATGCACAGACATATGAGAACTTTCCTATACTCGTAGATACAATATAAATGTGCATGCCTATGTACGAGTATCTACACAGTGATAATCGCTACCTAACTACGTACATAGATATCGCATTGTGTTCATAATGCAAGCGTTGACTTATATTCGTGTATTCGCGTAGCTTTCGCTTCTAATCGAAATCATTAGCGTTAGCGCACAGTCATCGACAATAGGCGGAGCTTAGCCACAGGGGTGTGGTTGGCTGCTTGGCTGGCAATTGTTTGCGTATTTGTATACGTTTTGTCTTAGAGATCAAATGCTTCTCTGAACTAAGCCAAATTCGCATTTCGCAGATATTGCGGTAAAGCTCTACCAAACAACAATAGGACACCCGAAACCGCAACTATTGCCTGCTGCATAGGTGAAACCGAAAAGGGCCAACAGTTGCCTTGTTTCATTAGCTAATTCAAATTAAATTTTAACTATAAATTAACAGGAATGCGAAAAACTAAGATGTGCCAAATTCTGTCTTATTTCGCTGAATCTATATATTAGGCAAGGTTTAAGAAAGATAGAACAGGCTACATTAGAGATTAGACGATAGATTTTTAAGCTTAACACATAACACAACGGGGATCATGCGCAAGGAAAGATGATCGTTCAGGGTTTAATATAAGAGGTGTGTATGACGTATGTAAAGGCACATTCAAGTTAAGGTTGCTGAAAAGGAAAATATGATAAAAGTACCTTTTTATCAAATTATGAAGAAATGGAACACCAAACATGGATTTCTAGTCACGGTGTGTAGATTAACTAATTCAGGCTGCCGTAGTAGGATGGAGAATGAATTGCAGAATCGCAGTGAAGTCTGCATAATGCAAACAAAAAAAAAATAAAATTAGGATTAGATTAATAAAATATATTTTATTTAATTAATAATATTTTTTAGAAACTTGGATTGTTATTTCAGAATTGAATTGTGCAGAGCGGAAAAGATAGAATTTTAAATCAAATAACATTTTAGTGTTATAACTGATTCCGGAATATTTAACTGTGTGATTTCTAAGTTCTGTGATTTTTATTTGCTTATAAACCTTAACAATTATATGAATTTTGATCAGTACTGATTTTATTCTAAAAGGTACATTTTCTTAACAAAGATCCAGCATCAGACTTCAAAAGCTAAGTACTAAGCATGCCTACCCCAAACTGAAAATCACTATCATATTTAGCCTTATATGTTCGTTAGCTTCTATAGCAAAACTATGGCTACTGCCTGTCTGTCTGTCTGTCTGTCTGTCAGTGTGTCTATGTGGCCATGCACTATTAAAGTCAGCCAACTCGATTAAATAATTTCACTTTATAGTTCTACAAAAAAGAATTCAACGAGCAACTTTGGACTGACTGACATTATCAAAACTCAATTTACAATTGCACTTAATGGAAACTTTTCAACGCAAAAACTGCGCCGCCGAAATAATCAAGAAAAATAAGAAGAAGAGAGAAAGAAAAGAATAGGCAGCGGTGCAGTTGGAGACAGAGAAATCGAGAAAAACATGGAAATAAAATCACTTAAAACGTTGCTTTAAATGGCCAAAAATACTGACAATATATGTAGTCGCGCTTTTAGCCTAGAACGAGGCAATTGCCTAAAACCGTTTTTGAATCAATAAAAGTTTTGGTTTTTTTTTTCCGTTTTACTTTTTTTTTTTCTGGCTAAATGCAGCCATGCCATAACTTTTTCTCCCTATCGTGTTATTGTTGCTGTGTGCGAATTGAAGCAAAGAAAGTCGGTAAATGCAAGGAAAGGAGTAGAAGAAGAAGAAGCAGAAGTGCCGGTGGTGCCTGTTTGCCGCCATAGCCAACGCAGTTGCCATTGCCGTTGCCGAGCATGTCGCTGACGCCTACACAACGACGACGCACTCGCCTAAGTCCTGACGCACACACAACAAAACTAATGCCAGACAATTGTGCAGACCTATACACACACACACGCACACACACACACACACACACACATACATGCCATAAGTATGTACTATCTAAAACTAAGTTTTCATGCATGTATCATGAGCAGCTTCCTATCAGCCGCATACAATGCATCCTTTGAACCGCAAAGCGTTAGGCGCGCGCGCATCTAACTACGTATAAAGGCAAGACTGCTGCGTAGCCAACTGTCTCATTGTCTCTCTTCTTCTTGTTGTTGCTGTTGTTGTTGTTGTCTATGGCGGTGGCGGCTACAACGTCGACGACGTCGACTGGCGCTGCTTTTTTCATTACGACCAACTGCTGCCGGTAAGCTGGTGAGGTTGCAAAAGACGCAGCCAGCACAAAAAGAAGCAGAAGCAGAAGCAGACGCAGAGAAAAAAAAAAGAACAGCAGGAACAGGCAACGCAAAAATTGTGCGCGCTCTAAATGAGCCGAACGAAGCGTATCCCAATTTAGGCAGCGCCATTTGCCATTTGTGCTCTGCTTGCCCTCATGCCAACAATGCCCATTGCCGGCGTCCCCAGCTGCGCTCCCATCCGCACCTCGATGCCTGCGCTCAGTTGCAACGTTTGTGTAACTTAGGCTGCGCTTTCCGCACGATTAAATCGATGCACTATAAAGTTCTGCTTTTCTATTACATTCTCGTGTCGAGTCGACTGTGCTTTGCCTATGCTGGTCGACCCTCGCTTCTTCTGCACGCCTTCAACTTCAGTTGCTGCTGCTGCTGCTGCTGCTGCCTCTGATGACGACTGCTACATGTGTATTTTTTAACTATGTATGTGTGTGTGTGTGTGTGTATGTGTATAGATCTAGCTGCGATTGTTGTTGTTGTTGCTATTGTATTTGTGTCTCAGCTTGGCTTTGTGTCTGACGCTGTTCAGCTTGGCGCTGTTTTGCGTGTAAGTCGCTTGCAGTGCGTCGTCGTCGTCATCGTCATCGTCATCGTCGTCGTCGTCGTCGTCGTTGGCTGTGCCACCCGCTACATGTTCGCCCTCAGCAGCATTGCGATTTCTCAGGCATTTGTTCGAACGAACTGTCAGTGTGTGTCTTTTTTGCTTTAGCTTAGCTTAGCTGGACACGAAAAGGTTATAACCACTAAGTAGTTGTTGTTATGATTACTTTCGTTGTTGTTGTTTTTCTTCTTTTTTTTCGGTTGTTGTTATTGCTGATGTGGCTGATGACTATGATAATGATGACGTACTTGATAGCACATGATAACAAGGCAGCCAAAGACTGCGACTGAACAGTAGTGGAGTGTAGGAGGGGCAGAGTGGCAGAGGGGCAGAGTGGCGGACTGCGGTCGCTATGCAACTTGCATAACGGTTCACAATTGTATGCAGCGCATCGTACACTTGCAATGCAAAGCATTTTGAATGCAATGATGATGACGACGACGACGATGACGACGATGACGAAGATTGTATGGCCTGGCTTTTGTTGTTGCTGCTGCTTGTTTGTGTGTTGTTGTTATTGTTGGGCGACTTCTCACATAATTTGTCATGTGAAAAATTACTAAAGTTACAAGATAGAAGACCGCTGCGACTCTGACTCTGACTGTGACTCGGCTCTGCGCTGCCTTGCTGCCCGTTGTTGTTGTTGTTGGCTTTGCCGTTTGCCTTTGCTTCGGTGTCAGCTTCGGTTGCGGCTGCGGCTGCGGCAGCGACATGCAGTTGCATGTGCGTCTTTATAGCTTAGCGTCCACGCAATGCACATTACTGCTACTGCACTTCCGCCATAGAGTTGCCATGCAGCAACAACAACCCCAACAACAACAACAACAACAACAATGAAATACACACACGGCACATGGCACAGAACGACGCGCCCAGACCCTGCTTCAGACCATGCCTACTTTGCTCACTTTGCACAGAGCGCCTCGATAGCGTCAACAACCTTAAAAGGCGCGCGGTAGGCGATTCTGCTTACTGGCCCAGGCGGTGGCAGTGGTGACGTCGACGACATTGCTGGCCGTGTTTTGTGTTGCCACTGGCGGGTAAGACAGGCTGGGGCAGGGCAGGGGCATGGCAGCAGGCATATTTAAGGCCGCTGCCACTGACTTTCCGTTTGCATAGCATAGAATTTTTCTACTCGTCGTTTTTTTTTTTTTTGCAAGCCTGCTTTTTTTTGTTTCATTTTTTTTATTTCTTGTACAACATGAAACATTTTTCTCTTTATTTTATTTTTATTTTTTTTTTTTTTTGTGTTAAATTTGTTGTTGTTGTTGTTTTCAACGCTTTGCAACAATGAAGCCACAATAGAAAACGGCAACTAGCAACGTACAGTGAGCCAGCCAGCAATGAACAGTGTACAGTGTACAGTGAGCGGCAGGCGGCAGGCGGGCGGTCGACGGTAGGCGGCAAGCAGAGCGATGATGAAGAGGCTTCAGCGCGCTGCATGTGAATAGAAAGTCTGAACGGATTTTGAATGAGTCGCATAGAGCGAATGAGAAACATATAAGCGTGCAATAATGTGTACAAGAGCATTTGCGGTGTAAGTGACGGCTGGCGACGAAGCAAGGGTGTCGGCGCGGCCGGGGTGGTGTAGTTAAGTTGAGAGCAGCATTAAAGAGACAGAGTGCATGTGTGCATATTGGCAAGCGGGTAGCGGGCGTTTTGAGCTATAACGATGATGATGACGACGACGACGACCAAGCGAACACAAAATGCACAAAAGCAAAAGCGCGAATGAATGCGAAGGGCGACAAATATGCAACACAGACACACACACACACACACACACACAAACAGACACCTACACGCACAAATATACGTAGCTATAGCAGCAGTGGCTGAGGCAACGGCATGGACAGGCAGACAGACAGTCCGTTCGTCCGTCTTCTGGCTGACTGAGAATAACAACTGGCAAATGAATAGATGAGCGCGCATGTTAAAGCGTGGCAAGAGCGACCGGCGGCAAAGCGTTGGTGGAGATCGGGAATTGGGATTGGTATTTGTGGCAAGTGGTGGCAGCCAGAGGTAGAAGAGGAAGAAGCAGTAGACATGGAAGAGAAAAATAAAAACAAAAAAAAAATAAAAACCGGCGCGGTGTTACAATTATTTTGTAATATGAGAAACACAAGTACACAACAACGACAACAACAAGATCAGCGACAACAACAACAACAACAAGAAATAAGCCAACAAAGTCGAAACATATAAAGCTATTTGCATGCTCTGTAGACATTTAGTTTAGTTGCATCTCATCTTTAACTTGACTTTTTTTCCCTTTTACTATGCTGTGCTGGGCTTTCTTTTGTATGTTGGCAACAACGGCAGAGGTACCAGCAACAACAGCAACAACAACAGCAGCAGCAGCAGCAGCAGCAATGACAAATGTCAACGGTGGTTGCTCTACTAATCGGACATGTTGCGTTTACTGTTAACAACAACAACAACAATACAAACAACAACAACAATACCAACAACAACAACAAATAGCTTTACATCAAGTGCAGGCGTCTTTTGTTGTTAAGCATATAGTTTTTATTTTTTATTTATTTATTTTTTTATATTTTATTTTATGTTTGCATTTTTTTTATTTATTATTTTTTTTTATTTTTTTTTTTTGTTTGGGTATGCGTGGGCGCAAAGCTTTTATTTTATGCTGTAAAATATGCGTTTGACTGAATTCTTTTTTATTAGTTGGTATGCTAATCGGTGTAGATTTCAAAAGGTTGCGTGAATTCTCGTTTGCCTGTCTGTTTGTCATGAGTGGCTACAGCTAGAGTCTCAATGCTACTTGCTGCGATACATTGCAGGCATGTCTGATTTTTAAAGTGAACCTTAAATTATTTGATCAGTGGCTCGAAATAAAATTTTTAGGCACACGACTCCCGACATATGCAACATTTAGTATGTTTTAAAATATCAAAAACTTAAGTGTAATTTGGACGTCATTTGTTACAGCAACGATCTTCTTCAACAATATAATTCTATTATCAACAAATAGTTCCGGAGAAATAAGTGGACGAAGTTAATTATGGAACAAATTAACTGATTTTATGTTTTACTTTTTTCAAGGCAGTAAGAATTTAATCATATAGCAGACCCAGACCAGACCCAACCTTATTATTCTTGTCTTGGATGCGCCAGAATCAAGGCACTCTTTTAATTGTTTCCTAGTCTCGGATCAGTTGTGATGAATCCATAGTTCATTTACGGTGGCTGTGATAGTCATTTTAGGAAATATATTCGCAGGCTTGCTTTAACTTCCATCGTAATTTAGATCACGAGTGGCCTGCAACAAACAGGGTTTTTAAAAGTTGTTATGTTATGTTGATGCTCTCTGCCACTTTTGTGAAGGCCCTTGCCGGTTTAATCCGAAAATCAAAACACAGACTATTATTTAAATGCTTTATTATATAAAATTTTGCATGCGTAAGTTCAGTCAAATCTGGCAAACCCTGCCGAGTCAACGGCTGAGGTTGGCTGTGCAGTGTGAAAATGGTTTAAACTAAACGAATGGGGTCAGTGATTAAGAACTAAAGTTAATTGCAATGTTGAAGCAGTGGACTGCAGCCGCAGTGTTAGGCTGCCACTACAGTGGGCCAAAACGAGCAGTAAGCAGTAAGCAGTAAACTGTGTTAGTAACGGCTTAATCGAGTATTTGCAAAAGCACATAATCCCCGCGATCCGCACAGAAGCGCACAACAAGATGCGGGGCAGCGCAAATAAAAGTGGAAAATGGGAAAATGAACAATTATTGTGTCGACAAAGCCGCCACCGATGCGGTGGATGAAGGCGGCGGCAGCGGTAGCGGCAGCTTCAACTGGCAAACAGACTGTACAACAACAACAACGACGAGCATTGCGAGTGAATGATGCAACTGACTTTGACATGTTTCGTTGCACTATTTTGCGTTTTTATTTACTTTGTTTTTTTTTTTTTTTTTGTATTCTGTGTGATTTTGTTGTTGTTGTTGTTGTTGTTGCTGCAGCCTCAGCAGCAGCAATTACGCGACATGCACACACACATACCGCCACACATTACACGCAGTCCAATGTCCAATGTCCAATAAGCAGCTGGACGCGCTGCACGCTGCTGGGCAAGCCATGCCAGTCGGCAAGCGTATGGCGGCATTTGTTTTTCGTTGTTATTTTTTTTAATGTTTTTTCGCTTTCTCAGCAAAATTGCCAGTATAGGACAAGGTCACGTTTATTTTGTGCTTTTTATTTTCATTTTTTTTTTTGGATATTTGTGTGATTTTGTTTCTGTCGAGTTTGTCACACGCTCCCGACACTCACGCCGTTGACCCCTTTCTAATGATCATGATGATAATTATGACAATGCTGATGACGATGTTCGCATGCTGTGCGCATAACGAAGCAAAATGAATCGAAACGAAATGTTGCGAAGGTTACCTGTGACAAACTGGCAAGTGAACAACCGAATGAGTTAATGCAGAATACAAATTTATTAAATAAACATTGCGAAAATAAATTATAGAGAAAAAAAAACAACAACAACAACAACAAGTGGGAAAACTATAAAACTGAAATGCAACTCACGCACGCAAGCAGCGCAGCGCAGCGCAGAGCAGGCGTCGAATGCAGTCGGCATTCAGCAGTCAGCAGTCGGACACTTCAAAGATGCCTTCGCTGGCATTTGGTGTAAAGTGAAAATCAAATATGATGGATGATCTCAATATCGAGAAGAAGGAATTTAAACGCTTCGTTGCGTATGCTTCAGCCCCTACGTCGCAACGTTCTGTGCAATAATTGAATTTTTATTTATTTTCAATTGAGCATTGAGCAGCCGAATGGGGAAAACGGAAAGGGGAAAGACAGCGGCGAGGCATCATCGCATTGACACGCGGCTAAGCACTTTTGGCAGTTTGGAAAAGTTGTTGGGTTTTCTGTTTTCTGGTTTTTTTTCTTCTTTTTTCCATTTAGAATTTTTTAGAGAGGCTGTGAAGTTGCACATTTGGGCGGGAGATTGGCTCGAGGGGGCGGATATGTGGGGAAGGCAGCAAGTATTGTGAGGAGTATTGCGCAAATACTTAAAACTGGCTAATGCACATTGCAAATGTTTGCCTTTGCTGCACGAGAGACTGCCAACCACGACACAGTCGGAGATGAAGGCAGAGATTGGAGAGACTGAAGACTGAAGACTGATCTATTATCAACGTCATTGTTTTTACTGTTGCTTGTGTTTTCGTTGTTGTTGTGTAGCATTTGTTGTTGTTTTATTTTTGTATTTTGTTTTTGTTGTTGCCATCATCATCAACATTATTTAAATCATTGAAATAAGCCGCTTTCCAACTGCATTTGTTGCCTGCTTGTTGTTGTTAGACAGACGAACGGACAGACAGAGAGACAGACAGACAGAGAGATAGTTAGATAGACTGCCAGTCTGTCTGTCAGCTTGTCAGGCAGTCATTGGGCGAGTGAACGTGCAACTGAGCAACTGAGGCATTGTTTCCAAACTGGAATCTTTCCCATTGCATTATTTGAGTTTGTTGGTTGTCGCCTTTCGTATTCTTGTGCCTTTTTTTTATTGTTGTTGCTGTTGTTGTTGTTGTTGGGTGTTGTGTTGTGTTGTGCTGTTCTTGCTTTAGAGTAGCAGGAGATTAACAAAAACAAAGGGAACAGCCAAATCGGCTGTCATAGCTGCCACCCCACTGCTTACCTTTTTGGCGGTAACGGCGGCAGCGGCGGCCTGCTTCCGTTTGAATATCCGTGTACCGCTTATACTCAAAAACTGCCAACAACACAAAATAGCAAATAAATGCAACATTATATAAAAAAAAAAAAAAACAAGAAACAAATGATTGTAGAAAAAAGGCGAAATAGTAGCGACATGTAAAATACAAAAATGCATACAATACAAAACAAAACACAAATTGCAACGCAAAGCAAAATAATAGTAGCAGTAAAAGAAAAATAAAACAAAAATAAAAGAAGAATAAAAAAGATAAAACAAAACAAAACAAAAAAAAAAAAAAAATAGTGAGGAGGCACAAGTAAATGAAAATAATAATAATAATAAAATGTGCAAAAGAGACAAACTAAACTTAAATAAAATAACAACAACTACAAAAACCTAAACCTAAATGAAAAGAAAAAGAAAACAATCAAAACAAATAAAAAAAAAAATGCAAACAGAAAAGACAAAGAAAAAGGCATAATAAAAAAATCAACGACCCACCAAGAGGGCGACGACGCCGTTGACAATAGGTAAAAGTAATGATGGTTCAAAGTCTGCAAAAAAAAAAAAAAAATACAAAATAAAACAACAAAAAACCATAACAAAATATAACGGCGCTAGTTAGACAGTGGGTGGCTTGGGCACATGCAAGTGCAGCAGTGCAGCAGCTTAAGAATGACAGCGCGGCATGTGGCAACGGTTTTTCCTTTTGTTTTTCCATTCTGCATTTTTTGTTTTGTGTTTTTTTGAAGGTATGCAATAGTGCATGGCATGATTAGTGAGTAGCGTTGCACATTCGCGCGCGCTTCTTCACTTGGTTGCTGCTTGGCTGTATGTTCGGCCCGGCTCGACTCGGTTCAGTTTGGTTTGGTTTAGTTTGGTTTGGTTTTTGTTTTGGATTTAAGTGAAAAATTCGCGCAATAGATTTAGATTTACTTTTGTTATGTTGCGTTATGTTTTTTGTCGGATAGAAATGCTCTATGCGAATTGTTTTGATAGTTTTGAGGTTTTATGGCAATTAAAAAGTTTCTTAACTTGTTGACAGTTCGGTTGAGTTTGAGCCATGCAAGGCATTCTATTTGCTTAGCCCAACGAGCATGTCAACATATCTGTAGAAACATTTTTGGCAACTGACATTTGAATTGACTTTGAGGGTCTTGAGATTGTTTTCTATATAGAAGTATATGTAGAGGATTCACAGTACTTCTTTTTCTTTTTGGCATTAAATGTTACTCTTTTCTAATCCAACTCATATAAATAATCTCAATAAGACCCGGTCGCTAGATATAAATGCTGGAACATATTTCACATATAATATGGAAATCTCTCTGTAATTATTTATATGTGTCAAGCCTATAAAAAGAGAGTCGACCTTTTCTTGAGCTCAAAATCTACTTCTAATATTATAGTCAGAGGTCGGCCGGTATCAAAGTTCGAATCTAGAACCTTACGCATTAGGTTTTATATACTTTGTACTCCGTCGGCAACTTTTAATTTTATGGTCCAACTGTTAGAAGTTAAGCTTAGAATTTTGAAGTTTATTTAGATTTATAGGTTGGAAAAATTTTGAACTTTCTTGGTGATTCCATATTTTGAAGAATACATGACTTTGTTTTGCTTTCAAATACCAGTTAATTTTTTGTATTTAAGTAATGAGTGATAATTTATTATTTTAATTTGAGAATGATTTTATTTTAATAGTTAGCTCAGCGGTTTCAGAGTCAAGAAAATTGAATTTCACTGTTTGCCAAAAATTTAATATAAGCCGATCATCACATCAATATTACGTTAGTTTTTTTTTAAACAAAAATACGAATTTTTCAACATCGACGACAGAGATGGGATTTTGTTAATGTGATCGTTTTCGATTAGAATGGATAGAATAATTTTATTTTATTTTAATTTCTAGAAAATACGAAGTCTTTAATGTTGTTTCTGTAAAATTGATAAGATAATCTGTTTGTGGATTTTTCCAATGTTTCTTTGTTCGTATAACATCCCAAACTTATCGTATCTTAAGCTGTTGATAACTATATACGAGTTATAAAATGTGCTTAATGAATTTAACAATGAATATTAGTCGGTAATTGATACTTAATTTTCTTTTAACCATAGCTATTGCAAAAAACAATACATTTTCAATTCAATTGGATTGTATGTTCAGTCTCATGTAACTTAAGATAATAAATAAAAAAGTAATTTACATATGTACATATTTACATATCACAGAAATTGAGATAAAAATATTGTTATTGTCTCATTCTGGCCTTAGCGAACTCTTTAGCTCTAATTCTGCTGTTTAATAAAACGTTTGAAAAAATAAATAAATTCTCACTTTTTTTAAAAGTTGTTAGGAGATAAATTGTTTAGTGTCTTGGCGTTTTTATTTTCAAAAAGCACTAAATCTAGTGCTAACAGCACTAAGTTGGCAACAGTGAGTAGAAGGGCCTGTAAAACATACATGTAACTTGGAGTTTTTTTTTGAATTGGGTTTTTTTACATTTTTATTTGCGGTAGCTTTGGTTTAGTTTTGTTGTTAAGTACCAATTAAATAACAAATGTTAAGATAAGTCTCAGCACAAGTTGCAGGCTGTCAGAAATGCTATGAAAAAGTATATAGTTCGTTTTATTTATCATGAAACTCACTTTGAATGTAATAACAGAGCCAAGTATTTAACTTTTTTATTGTGCAGCATTAATCTCTTGGCAAATTTAAATATTAACTCTTAACTCTTTTTTATTTACAGAAAAATGTTCATTGGTGGCCTTAGCTGGCAAACGAGTCCAGGTAAGTTGAGTTACAACAAAATCAAATTTTACAACATTTTGGCGCTTAAACGAAAAAAAAAAACAAAAATTAAAAAAAAAAATAACGAAATCTAAAAAAAAAACTAAAACAGAAACGGAATGAAAATATAAAACAGTACGTGCAAGCAAACAATTAGAAAACTGCTGCTAATTAGCAAAAAAAGCCAATGCCTTGAACAACAATAGCAAAAATTTATAACTTTTAACATGGGCCAAAAACTGTTTGGCAGCCACTTGTTAACACGAACTCGACTCTGAACACCGACAACGATACCAGCAACGACTTCGCTGCCGATGCCGATGCCGACGCCGATGCCGGTGTCGGTGCCGATGCCGATGCTGGTGCAGTTGCCGACGGTATACGCGAATTAGCTGCTGCGGCGTGCATACGATGCCACTAATTAGATTTCGTAATATTCAGCGAAAAAAGAGTTGCCAACTAAAAGTGTGCGTATGCATGTGTGTGTGTGCTTAGAAGATCTTTGGAGAAAGTACATATAGCATTTGCAATAGTATGAAAAAAGCGATTTCGAATAAAAGTATTTGAATGATTGTGTATGGGTTTGTTTGTATTGCGATCGCTACTCGAGCGCATTGGCCTTCAATTTTCAAATTGAATTTGATATTTTTAAATACGAGCAAACACGCGTTTGCCCTGTGTCACTCCGCTCTCCTCTGCTCAGTACTCTGCTGCCGTGGCTGTTGTCGTCACCGTCGCCGTCGCTGTCGCTATGCTGGGCAACTTGCTTCGATTCCCCTTTAGATGCTGATTTGTTTTCATTTCATTTTATTTTATTCTATTTTTTATTGTTTGATTGTGTTGTTTTTTATGCTTTTTTATTTCGGTTGCGATTTGAATTGGTTTCAAATTGATTTCATGTTCTGCTGGTGTTGTTCGTTTTCATTTTCGTGTTCATATTGTTGTTGCTGTTCCCTGTTTGTTGTTGTTATAGTTGTTGTTTTGGTTGTTGTTGTTGTTGTTGTTGCGGCTGTAGTTATTGTTGCTCGAATGAGATGAACGATTTTAAATTGAAATTGTAATTGATAAAATTCTTGAGATTTTTAGTTTTTATTCGCTAGTTGTTGTTGTTGTTGCTGCTGTTGCCGACGTCGCCGCTTTTTGTTGTTCTTGTTCTTGCTTTTGTTGTAAGTTCATTTGTATTTGTTGCACAAGTGTGTGCCTTATTGGTTGTGACAAATAACGTCTGCGGCTGTGAGACAATGCAACAGAGCTGCGGTTTTTTTTCCGACGACGTTGCACCAGGGCTAATTTTACGTCAATTGAACTTAAACATACATACAGACACACACACACACACACACACTCACATGCATATGTTATGTGTAGAGTTAATTTTCATGCAGCAAAAGAGCATCGCATATACGAGCATATATATGGGTGTGTGTGTGTGTGTGTGTGTGTGTGTGTGTGTGTGCGAGTACGTAGCGACGGCATGCAAATAGTTTATTCGGTGCACAGACAAATGGTCAGAGGACGCGCGCGCCAACGCGAGCACACGGCGGGGCGAACACATTGTACAGACACGCCAAGTTGCCGCAAAACAGACGAAACAATTAAGATCTATATGGGTACATGCAGCGGTATATGTGCATACACACATACATACACATATACCTATCTACATATTATATACTTATATACATATATGTGTGCTATATGCTGCACTGTCTATTGATGCATGGAGCAATAACTCTGCACACGAAATGATAAATTTTTACATTGTTTTCATTTGTTTGCATTAAACTCTCGTTTGCAAAGGTTGCATTGCCTGCCTGCCTGGCAGTGGCCAGTGTGCCACATGGGTGCCGTTGCGGTGCTGTGGCATTGTGCTGGGGGGCGTGTCTGTGTGGGAGTTTTATTTAATAGTCGAAATTGATTTGAATGCTGAAAATTGGCACATATTGCAATGCAATCAGTGAACGATACAAATGAAAAGTTCAAAAAACAAAAAAAAAAAATAAAAAACTGATATGCAAAACATCGAGACACACGAATCCTCATTTGTAGTTCCCTTTTTAATGTGCTATGAGATTTGAATTTCATGTGAACTGATTAGTCCTAGAAAGGGTAAAGTGCAAAATGGAATTCGATAAAATTTCAAAAGTAAAACAATGTTGAATTATCACTTATTGCGATGAACTGAGAGTAGATTTTTAGCATGGTTTTTTTTACTGCAGCTTAAAATAAATGGTTTATAATATATTTTACAGAGCTCTGCTTTGGAAGCTATTTAGCCGAAGTACGCTTAAAATAAGCTGTATTCAGTATACATTTTATTTTTTAGAATATTTCAACAGGTTATTGGGCTTGAAATGTTGCTTCAGGTTTTAGAGCAACGTAATTGCTGACACCGAACGAAAACGTTGAAAGCATATAGACATAGGAAATTAAGTTTTCGTTCTTTCCACCTTCGGCATTGTCTTCCATGTTTGCACTATTATCTTCTTTAACTTCAACTTGACGGAAATATAACTGCTATGTGTATATCGGTGTCCTTTACTAAATCAGAGTTTATCTGATATACATAATTAATAGCTTATTCCCATGATCCGAATGTGTGCATACACTCAACTTTCGCTTTACACGGCCTTTTTTATATGATTTCAAAATAACACAGGTAGCAAATTAATTAAATGAAATTTTTTACACGAATTTTTAGATCTTGCACGAATTCAAAGAAAAAATTGAATTTTAACAAAGCATTTCATTATTTCCTTTCGGTTTTGGCAAAGTAGGCGGGAGGTAAATCCTCTCTAACTTTCGTGATAGAGAAGAGAAGAGCTTTGCGGGTGTGATTTTTACACCCTCGTTACAGTGCTGGAATATTGGATTGATCGACTGGACAATCCAATGTTTTCTTTTTGACTTTGGAGAGGTATAGTAGGTACCACCTTGTCATGGAACCACTCATGCCCTACCGCCGTGGATCATCTTTGCTTCCTACGTGGCAGCTGTGCTTCTGTTTTCGGTTTTTTGTTCATGTTATGTTATATTATATTATACTTTATGTGAAATATTCGATTATTCTTTTATTTGACTGAATAACAAAGCTAACAATAAAACAATCGAATCAGTTTCAATTGGTTAAATGGATTTAAACTGTCAAAGCTACTAAGTATAGTGACTTCTTAGCGTAGTTTTTATACAGACTCCACACTGCTTAAAAAAAAAACAATAAACATTCGTGATCTTAGTTTATTAGCGTTGTAAATGCGCATACATGGTCTGTTACCAAAATCAAATCAAATCCAATTTCCAATCAAAGTTAGGATCGCTTAAGGACTTTGCATATGTTTGTGAAACCGGCATTGTTAGGCTGATTTAAATGCCTTAAGGTAATAGATTAAAGTAACCCACACGACAAATCAACTAATCTTGGGCATTTCTGTTTGGACATGCATGCAGCGGAATTCTTTTTGATATTATTTGTAGATGCGTTTACCGCAATAGAATTCGATACTATTAGCTAAGCGAGCAGCAGCAGAAGTAGCAGCAAAAGCGTTGGCAACAACAAAAATAAAAAGTGAATAAAAAATTGATGCACATGGCAAAGACAAAGTCAAAATTCAAATAAGAAGGCAACGGAAAATCAAAAAGCAAATGCAATGCAATGCAAACAAAGAGCAAAAGGGGGAAAAGAACAAAATCAGAGAACAACAACAAAAAGCTATGTGCAATGGAAAACGCGCCAAATGGCAGCAACAACAACAAAACAAATGACAACAACAAAATAAAAACATTTCAAGTTGACTATTGAAGAAGCCATTTGAAAATTTGAAAATTTTTTGGCACAGGTACAGGCAAAGCAAAAAAGGAGAATAGCAAAAAAAAAAAAAAAGGAAAAAATAAATCTAAAAATTCAGAATAAAAACAAATGCAAAAAGAAAAAGAAACCAAACTATCATACAACAACAGCAAACGCTGAAGACAGCAACAACAGCAGCAGCAGCAACAACAACAACAACAACAGCAATGACTACCGCGTCGAACGTGCAAAAGCTGGCGAGCGTACACAAACGGCCGGCGGTCGGCTGCTAGCTGCTGGCTGCTTTTGCTACTGATGATGATTATGGGCGGAGCTAAGCAATTTTCCTAAACAAAAAGCGCACAAAGCACAAAAACAACAAGAAAAGCACAAAGCGAAAAAGACAAAAAACTACAAAAAATTCGCCAACAGAGGCAAAAAAAAAAAAAAAGAAAACGAATAATAAAATAAAACAAAAACAACAGAAACAAAAAGAAAAAAAATGCTAAGCACGCTGCAATGCGACGCGACGTTTAGCGAGCAAGTGAATGGGTGTGTGTGTGTGTGTGTGTGTGAGTGAGAGAGAGCGAGCAAAAGAGAGCGGGCGTGAGGCGCATGGAAATGGTTCTAAATAAAAGAGGCGACGCGCTTTACTTGGCTCGGAAATGACTATGATTTGTTTTTTGTAGTTAGCCGCTTCTGATGTTGTCGTTGTCGCTGTCTGTCTGTTGTTGTTGTTGTAGTTGGCATTTCTTTAGTTGCATATCAAATGTGGTTAATATGCCATTTTCCATTACCGAATATTACTTTATGCCGCATTTCGTCTTTTCATGCTCACATGCGCCGCCGTCAAAGGCAAAACCAAATGAGCAGTTACATGCCGACGACTGTGGCAGCTCCACGTTCATAAGTGGATTACATAATAGATACCCACATTTGCACACACACACACAAACAGATGTATATCTGCACACATATGTGCACATGTCAGTACGTGAGTGAAATTTGCTCGTTGTGGTGTTGTTGACCAGGTCAGGCCAAATTGTTGCGCATTAATCTGCAATAATGGCTTTATAGCCAAGTGCGCGCGTTTTTCTTTTTGTTAATTAGGTTTATTATGTTGTAAAATTGGGCAAAACATAAACCCGCATAGTAACAACAGTAAATAAGTGCTGTGTGTATGTGAATGTGTATGTGTGTGTGTGTGTATGGAGTCTGACTGCAGACAGTGAAACAGCAAAACATTTCCGGTAGGCGGTATGTTTGCTGCTGAAGCAGCAGCTATGCGGTGTGCGCCCAAAGAATTAATAGGCATAGGCAAGCGGAATCATTTATGTAAGTATAAAGTCACATCTACACACATATATATATATACACGTATATATATATATATATAAATGTATGATGCATGTATATAATGCTGCAATGAGTAGATTTATGAGTGCTGACTGCTGCCGCCGCCGTCGCCGCTGCTGCCTGCTCTGACTGCAGCCACTAAAGCGGCGGAACAGTACAAGTGGCACTTTTAAGCTTATGTCCCGGATTTTCTCAGCTATCGCCTCTCGAGCACACGACCAAGCCGGCGAACCAGCTACAAATACAAAAGCAAAAATAAAAACAAACACATGACTCTATATAGGCTATACAAAGTGCAATGACAAACTGTGTGTGTGTGTGTGTGTGTGTGTGTGTGTGCAGCTCATATATACACATACAAACACACATACATGCATAGACACAAATAGACACACATACGCAGTTACAAAGATACACTTGAAAATTGCTGACAAAGATTTAATCCAGTGCGCCCCAAAGTATGCTATGCCATTGCGCTATCCTTTGCTTTGCTTAGCTTGGCTCGGCTTGACTTGAATCGGTGCGCCTGCTGCCATGCACGGCGTTTGTCTAAGTCAGTCACTCGTCGTCGTCTTGGCACACTCTGCCACTTCCACTTCCACGCCCGAACCTTCTGGTGACAACGCACGTGTTGATAACTGTAAAATTTGCCAAGCATCACATCCGGCAGGCCACCCATGTATGAATGAACAAACTACTTACCGAGTGTCGCATACTTATTATTAGTAGCGTTTTGCATATGTTTAACTAAAAAAAAAAAAAAAATAAAATAAAAAGAAGAGAAAAAAAAGTTGCCTAAGATTTTTAATGATTGGCACGATTGTCTTAGCTACTTAATGAGTCGGTAGGTGCGTGGGTGGCGACAATGCTGTGCATGCAACTTGAGTTCATGGCAGTAGTTACACACATACATTAACACAAACGCCAACACCAACACTAATGCCAACACCAAGACCAGGGCCTAGCCCAGCAGTTCGCTTATAGAAGATTCATGTCAAGCGTTCCTACGTACGCAATTGCATTCAATATTCAATTTAATGAACTTTTGCTACAAGCCTCTCATCGTGCCAGGCATGCCTTGCGATGTGCGGTACTGTGTGTTGTGGTGTGCTGTGATAGGTGTGTGGTGATGTGGGGTAAAGGGTATGCGGCTTGCTACGTCGCCTCTCGCCACTCTGCCGACACCATGCCACGTTATGTTTTACTTTGGCGTCTGGCAACACTTAATTCAATTTTAATTTCGAACGCAGTTTGTCGCAAGTAATTGTATTCATTTGGAATGTATGCACGACTTTATATATATTATATATATATATATATATGTGTGTGTAGCTATATGTAAATTGTATTTTGAAAATCGGGCGCTATCATCAAGTAACACTCAACGTCGACGACTGTCTGACTCTGATGTCGTCTTGTCTTTGTCGTCTTCAACGGCTGCTTGTCGAAAAAGTTCATATGGCATTCAATTGTGTACCCACTCCTGCCCACTTCAGCCTGCCTACCTACAAATCTACCTACCTACCAACCTACCTACCTACCTACCTACCTATAGTGTCGCAGCATACAATATTTAGTGCTTTTCAATAATAATTTACACAGCCTTAGACAAGAAAACAAAGCAGAAAAAAAGAAAGAAAAAATACCCGAAGCACCCGTGCGCCAAAAAGGCAAAATCTATAGGAAAAAAAAAGAAGAACTCGGAAAAAAAGCTGCGTTGCGCGACAATTTAGACACAATCGCTTGACTTTTGATGCTATGCGTCGAAATCTTTGACTCATCAGCATTCAGTTTTTAGCATTGCTCATGTTCAACAACGGCAGCAGCAATAGCAATTACAACAACAACAACAACGTCGGCAGTAGCAGAACACTGGCAGCAACATTCCCGTCAACTTTGACAACAATGCCTACGTTTTGTTTTTGCTTTGCTTCGCTGTGCTGTGCTGCTTTGGATTTGGTTCCTGCTTTCTTTTATTTTTTTTTTTTGTTGTTGTTGTTGTTTCTGATTTTTGTTGTTGTCATTTGTTTGCTTTTTTTTTTTTTCGAAATACAATACTTTTGTTCATTTACATGCGGATATATGCAGTTCCACACTTCATCTGCGCTACCCAGGGTACACAGTCTGCAGTCGATGGTCTGCTGCGTGTGCGTTGCCTTGCCTTGCCTCGCGTTGCGTTGCGTTGCGTTAAATTACTATTTTTAAATATGTACATACGTACGTATTATGTTCAGATATTTGTCAAAATCTACTTTAAGCTTTGCAGATATATGCATAATAATCTGTGGATATGTTTGACATGCATAAATATGTATTTGTTTTTTTTCTATGCACACTTTGACATTTTCCTTCGATTTTTTCTTGTTATTTTCTGTTTTTCTATTTTTCTTTGTATAATTTGTTGAAATTATTGCTTGCGACTGTAAACGTTGCTAAGCGTTCGCAATGCAATTTTTCCTTTATTTGCTTTTCAGTTTTTTTTTTTTTTTTATTATTATTTTTCTTTCTACTTCATAAATATTGCATTGACTTTTGTTTGCACTACTCCAATTTCTGTATTTGCTGTATAGGTTGGATACGCTTCGAGTCAAATTGATGTTGACTTGAGCGGATAATTTGATAGCTAAGATATAAGAAATCACATGGAATTCTTGGCAAGTTATGTTTGCATTTGTTATGCTTTGAGTCAATGCGCATTCATTAGCTGCACACCGGAGGCGCATATCATATTTATTGCCAAGCCGTAATATGCCAAGCGTAGTTTAATAAAATAATTTAGTTTTAACTTTGCATTAGCTTTGTATAATAGTTTTGCAGCGAAGGTCGCTCATTGAACCATTACTTAATAAAAATCTACTTATAATGTCAGTTTGCCAGCGCATAACTAGACCATCGTATATATAAGAGGCAGAGACTACAGAAGAATGGAAGTAATTGAATATGTTTAACATAAATAATTCCAGGTTAATTAAGGTTTTAGAAAGTGAAATAAATTGAAAACACCTCGACGGCGAAGAAATCAGTCTATAATTAGTTGGGCAATAGCTTAGAATCTTAACTCAAATATGTTATGTTGTTGAATATATTTTCACAATCTATGAAGTGTGAAATGAAGTTCGAAGCGACTTGGCAATTATGATAATGAAGCTATTGAAAATATTTTGTTATTAGTTTAATCTAATGAGTATGTGTATGATGAAAACTTTTTAATAATGAAAATTCATTCTAATATGGCGAAAAAGTCAACACTTTATGCCAGCTTAAGCGCAAAGTTCAACGATTTAACTTTTTTAAATCCATATAAATCTTTTGATTGCGTATTCAATGCACTGCATAGCCATTTCCTCTGCAAAAACCTTTTTATACTTTTTCGTTTTTTTGGTTTTTTGGTTTTTTATTTTTTTTGCACAACTCCAACTTCAATCAATTGACGCCGTTTTGTATAAACATCCGTAAGCGTTCACCCATTTGTTGGGCCTTATTTTATTTTGCAGAAAAAGTTTGCATGACGCCCCAAAATAGCTGAAGCCGAAAAGGAGCAAAAGCAAAATGCGAACAGACTAACAAAATTGCAGAGGAGGCAAAGCGAATATTGAAGGTGTCGCTGCTAATCTGCCAAAATTGAAGTGAATCACTTGAATTGACTTCTGACTCAATCAGGAAAGAAATTAATGAAAAATTATCGTCTGCACTTTATGAAATTCTAGGCTGCCGTTGCCGTTGCTGCTGCCGTTGCTGCTGCTGCTGCAAGCCTTGCGCTCAAGGTAGACGCGTCGCGTCGCGTTGGGTCGCTTCGTGTTGCTTTAGCTGGGCGTAACAGGATACAGCAGGATGTTAGAGCGACAAGCGACAAACGACGAGCGTTGACGAGGCCGGTCTTCAACGTTGACGTCGCTTCGATTTCCTGATTAATTTATGCAGCAATGTTAACAAACATTTTTTTTTCTGCTTTTTCCTGCTGCCTTCTGTTTTTCTTCTTGTTTTCTTCATTTTTTTGTGCAATCAAATCACTTTTATTCCGTAGCTTTGGAGTTTAGTTTAGCTTTATGCGCGCGCCTCTGCCTTGTGCTGTTATAAGCGATTTTACGAATTTAGAACATTAAATGGCGCATAAGCGGGCCGAGTCGCGGCGTAGAGGCGTCCCATACTCACTCGCATAAAAAACAAAATTGTCAATAAAATAAACATATTTTTTCATTTTCATGCACAATTTCATCAAGAAGATGCTGCCACGGCAAATACGCAGCGCAGCTGTGACGAAGCCAGTGTGCATGCACAGTGATAGAGTATGCATGGGTGCGAGTGAGTGAGTGAGTGAGTGCGCAGGCGGTCAGCTGTTTGTTGCACTAGTTTTGCAGCAGCAGCAGTTGCCGTGGGGCAGCAGCCAGCAGTCCAATCAGTCCCAAGCAGCCCCAACGTACCGTCGATGGCAACGTGTTGTCGTTGGCGTCTTTATCGTTGCCTTTGCCGCTGTCGTCGACGCTGCTCAGGAGGAATATTTACTGAACGACATTTCCTGTTTTTCTATTTTCATTTGCTTTGTTGTTTTTTGCGTACTTTGTTGCTTCAAATTTTTTGTTTTTTATTTTTTTTGGTTTTTGTTTTTGTTTTTTTGCTGCCTTTTAATCTTTTTTTATTGCTTGCTCTATGCTTTCTTTGCACGCTTTATTTTCTTGCATTGCTTTTATTTTTAGGTTTTGTGTTTGTGTCTTTGTGTGTGTGTGTGTATGTGTGTGTGTCGATGAGATTATCCCAAGGCGAAAAACCACGTCTTTACTCTTTTATACACATACTATAGTTTGCCTGGCTTGCATTTGCAGTGACTTTGCTTGGATCCAAGTGACTTGTTCCGTCTAACAGCTTCGACTAACCCCAGCAACAGCAGCAGCAGCAGCAGCAACATCATCATCTTCATCAACCTTAACATCGTCATTGTCCTCAACGTCATCGTCATCGTCAACGTTCTCGTGGTTTTTAGTCACATGCGTCTATGGTGTCCTGCAGTCGATTTTTCTTAGCTTCCTTTTGGTTTTTTCTTTAACTAATTCTTTTGCTTTTTTTTTTTTTGCTGTTAAATTGTTTTTTTTTTCTTTTTCGTTTTTTTCAATAAATTTTTATGCGAAAGCTTGACTGGCCGCATGTCCTGTGCTGTCTAGTCCTTTGCTGCATTTGCTGCTATAGCGTCGCGCCTAGAGTTACGCTTCATGCGACATTATGTCGATGTTAGAGAGCCTTTATGTACCTACTTTGGTCGTTTGGTACGTTTGGTACGTTTGGTGTTTTGTTGACTTTGGCACAAGTTTGGTTAAAAAGTTCACACATGTTATACACACACACACATACACATACACATGCTTGGCACATCAGCTTCATGATGGCAACATACACACACACACACACACGATCTTTTTCTTTCTCTTTCTTTTTATACTGTGTGCACTGTTGGTCATATTGTTGCGCCTTGGGCGTTCATTCTTGTGCTGGCCACAGTCACAGCAATAGCAACAGCAGCAGCAGCAGCAGCAACGACGTCACCAGGCGCAGTGTGTGTGCCCACTTGTTGTTGTTCTCTTGCTGAATATTTACATAAGTGACACTCCATATATGCATGACGCTCTGTCTGCACGTTTTTCAACCAAAAACACTACACCAGGCTGCGCCATTCACTCCGGCTGCGGCTCCCGCACCCAGCCACCAGCCACCAGTCAGCAACTAGCAACTGGCAACCGTGCTGAGCGGCAGCACCGCATTGTGGGTGTATTTGTGTTTATGTCTGCGTGTTAGTTTTATTCACACCCTGGTTGACTGTTTGACTGCCACTTGGCTGTCGGCCTGTCCCCCAGTCTGTCTGTCCGTCGGTCCCTTGGTTTGTCGGTCCGTTTGTCCGTTTGTCCGCCAGTCTGCTGTGTCGTTTGCATTGCCTGCCTTGCTGCCTTTTGTGCTCTTTTCGCTGTTTTGTTGTTGCTGTTGTTGTTGTTGTTGTTGTGCTTCTGCTTGTACTACGTATTGCCATTGTTATTGCCTCTGTTATTGTTGTTGTTGTTGTTGTAGTTGTCTTTGGCATAGAAAGCACAATTAATTAACTTGTATCAGACGTTGTGGGGATTTTCACATGTTACTTGGGGATTCGCATACGTGTACACGCGCACCCAAAGGCTTTTATGTGGCACTTAAGCTTTGCTTTTGCTTTTGCCTTTGCTTTGCATTGCTCTGCTCTGCTCTGCTTTGGTTCGGTTTGCCACACTATGGCATCGTTTAGTTTGCTTTCGTTTCGTTTTTGTTTTGTTTTTGCATGCGCTGCAGCCGTCGTTTGCATGCGTAGGTGGTCTGTGTGTGTGTGTGAGTATGTGTTTGTGTGGGTGTGTATGCGTGTGTCGCCATATGCAAGAAATCAAAATTTAAATTAATAATTTCTATTACACGGTGCAGTTTCGGTTCATTACGCTGTGAGCATGCTGCCATACATCTTCAGGCCTTGTCGTGTTTGCCTGTGAAGTTCTTGCCCGGCATGCATGTGAATGGCCAATTAGGGGAGGGAAAGCTTATGACCACATAACCGTCGTGTTGCTCTGTCGTAAATGTTCTGCACAGGTTGGCTAGGTCTGACCGCTCACATGGCACCATTAAAGCAGTTAGCGAAATCAACAGTCGAGAACCTTTGATTAAGTTCCTTTGATAATTTGTTGAGTGATGCTTTTGTCATGCTTTTATCTGCAATGTACTCTGGCATGGGCAACATTTGAAATGAAGTTGTGCGCATTTATTTTAATGCTTACAAAGTTGCTAATTATTAAAAATAAAAATTTGCATTACATGAATGTTCCTGAAAAGATTTAAACTCATATAGTTTTAAAGGACTACAAAGCCAATGAAATGAAGTCTTTGCTGGTCAAATGTTTTGAATTTTCAGTGCTCTTATGTACTTATCGACTTTGTTGACTTGTAGTTTGTTTGTTATTTCCATCCATGCGGAATATATACAGAATACATAACCTCCTCTTGTGGTATAATGCACCTGACGTACTTTGTTTTAGTGCAATTATTTTATACTCAAGCATATTTTTGTTCTTGGTGGCTCTGCAAATGTATGCAATCCATCAGTTCCAGCTGAGTTTTCTTTTCGTGACTATATTGGTGACTGAGCACTTGGCTTAGCTAGCCAGTCATTAGTTGAACGAATTACGAGTATTTGCATAACTGCCATGGGTCATAAAGAGTGTTCCAAAAATCATGCAAGATTTGCATTTTATGCCATTTGTGCGCTAAAGAGTTGCCAAGGCGAAATAAAAACATCGTGTCACCTGAAGGTTCAGGTTTGATAAAAATGGAAAAAAAGTATGAGCTTTCATTGTTCAGCGATATTTTGAAAATAATGAAGGTTTGAGGTTGAGGCTAGTCGAGAAAATTACGTATTTGAGATTCAGAAAATCCACGGATGATTGTTGAGGAACAAATGCAAACGACATACCTTATGAATCCTTATTAAAATTACAAGAAATGATTTTGGGATGACCTTCAAAAATCGTACGTATTATAGTCAATAAATTCAGCAGCAGTTTGTTGTTTAATGTTCAGGTTGCCAACCTGGCGAAAGTAAAGTTAAAAAAGTAATTCAGCAAATTGTTCAATCAAGTATAAATTCACTAATAATTTTTTCATATACTTTTCGATTAGATTCTTAAATAGTAAATGCATTATATAATAAAAGGAAGACTTACTGAATGTACTTTTAAAGAACTAAGCATTGCGGTATTCGTATTGGGGTTTTTAAGGTCTGTCGAAGTTTCATACTCCGGTGTGGTGTTGCTGTCTATAATTCGTTGGCGCATATTATTGAATTTGTAATTAATCCCAGCATCTGGCAAAGGTTAGCCTGCATCAACCTTAACCGCACTATAAACAATGGCAGTTTATGGTGCAATGTCATAGGTCATGATTTCGCAATGTAGCACATCAGTGGCATGCCTACAGCTGGCACTAGCAGCTACATGGTAAGGAACCATGTGTCTCAGTGTTTATGCCATCCAAGAAATGTTTTTCTGTCTTGTCCCACACACACACACACACACACAAACTTACAGATACACAACACACACACACATACTATGCCACTGCATTGCGTTGAGCTAAACTGAACTGAGCTGAACTCAATAATAGCCAAACCCACTGCACTGCACTCTGCACTGCCCTGCTCAGCCCTGAACTGCTCTACTCGGCTCTACTCGGCTGTGCTGTGCTACGCTGCTCCAATTGTATCCGCATGTGGCGAATGTCATATGCCATTATTATGGTATGTTCATTCTGGCTTAACTAATAGACAAATTTTGGCAGCGAAACATAAACTCATGCCACAGTCTGTGCCGCTTTCGTCGCTATTGGGCGTGCAGTGGCATAGGCCACTGGCCCACTCATGCAGCGTGTTAGAGTGAGATGGCCACAGTGGGTTTCACTTGGCGTGGCGGTACAACGATTTCGCAGACGTAGTCGACGACGATTTGCACTGCGACTGCAGACGACGTCATCATAATCATCCACGTGGTCGTGTTGTTGCTGTAGTGTTTGTTGTTGTTAGTTGCTGTTGCCATCGTGTACATGTTTCGGGCATAGCACGACCAAACAGGAAGCATTTAAATTAAGGACGACACATTCAAATTATGCAATTTACTATTATTTGAAAGAGTGCAATGCATGTAAGTGCTTGTACAATAACAACAACAACAACAACAACAACAAGCACTCGGAGTACATAGTAAAAGCAAATGATGATGATGATGATGATGATGATGACGCTGTGCTGCGCTTCACTGCTATGCCATGCCACAGCCGCATCTGTGATCTGCTGCTGTGCTGCCAGTATGGATGAGTTTAGTTAACGTTTGGAAAATTGGTTGCATAGCAAATTTTATTCGATTATACGCTTACGCTTTGGCAATCCAACTGCCTGCCGTGGCGTCGGGGCTAATGAGCCCAAGCGCGGAAGCTTGTTACAGCGGTTAATGACTTGAGCGCACATAGGGCAGCAGCCAAGTTGTATTGCTGCTACTTGCCAGCTTCAGCTGATTGAGTTTTTGCATAAGGATTTATTCCACTTTCTTGCTGTGTTTTTTGTGTTTTTTTTTTGCAGCACTTGCGAGTATTTGCGGCTGCTCATTATTTTTAAATCAACATATAGGTCTAAAAATTCCGTGGTGCTGTTTGAGTAGGCATACAAAAAGAAAAGGGAAATGGAGAAAGGCAGCAAGCAGCAGGCAGCAAGAAGAAACTAATTTATTTAAAGAAGTGCGCTTGAAATCAGGTCAGAATAGTTTTCAACAAATTAGCAACACTCGGCGTTGGTTGAAGTGCCAAGTGTAAGGCAGCAACAGCCAACAGCCAGCAGCCAGCGGCCAAGTAAGGAGCTAAGCAATGGCAGCAAGTGCCACAGCAGCATCACGTGCCATCGTTGCCATAACAACAACAACTACAATAACAACAACAGCAGTGACAACAACAAACAAACACAACAACAAAAACTAACTTCAATTTATTATTTCGCAACGTGCAACAAATACACGCCCACACTTCTTTCTCTTATACAATACACACACACACACACACACACACACACTCACATGTCTGTCCACACATTCGCCGTGCTTGCACAAGTCTGGACTGTGGAATTGTCTACGCTCTGCCAGTGTCTGGCCGGTCATTGATTATCAGAAGATGGGAGAAGACCTGCAGCAGCAGCATGCGGCTAAAGGGAAGAAGCAGCACAACAAAAATTAATAAATCTTTGCAAAAGCGTTAAGACCTTTCAACGCGTTCATTCGATTGCATGTGAAATTTCTTATTATTTGTTGCAGTTTTTTTCAAGTTTTTCTATTTTTTTTTTTTGCTTTATTTATTTTTATTTATTTATTTGCATGTGTTTTTTATATGTTTCTTTTTTTTTTTTTAAGCCAAACAAGCGGCAAGCGCCGGAACAATTTGAAAATTTTTGCCTTCAGTCAGCCGCAAACGCTGATGGCGTCTTTTGGGCGTTTTGTGCGCCCCGACGCTGACGACTCTGCGAGTGCGAGTCATGGCTCGTTGAGTGCCAAAGTCAGGAGCATGCATGTGCATGCACAAAGTGAAAATGCAAGAAAGGCAAGCCGATGCCGGTCGGGTGAGACAGACAGTTTGGACAGACATAGGCTCAAGTCGCTTTGCACCTACAATGGCAAAAACAGAGAATCGTGTGTTGGGTTAACGCTTCATTGTGTGTTTGTACTAGGCACGAGTGGGTGCTTGGGTGCTTCTATGCTTGGGCGGTGTGCTGTGGAGGTGGCAGGTGGTCTCTGGGGCTGCTTGTGTGTGTGCAATGTGGCAGTTGCGTTTTGTGTCGATGTTATGCTGTTTGCCAACTGCAATGATTTTCTACAAGTTATACGTCGTAGGCTTCCGCTGCCTTTTTAGGCAACGACAACGACTGGGTTGACGCTGGCGACGCGCACGAGCACAAGGGCGATAACCACGAAGACGACAACGACGACGATGACGATGACGATGTCGATGTCGACGTCTATGCTTAGGACGATTGTAGATATTCTCATTTCTCTTATATTAGTTGTGTGTATTTGAGGGGGTTTTTTTTATTTCCTTGTGCTTTCTTAATACATTGCAACGATTGCCAGCAGCAACGACACCAAATGCCAGGCAATGCTGGCTGCAATAAGCAAAGCCTACCGCACGCTAACGCCCGCAACTCGTCCATGTGCCCATGTTCATCGTTCATCGTTCGCAGTTCGTCGTTCGCTTGCCACTTGCTTTTAGGCACTTGAATTGTATTTGTACACACGCGCTTACCCATTCCGCCGCTGCCCCCTACCCGCTGCCCTCAGTCAGAGTTAGGTACGTACGTAGTATGTATGTATGTGTGTGTGTGTGTGTGTGTGTGTGTGTGTGAGTTTCGTTTCGTTTTCAGTTAGTTTCGATTCGTTTCATTTCGGTACGCGATGCCTGCTTCCGTTTTGCAAAAGCCAAATATATTGCCAACTTCCGTTGCGACTTCGCTTGGCATGGTGTTGGCGGTGTTGAGTGTGCACAAGTGGCTACGTGCGCTTAATGATGGCGTTGACGTTGCTGGCAGTCGCAGTCGTGGCAGCCGTGGCAGCCGTGGCGGCCCTGGCGGTGGCTCTCAGTGTCAGCCTTAGGCATTTACAGTTTGCGTTGTAGGCGCGCAACTTAAATGCATTCGCCTTTACTATGCTGTCCTCTTGTTTTTCAGGTTTTCTGCTTTTTCTTTTATTTTTTTTTTTGATTTTATTTTGTCTAAGTTAAATAAAAAAGAAATCTTTTGTTTTTTGGTTTCTTTTTGGTGTTCGCTGTTTTTTGGCTGCATCGATTAAGTTATTACGAAATACGTGCGCCGGCTAACACAGTCAGTGCGCCGGTGAGTGAGCGAGTGAGAGCGAGTGTAAAAGAGAGAAAGAGAGAGGGAGAGCATGCTAGCGGCATAGTTACAGACACGTACACACGTATACAAACGCAGACGCAGCCGACACGAGCCAGGGCACAGACAGCGCCAAACACCACCCACCCAAAACAAAGCCGACAGGATGGCACATGCATGCAACTGTGCGCCTCTGCCTGCAGCCGAAATGAATTTAACCAAGCCATGCTATGCCAAACCAAACCAGAGCAGAACAAACCAAACCGAAGCCAAACTTAACTGCACTGCACTGAACTGTGCTGTGCTGTGCTTTACTGTGCTGTGCTTTGCTTGTGACACAGGACGACGAAGCCGAAGTCGTTGCCGAACTGGGTCACAATTTGTACTTTGCATGACCGAAAGAATTGCAGCTGACGCGCGCGCTCGTGTGCTAACGCGACTATTGTCGTTAAATCTTGTTATTCTTGTGCTGCTCATTGTTGTTGTTCTTGTTCTTCTTGTTGTTGTTGTTGTTGTGGTTGGTGCTGTTATTTGTTAGTATGTACATTTGTATTATTGCACATAGTCATATGCTGTTGTTGCTATTGTTGTTGTTGTTGCTGCTGCTGTTGTTACTTTGTCAGACGGTGATTGACATTCGAGCATTTCTTTTGCTGTCTGACTTAACTTCAAGTTTCAGCCTATCTGTCTGTTTGTCTGTCCACCCGTCTGTCCATTCGTCTGGCTGTCCTTCTGTCTTTCGGTCTTCATGCATTTTATTTGCTTGTCTGTCTGGCGCTAAGTCTGTGTGCTTTGGCTGTTTGCGTTTGCGTTTGTGTTTGCTGCCTTGCTGTGTTGCTGTGTTGCTGTGCTGCAGCGTGTAGCGCGAAGCGTGTGCAATGTGCAAGGCAAGTGAGCGCGCGAAAGGGGTCAAGTGAAAGAGTGTCACAACATGTCTGCTTCCGGTTTCATGCATATCACTGGCCAACAACAACGATAACCATAACAACAACAACAACCATAAGATATCCACTGCAAAACAGCGCTACAATGCATTAACAACAAAAACAGCCATCACACACACACACACATACTTTTATAAGTATGCACTTGCTCATACACACACATATACACACAGACGCACACTTAGAACGGGACATGCCTTCGAAACGAAACGAACTGAGCCACGTTTTGTTTACATATTAAAGTTGCATGAACCGACAACGATGTCGGCAACATTGACGACGGCGGCAACAACTTCGACGAAGTTGCACACGAAGTTGTAAACAACAATAGCAATAACGGCAACAACAACAACAACAGCAACAACCATCATAATGAGTTGAAGCATACTGCTCCACATGCAAATCACCGACTCGGCTTTAGTTTTGCTTTGTTTCTGCTGCTCCTTCTTCTTCTTCTTATGTTGTTCGCTTGGTTGTTATATTTTATTGTTGTTTTCGTTTTTTTTTTTTTTTTGTTTTCATTTTTTTCCATTTTGTGTTCGTGTGCAACTGTGATTCCTGTGGCGTTGCTGTTCCCAATTGGAATTGTCTAAGGCTGCTGCTGCTGCTGCAGCTCCTATGGTTCTGTCTGTGGCTGGTGCACATGTTTCGTTGTCCTTATGTCGTTGTGTGTGCGTGTGTGTGTGTGTGTGTGGGTGGCTGGCCTATTGTTTTGTTTGTGTCGTGCTCACAGAGAGCGCCATGCAGCGCGTGTATGCCTGTGTGTGTGTGTGTGTGTATGCGTGTTTTCTTGTGCTGATTTCCAGCTGATTTAGACGCGTAATGGATTTCGCGCGCTCTTTGTCTCTCTCGCTCTGTTCTTGCTGTTGGTGAGGTAGGCTCTGTTTTGCAGGATTGCGAGAATGTGCATTAGGAGTTGGTCGAGCCAACATAGCACGTGATTCGCTGTGCAGTGACAGCAGTTGTGTTGCATTTCGGGGGCCTGGTATTGTTTTACCAAGGAAACGACTTTCCATCATGCGTGTATGTAGGCGTTCTTAATTATAGAATAGTCAATACTCTGAGTGCAAGTAAAGGCATGTTGTCAGTGAGCTTTAATTGACGATAATTAACAAATTAATCTCCTGATAACAACAAATCAGCTGTCATTTGGTGAAACTGCTATAGAATGCAAGAATATTATTTATGAAATTTTTGTCAATAATGAGAATTATTTGCATAAGTGTGTGATGCCAAATAGGCGCACGGAGTCGATTTGACTTAATACTTTTATGGGTCAACCTATTTCTTAACATCACATGATTAGCTCTTTTAAAGCATATGCCAGTTGGCAAGGCTTATACATTGCCAACTAATTTTAAAGCTTAACTTAGCGCCTAAAAGATACAATAAAAATTGTTTTGGGTTGTTAAGATTTGCCTATTTTTTTTTAAAATATTATTATTTTTATTATGTAATTATTGTTAAGCAAATTTAAGACATAGTCATGCCATAGCACTCATGCAACTAACCCTCTCAAAATAACCTGTGACGCTTATTCAAATGCTAGGCAGGTGTCACTCTTAAGTGTCCACACGTCGCTCTTAAATGAGCATCTGGCCAATGTGCTCACAGAATGCTCTCTCATAAGCTTTGAGCATGCGGCAATGTGCTATGGGCAAAAACGTGCTTTTCATTCATAAAATCGAACGAAGCTTTCGACACACCGCAGCTGCCGCAGCTACGCGCAAGCAACGGCAGATGGCGCCAGAGCGGCGCGTGTTGCACTCTGCACTTTGCGTTTTTATTGCTTATACGTTGCTTTTGATTTTTTTATTTTCTTTTCTTTGTGTTTTTCTTATTTTATTTGATTTATTTTCTATTATTTTTCATATTATTCAATAGCTGTTTTTGGCAAGCCGCAAGGCATGGCAAGCAAAATTTGCCAGCAACTAAAGAAAAACAAAATAAAAAACAAAAAAAAAAACCAATAAAAAAAGCATTGCAAAAAAAAGCCACACATGCATCTTTAGATGAATAATGAGCCAAACGTAGCGTCAGCAGAAGAAATATGCACATATAACGCTTAAAAACTGCATGCATGTCCGCCCATAAATGTCAAAGATTGTCTCGCGCTCGGTTTATCTACGCTGCGACCTCCGCCAGCGTCACCGACACCGTCGCCATCAATATCGTCGTCTCTGCTGCCCGCAGTCTGCCGCCTGCCGAATGCGCCTTTGTGTGTCGCTCATGATGAAAGTCTCTTAGTTGGCATGTTGCTGATGCTCACGAGTAAACAACTTATTGTGCGATTCGAATCTTTTTTTTTTTTGCTTCATTTTTTTACATTTCACTTTTGGTTTGGATTTTATTATCTTGCGTTTTTTTTTTCTTGCTTGCATGTAACTTTGCTAGTTTTTTGCATTTTGATTTTGATCTCTTTTTTTTTTTTTTTTTTTGGGTTTTTTCTGTCTGCATGAGTGTCTGTCGCGGTGTCCGTGTGTCCGTTAGACCGACTATCTGCGTGTTGGCCTGTTTGCCTGTTTGGCTGGCTGGCCGCCTTCCTAGCTGCCTTTGGGCTTGTTTGCAGCGCACACAACTCGCATAAAACAAATTGAATTTGGCCGCGTTTCAATCTCAGATGCTGATGCACAAACATTTTTGACGTTGCAAAGGCAACAACAACAGCAGCAGCAGCAGAAGAAGCGGCAGCAGCAGCAGCTCAAACTAAAAAGTTACTCATACGCCGTGTAGGATATGCTACACTGATTTATCGCAACAAACGCTGCGAGGGCAGCATCAAATATCTGTCTACATATCCGCCAAAAAGTTTTACCTTTTCCTGTTCAGAGTGGGCGAACGAAATCGACAAAGAAAAGCCACAACAACAACGAAACGAAGAAGAAAAAAATAACAAACATGCACACAACAACACATGCAAAGAAAGGCCAAATAAAAAAAGAAAACAAAAAAAAAAAAGGGGCGAAGGAAACAAACCCTGAACCGTCGCTCAAGTGTCGCTGGCAATCTGCTGATCTGCCATATGCAATGCTTTATGCACACATACACTTATCGCATGCAATTGGCCAAGACGTCGACGACGGCGACGGCGGCGGCGACGACAAAAAAGCGGCAGGCAAAGTCAACGCCAAAGCCAAAGCCATAGCCATAGCCATAGACGAAGTCATAGTCATAGCCAAAACCAAAGCAAAAGAAGGCGGGCGCACTGCCAGTCAGCTAAGTCAGCTATGCAGACTGCTAAGTGGCTCCAGTGTCAAAAACGCGACAAAAGGCACAAAAACAAGTTAACATCTTGATTGCTGCTGCTGCTGCTTGTTGTTGTTGCTGCCGGTTGTTGTTGCTGCTGTTGCTGTTGCAACTCTTGAGCTTGCTCCACATTCTCCTACCCCAGACACCTGTACTCATTTGGCTTAGAGGTGTCTGGCATGTTTGCCAAGTCTTTCTTGCGCGTTTGCTTGTTTCGTTGTTGTTGTTGTTGTTGTTTTTTACATATTTTTTGGTATGTCGCTCACTTGAGTTTTAGCTCTTGAGTTGCACTTTTCGAATTTTACAGAACTATCTTTTTGCCAGTCGGGTTTTATTTTTTTTTTTCTGTTGAGTCGCTTATAAGTTAAGTTACAATTGGCTATTTGGTCTGTTGTTGTTGTTGCTGTGGTTGCTGTATTTATTTTTTTTTTTTTTAAATCGAAATTATTGCAATTGGCGTTGGCCAAGAAACAAATATACCTTTGACACCCTCAACAAATTCCCAGCGCTTATCTCTTGCGTGGCTTGCATTTAGCAAAGCGTTTCAATGCTGCTTGGGCTTCAAAAACTTTTATCTGCACTCCATTTGTGGCATTTCGTTTTGACTTGTCGCTTCGTTCAATTCGATACGATACTTTTATTTATTTATCTAGTTTTGTTCGCTTGTTTTTTTTGTTTTTTATGATTTTTTTTGTTTTTTTTTTTGCGGTTATAAATCATAAATACTTAATTTTTTTTTTCTTAGTTTTGCGAATAATGAATTTGCAGCTTATTTTCGTACTTTCTGGCACGTTGGCAATTATTCATTCGCTGCAATGTAACGGCGAACACGTGTAGAACACACGCAAAAACAAGCGAGCGAACAAACCGAAAAAGTTTGCGATATGTGTCTGTCTGTCCGCGTGTCTGTCTTTGACTAAGCCATGCTTACAGCGTGTGTCAAGTGTTTGTTGGGTATTAGAAAATTTATGCGAGTGGCTGCTCGCCTGAGCGTGCACTTGTCTTATTTCGTTGGATTATTGTGGCTGCACAGCAAGTAGAAAGTAATCTGCGAAGTATGCAAAGGTTTCCTTTGTTTTTTGTTTACCTTTTTCAGTGTAGACTGCCAAATGGGCTCTGAGCAAGTAATTGGTTTTGAATCAACGCACAAAACCCTTTTTACTATGCAATTGACTCAAATACTGAGACGAATAGAATTGCAAAATATTACGAATTGTCAGACAAATGCCAATTTTGAGAGGTATGAGCTAATGTAGAAAGTGTAGTTGGAGTAAGAGTTTGGGAAACGCAAATAGAATTTAATAATAAAAGAAAATATAGCTGAAGATAGAGCAGAATATAGGATGCAGATCGACGGGCACAGTGCGAAGAAGTTAAAGAAAGATGGAGTCTATCAAGAAAACAATAGAGAAAAGAAAACAACAAAATTATAAAATGAATTGACTGAAGTGCGATGGGTAGTTAAAGAGTAAAGCTATAAGCAAATGAGATGGAAAAGGCTGATGGAATGGAAAAGTACAATACTTACAAAGGGGAAGAGAGACAATTGAAAACTTACTAAGATAAAATAGCAAAACGAAAGTGAAATCAGTAATGAACATCAAGTGCGATCGCTTTAAAATTATTTTAAATTTGGAACTTGCATTTACTTTGAAGTATTGAATATAAACAGCTAAATATATGCAGACTTTTTGTTATGCAGCAGAGTATTATGAATTTTCCTCGGAACTAGAGGAGAAGACAGTGAGCAAGAAGTTAGGAAAGGGAAAAGGAATGTGTTTGAGTTGGTAAATAAGATAGTGAGTAATTAATAAGTATAAGAAAAGAAGAATAGTACTGAATAAGACAGTGTGATAGATGAGCAAGTTTAGAAGGTAATGTATCAGATATTCGTAGGTTATAAGAAAATGTGTTGTATATGTAAAAAGTCGTTGCAAGGAGAAATTGTTCAAGGAATAAACTAAGTTATTGAACAACATCAAGTATAATTGAGACAATGGCCCAAGTAGCGACATTGTGGATTGTAGTTAATTTTCTAAAGAATGTTTGGAACCCACCAGAAATACTTCAAATGGCGTACAAAAGCATTTTTCTAGCTTTAAGCTAAAACTACATGTTTAGGAGTAATAGAAAAAGAAAGAAAGTAAATATAAACCAATAAATTAATTAATCAAATGGAGAGCATAATTTAATTTTTGTTCGCCGTGGAAAAAGTTTTGCTCAGCTGAAGCGTCAAAATGCATAATGCAATCCATTTGAATATCTTCAGCAACTTCAGTGCAGCTCGCACTCGAATAACAACTACAGAATAACAACTGAACTGTTGTTGAAATGTTGAGTGCCATAAAATCAACCAATTACGATAATGCACTTAACACTCTTATTGCACGGGTAGTCGTCGACGACGTACACGTCGTATGCGAGTACAAGCAGACAGCGGTAGAAAAAAAGAAAAAAGAGGGAAAAACACATAAACGAAGAAGAAAACAAATCACATATTCGCTTGTATGGAGGACTGCCAGAGCAGGTTAGTGGTTGGCTTGGCAATGCTACGAAGGATGAGCACAGAACATAGAACAGGTAAGCACCTGTAATTTGAATATCTACACTCGTGCAGTCGTACATTCGTATAGTCGTACACTGACACAATGTTTCAAGGTCAAACGTGACACAAATACTATACTATAAAAACACTAGTATGACATGCTATACCAACAACAACAAAAAGCAACAAAAAAAGCATAAAAAACGTTGCTGAAAGCTTTTGCGAAATTGTAACTGACAGTGATAGTCGACATAACCGTCATCTTCATTCTTCATCCTTCATTCTCCTCAAGCTCATACTCAACCTCAGCCACATCTTTATCGTTCTCTTTGTCATCCTCGCCGTTGCATACGGCTGCAGGGTAGCAGACATAAAATGCAGAATGCCGCTTCCAGTCACTCATGCCTGGCTCACAGTTCACCGCTCACAGCTCAAACAATTGCTCACGCCAAGCAGTTCGTCTAATATGGCTTAAAAGTCAGTCATAAAGTTGCTTTGGATGCTTGCAAAAAGCCAAATAACAAAGGCGACAGCAACATGGCAAAGAGCTGGACCACGGTGTGTGTCCCCACCCCACTCCTCGCACGACTGTGCACTGGGCTGACCAAAGGACTATGCATGCATGCATCTTGGCATATGTTAATGCTTTTGTTGTTGTTGTTGTTCTTGGGGTGGCATTTTAGCTTTTTGCTTTAGCTGCTATTGAAATTTGATATAGTATTTTGTTATAATATTGCACCTGTGCTGCAGTGTTGCCAGCTTGCTGTAAACGCAAAGAAAAATGCAAAACTAACAAAACTAGAAAAACAAAAAAAAAAAAACAAGAGAAAAAAAAAACACAAATCGGAAAAAGCCAAAGGAATAGTGAGGGGCAGGACAAAAAACAAGCGGCGTATGTAGAAAAACAATATGAAAATAAAGTGTTCATGCGTGCGTCGTGCTTTTTCACACTTGCTTCCGCCACCCGCTTCCGCTCTCACTCCTGCACGAGTATGCAGAGTGTGCCGTGCACTGTGTGGGCGAGTGTTTTTTATGCGCGTGTATGACTGCAGGCATAAGCAATTGAAATGCAAATGCAGGTGTATGCACGCGTGCGGCGTTGACTTGCAGCAGCATGTGCATGCCTGCACACCCGTATGCACACCCACATGCACACCTGCATACATGCATACAAACGTGCATGTGCATGTGCCTGTGCCTGTGCCTGTGCCTGTGTGTGTGTGTGTGTGGCTCTCAAGTGCTGTTATTTTTCTACCTTCAGCCACTAGCATGTGTGGCATGTGTCGGTGTGTGTGAGTGTGTGCATGTGTGTGTGTGTGTATGTGTGTGAACGTAAAACGTTGATGAAAGCGCTGCTAGAAAATCCATTTCAACAGGGTTTTCATTTGCAGCCACTGCCACTGCCACTGCTGAGTGTATAAAATTGTTTTCTTCTCATGTTTTTCTTGTTATTCTTGCCTTTTGCCTTTTTTGTTGTATTTGCTGTTGCTGTTGTTGTTGCTGTTGTTGTTGCTGTTGTTGTACTTAGCTCGGCTAGCTGTGCACAGCAATCTTTTGCAGATTTCTCAACGATTTGTTTGATTGAAAGTGTTGGCCAGTGATCCAGCCCCGAGTCGCAGCCCCGGCAGTTGTATGCCGCAATTAAGAAACGTAATGCACTAAATGTTTGACATATCCTGTTTGCTCTTTGCCGCTTTGCCCTGCCTTGCCTTGCCTTGCCTTGCCTTGCCTGGCCTGGCCTTGCTTACTTTACTTAGTGCATGGGCCAACTGCTGCTTGTTGGTGTTTGGCTTTTGTTGTTTCGTCTGTTACGTGCTCAATTTGTTTTTGTGCGATGTTTTGCAGCATTTTGTTGCCATGTCTTTTCATCTGGCGTCAACTGCGTGTGGCCAACTATTTTCTGCTCTTCTTTCACGTCATCTTTTGCCAATCTACACAAATATGCATTTATAAGCCAGCTAAGATTTAGCAACAACTTAATTCTGTTTCCAGCAAAGTCTGAAATATCCATAAAAGCCGCCTTACGCTTCACTGCTAAGCTGAGCAGCGCACAGCGCAGCGCGGAGACTTGTCCGGCAGCATGCCAACGCTTAAGTTTTGCGCTTTCATTGCTAACTCGCTCACCTCCTTACATAGAAAATAAAAAAAATAAAAATAAAAAACATAATATTTTCTTTACTATTTTTGGTTTTTTTTTCGTTTTTTTTCTTGTTGCTGACTTGGTGAAAATATCTTTTCAACATAATTTTGTGGTTGCCACGCATATCCCATTAGAGCAAAAAGTGTGAAAAATGCCTTGCTGTGTGTCTCAGCGGCTGATGTTGATTTTCAAAACGGCAAAAAAAAAAAGGATGAAAATATGCAAGAAACTCGCTTATATAGTGGCACATCATTGCTTTTATTTTTGGCTTTTTTATATATTTTATTTTTTATGTTTCTTTAGTCCTTTTTGCATATTACTCAGCAGTCAGTCGGTATTCGCGAAGTTGACGTCAACGTTTGTCCCAACGCTTATCGACAAGAGTGAGTTTGCTTGTCGCACGCTTTAGTGCCGCCAACGTGCCATGTCGCCTCCTGGCACCGACCTACACCTGCACATCTGCACACCTAAACACGGTACACGGCACACTGTCAACTTCCAGCTGCGCACGTTAGGTGTCGCCTCTGACATGTCCCCAGCCAAGTCGCATATCTTCAAAGTTGAAGTTTAGCGTTGCCTCAAGTGGCTCACCCGCTGTCTCGCTTACGCTTGCACGCCTCGCCTCGCCTCGCTACGTCTCACCGCGTCTGCCCACGGCTCGTCTTGCCGCGCACACTTGGCTTGCCTTTGGCAAATGCTGTTGCTGTCCTCACCTGTTATGTTTGAATGAACGCCTACTTCTTTTATCTTTTCATAATTTTATTTTTTTTTTTTTCTGCTGCTGCTGCTGGTTTTCCCTTATGTTTTTGTTGTTGCTGTTGCCGCTTACTGCTGTTTACTGCTTCTTACCGCACAAGGCATAAAAGCAAGAAAGATGAAACGCAAAAAAAGCAAAAAAAAAGAAAAAAAAAAACAGTACATATACAAGTATATATAAAAGAAAACACACGAGAAAAAAAGAAAGAAGGTAGGAAGAAAGAAGTTTTCAAGTTTTGCGCCAACATTTCAATGCCTTCAATTTGAATTGAATTTGCCGCCAGCTAACAGCTAACAGCGCGCAGTAAAGCAAGTAAGCGGCGCCAAGTGGCGTCACCGCGCCCGGCGATTTGGCCAGGTATGTCTTGCAATTTTCACTCATCATCAGCATTCTAAATAAGGTGGCGTGTGCTTAAAAATAATCGTGTACCTGTGTGTGTGTGTGTGTGTGTGTGTGTGTGATTTTGTTTTACTTTTTTTTTTTATATTTTCATTTTTAAGCGCGCACTCACTTACTCAGCTGGCGCGCTTATGCTTTTTTTCTTCTTTGCTTTTCGCTGACGCTGCTGCTGCTGCTGCGGCGGTTTCTTTAATCGTTTATCCTTGGATTATGAAACATAACAATACCCGAAGCGCAGCACGCAGCAGCAACTTCGCCGTTGCCGTCCTCATTGACGTCGACATCATCTCTTTGCTGGGATTTAAGTATTTGCTGTTGTTGTTTTTGTTGTTGTTGGAATTGCTGCTGCTTCTGGTGCTTTTGTTGTTGTTATTGTGGCTGCACGTCTTGCCTTACTTAACTTTGCGTTGTGTTTTTGTTTTTTTTTTGCCTCTGCTTCTCTTCTTGTTGTTTTTGTTGTTGTTGTTGTTGTTGTTTTGCTGCCATTGTGCAATGTTCTAAAGAAAAGCTGTAATTGGATGTGAAGTAGTTGTTGTTGTAGTTATTATTATTATTATTGTTGTTGTTGTAGTTATTGTTATTCGCGAAATGTATATGTGTATGCCATTATGTACATGTGTGTGTGTGTGTGTGTGTGTGTGTGTGTGTTTGTATGTGTTTGGCATGATTGTAGAGATTTTAGCGTGTGCGCCACCATTTTCAATTGAAAAGTCAAAATCGCGCGATAAATTCGTTTAAAGTTTGTTTTCAAGCAATTTATATGGAAAGTTGAGTTATATTTGTTTTGTGCATTCTAATAAGTAGGAATCCGTTTTACCGTTTAAGCGCATATGTACATACATACAAACAAACATGCATGCATGTGTGTGTGTGTGTGTGGGAGTAATTCCATTTTCATGTGTGTCGCAAGCCTTGCGTGCCTGGTATGTGTACTTAGCGAAATAATCAAGCGGAATTCATTTAAAATCGTTGCTGCTGTTGCCTTTGCTGCTGCTGCCTTTGCTGCTGCTGTTGGTGTTGGATATTAATTGAACAAAGCTTAATTGCAGCGAATGGTTAAAGGGAATGCATTTTTGAGTTTTACAGCACGTGCATATGTGCATGCATATTTGTTTTCATAATTTAGTCAATCGACTGCTGCCCGACTTACTGACATATGGGGATGAGATTCAAGGTACATTGAATTAATATATTAATTCATCTTTAGTTCTGCTGTATTATACTAAGAATCCCCAGAGCTTGGTCTATAGTTGCTTAAGTAGTTATGTTTTCAGCTGCTGTAGGTCTACACATATGAATTCGATTATAGATCATGCTTAGAATTTTTTTTTTGTTTAAGTCGGTTCCGTTTCAGGCATTTCCAATAGTCTCTTTGTTTTTTGATATTATGTCCATCCATTCCAACATTCAAATCATCAATGTCAAACTGGCTTTCTCTTTACTGCGGTCAAATTTTACTATAGATATTTGTTCCATAGATAATGAAATAAATGATGTCAGAATTCTTTTAGGAATCACAAATGATCAAGTAAAGAATTGCTCAAAATACAAATAACTTCTCCTTAAGTAGATCAATATATTTTTAGGGCGCACTACTTTACATTAAAACATTTAAGCAATGAAGCTGCTGAGTTACGCATCTGTACTTCGGCAGAGCCAAGCACCTGGTTCCGTAAGTAAAACTCTTTGGTCAACCAAATAAGTCTAATTGAGGCAAAGCGACCTTAAAATCAGAAGCTCTAGAATAATTTTCCTACCTTTTAAAATTCTTTGAAAGCGTACATTATATTTAAAGTGAACTGGTTAGTTAGGTGCCACTAAAAATCATTTTAGAATGCGTTGCGATCTCCAAGCTTAGAATGTTGTACGTGGGAATTGAGGAGGATCATCGTCTCTTCGATATTTTTTCATTAAGTTGGCATTGTGTCCTTAATATTTAAAGCTTAAGGGGAGCAATTTTTTAAAAGCTAACATGTTTATCATTTGAAGCGAAAATTCTTTAAGTCGGACTGCATCGTATTAGAGAATTCGATCTCTTGAGCGTGGCACAGCCATTAGTGTCTGGCTGTCAATTAAACATTGAAAGGCGAATGAAAGTAGTGTGCCACTTCATTTAATTAAAAGTGAATTTCTGACCTATCCATTGGAATTTTTAATGCGACCATGACTGCTTTTGGAAAATCCAGTTAAAGCTATTCAGCTCACAGTCGTTTGTTCGTTTTATTGCGAGTTAATTAATCAATACTGTATGCAGATAAATCCTGTTTTATTTGCTTTTTAATTAAGCTGCAAAAACTTGCCAATTTCAAAAAAAAAAAAAAAAAACAAAAACAAAAAAAAACTACATTTCAAAAACAAAAATAAAAATAAAAGGGAAAAAAAGAAGAAAAACATAAAAAAAAAAACAAAAACAAACAAAAAAAAAATGAATAAAATTCAGACATATTTGCAACCAATGAAAAGCATTCAAAGCTTGTAAACAACGCCACAAGCTTAACACATCAATGTGGCGCCCTTCAACACCAAGCCAAGCCAGCCCAAGCCGAGTCGAGCCGAGCCAGGCCACACCACACCATGCCAGGCCGAACCACGCACACCGTCACCCCATTGATCGAAGGTGCGGCCCCAAACGAGAAAACAACGCATGGATGCTGTGTGTGATAATTAATGCAGTACGCTACGAAAATGCGAATAAATTTTCGCATCCAAAATATGCAAGCCATGGGTGCGACTATTTGTGTGCGTGAGGAGCGTGTGTGTGTGTGTGAGTGTGAGTGTGCGTCGATGCGATTGCTGGAGCGGGTGCGAATGTGTGCATATATTTGTATACAGAAGCGATTTCGGCGCTTGGCGCTTGGTGACACCTTGGTTTGGCGCCCGCTAACTGCGAACGCATCTAAAACAGTCGCCAAGTGCGAGGGCATCTCTGCGAGTTTAGGAGTGCACATGTGTGGGAGGTGCCTAAGTATGCGCACCTTTTACATCAACTCCTTTAATGCCAGCCAGCCAGTCAGCCAGGCAGGCAGGCAGACAGGCAGACAGACAGACAGCAAAATAAAAATGCAAAAATGTGAAAATTTGAATTTGAATATGTTTTCGTTACGTAGAAGATTTCCACACTTGCTTGCTTTTGCTTTTGTTGGTGTTGTTGTTGTTGTTGCTATTCACTGCTTGCTGCTGCATTGCGTCATTTGGTCTAACTGACATCCAGCAAGGCCCCTAACTAACTGTATATCAGTCTGTCTGCCCGTCTGTCCTGTTCTGTTCGCTTTCAGTGGGTCTCTCTGTCTGTCCGTGCTGTCTCTGTGTCTGTCTGTCTGTTCGTTCGTTCGTTCGTTCGTTTGCTTGTTTGTTTGTTTTTTCTTAGCGCGTATATTTTGTACTTTACTTGAGTTTAGTGCGTCGTTCATTCGTTCGCTTGTTCGCTCATTCGTTGTTAGTTTTGTGATTCAAATTTTTGCTGTTATTTTATGCACATTTTAAATCATGGCAATGTCAGTTTTCTTGAATTGTTGAGATAAATTAACCTCTAGCGCTTGAAAATATATTTCTGCTGCTGCTCGTTTTTTTTTCTTCTTTTTTGCAGGTTTCCTTTTTTTTGTCATGCATGTAGTTGAGCGATAAAAATGACAACAATAGTGAGCAAAATAAAACAGGAGAAAAAAAGCAAGAAAACAAAACAAGTTGCATTTCATTTACATTATTTGCAAATTTGCTTACTTAGCTAATGCTCATGTTGTTGTTGTTGTTTTTGTAGTTTTGTTTATTGTATTATTTGTTGCCAAAGCTGTTTGGTTTTTTGCTATTTTTTTTGTTTTTTTTTTTGTAAATTTTTAATTAAAGTCAATTTTGTTTTTGCACTTGGTGGCAAATGGCCGGAAATTTCATTCGACGTAACCCAAAATAAAAGTTTAAGTTTTTAGCAGCACTTTTGCGCGTGTGTGTGTGTGTACAAGTGTCGAGTAGTGTGTTGGTGTGTGTGTGTGTGTGCGTCGATGATTTTTCCAAAATATTTTGCTCTGTTTTTCGGCTAAAAATAATAAAGCCGCTTTGCCGATTTTCCATTTCACTGAGTTCGAGTCAATAGGTTAAGGTTTAAAAATTAAGGCGACCATGGCTTGGTTGAGTTTGGTTTTGGTGTTGGCTGGCTTCGTTTGGCTTGCTTTAGTTTTGGTTCCGTTCTGTTCCCTTCGGTACGGTTCGGTTCGCTTCGATTTAGTTTAGCTAGGTTTGCTTTGCTTGCTCCTCTGCTTCGCTTCGGTTCGATTTGGTTTGGTTTGGTTTGGTTCGGTTTCGTTGGTTAGGATCTGCCCAAAATTGTGGGCGTGCTTGAATTAAGTGTGTGCGTAAACGAAATGGCCTGTGCGCGCAAACTATGCGGCTGATTGGGTTTTCACGTCGAAAAATTAATTTTGAAAACCGAATTGTTTGGTTTTGTTTACAGCACACGCCATTTTAGGGGGTCTACGTTTTTTTTTTTTATTTTTTTAACTTTTATTTTCTACGAGTTTGAGCTTTTTACTTTTGACTTTGTACTTTTGCAGGCGGCTGGCATGCACAAACAACGTTTGAGATTATCAAGATTATGCTATAAGGAATGCTGCACAATAATGAAGTCGTTCAATCCAAAAAAGACAAGAAAAAAACAAAAAACAAAGTAAAAGACAAAACATAAAAAAAGTAAACAAAGATAAAATGGAAGCCAATTTGCGTCGTTTTCTTGCGCTGTCAGCTCTTGCAGCTTTAAGCAGATGATTGGCGAGCTCGCGTTGACGCCTGCTTAGCGTCTTGAAGCTTGTTGGCGTTATGAAAGTATCTGCCTATAAGCTGCTCTACTGCAGCGAAGATGTTGAAATGAAAATTGCACCGAAATAAATTTTGAATTTTTATAGCGTTTTAATTACACTCTGTATTCAATGGATTTTAAAAGTAATCCGCGATGCTGCCAACTGCAGTTTGAATAATCGGCTGTGGCGCACAGCTGATTGTCAATTTTATTACTGCTACAATGTAGCGGCTTTTTGCTCAAGCATCCATCGCCACAATTTTAATTTGCAGGTGTTAAAAAATGCTACTTTTTTACAGTGCATATGCCATAACTGCCACAGCATATATGCATTTATGTATTTTTTAATGTATCCTGCTGGTTTGTCATTTTATAAAAATACAATAATAAAGTAGGTATAAAATGAAGAAAAAGAAAAAGAAAAATAAAAAAATAATAATAATCAGGCAAGTTTTTTATATGGAAATGCAAATAATTAAAGTTAGCGTCGTGTGGCAATAAAATCAGCGCACGACTACTTGGCTACCATTGGCTTTCGCTTTGCCGTTTTTAATGGCCTTTTAAGGCAAAGAAACCACTCAAAGGTACTAAAAAGTGAATTTCACTTTTCTAAGAAACCACATAAATGCATTTTGGCATAAAAGTAAACGAATGGTTTTCAATATGAGCTTACTTACTTACTTACAATATAAGCATGACTCAAAACTCCATTAGTGCGCTATGCGCGCCACAAACCGAGCACAAAGTGCACAAACACACACACACACAAACAAACTCATGCCTCCTCACTGGCACACATTTTTAGTTACGGGCTGAGGTTGAGGCTACGGCATGCATATATATAGTATATAGTATATACTGACGTTAGACAACATTGCGTATACGCCACGTAATGCAAACTTTTTGAAATGAGCTTTGTATACAAACCGTTGACTAAAATGATTATAAACGCATATACGTATTTAATTTAAAATACATTCAGAGTCATTTACATGCAACTGCAACGATTAGATGCGGTTGCTTGTCATTGCGTTCCGTTGCGTTTCGTTTCGTTGCGTTGCGCTGCGTTGCGCTGCGTTACGTTCCATTCTATTGCATTGGGCTGCGTCGCGTCACATCGCATCGCATCTCATCGCAGTGCATTGCTTTGCATTACGTTGCGCCGATTCGATTTAGTTGGCTGTTTTTGTTGTTGTTGTTTTGGTTGTTGTTGTTGCTGGCATTGGTGCTGTTAGTTGGTGCTGCTACTGCTGATGTTGCTTTTGCTTATTTTTTTTTTTTCGCGTTGCTGCAAACTTTAGCATTGAGTACGGTACTCTACGGTAAAATAACCGTAATTACAGCAAATGCCAGCGATTTCCGCATGAACAACAATTGATTACGGTTCGCGAGCGAAGTTCTGTTCGTGTGCGTTCAGCTGAGCTGCGCTGAGCTGTGCTGCACTACGATGTGCGGCAAATGGTGTGCTCAATGTACAGTGAGTCGTCTGCTGCTCTGTGACTGCGACTGCGACTGCGACTGCGACTACGACTACGGCAATGACAGCAACAACTACGACTGCGACAACGACAACGACAACGATGATGACGACTCTGCGACTATAAACGTAATAACACGAAAGCAAGTGGTTGACATTTTTAATGTTACTGTTATTGCGGCACAAATACACTCGACTCCACAACAACACTGGGCAGGCAGAAAAATACAAAAACCAAAGCAAAAAAAAGACGACAAATCTGCAAAAATAAAACAACAACAACAACAAAAGCAACAACAACAACAATATGATGTTTGGAACATGGCAAAGTGTGCGTTAAAGCAAGTGCCGCGGCCAGGCCAGGCCAGGGCTGGGCTTGATATTGTTGTATGGGCTGGGGCTTGGGTTGGGGTTGGGGCGAGGGCTGTTATAAGTGCTGGAGGTGGTTTTTATGCGCTGCCAACTACGAGCGAGCGAGTTCAATTATCATAAGAAATAATTCATAGACAGCAGTTTTTGTAATGGCCAATGGCTGACTTGCTGCTATCTGTAGACGCTTTGGCATGTGTTCAAGAGCGTTGGGCGGGCGGATGTTGTTTGTAGGCGACTTGCCACTTGCCACTTGCCACTTGCTACTTGCGAGCACTGAGCTGTGAGTTGTGAGTTGTCAGTTGCGCGCAATTGTAGGTAGATTGGAGCACTGCGCAGCATAGCACAGCACAGCGCAGTCAGCATGAAGCGTGACGCCATAAGTTGAGTATAAAGTTTGTAAGCACTTTGTGCGCACCCTGTGCCCCCCTTACACTCGTTTACTAAGTCTAAGCGGCAGTAAGGGGGTAAGGACGTACCGGGGGAGTGGTGAAGAGATAGTGACAGCCAGGAGTGCATGACACTGTGTCATAATATATGTGCACCTGTATGCATAAATATTGCGTATACGCCGTGCACTGCTGTCTAAGTTGCTGTTGCTATGCTGCCTGCCTTCCTGCCTGCCTGCCTGCCTTTGAGCCAAGTTAACATGCTATGCGAAGTATAAAGTCGCGTTAACTTATGCAGCAGCTCGACCAAGTGCTGGACCGGTTATGAACTGCTGTCGCTGCATGCTTAGCCTGACGTTTTGTTTGTCGTTTGCTCTGTCTGTCCGTCTCTTTGTCTGCCTGCGATTCGCATGTCTTGCTATTTCTGCAGCTAACGGTGTTCGCATGTCCTTCAAACTCTTTCGTTTTTCTACAAAGTTATTTTTGTTTTTTTATTTCTATTTTTTTTTTTTTCCTGTTTGGCTCTTTACTATTTTCTCATATTCTGTTTTTCTTTGTTTGTACTGCTAAAAGTGCCGCAGGACTTTTTCATTTACGCTAGTTCCTACACTCACACACACACACACTCACACACACACGTATACAAAGACATTTGCACGCATTGGCACTCGCACTTGCACATGTCGCTGAGCATTTTGTAATCGTGTGCGTTGTCTGTTGCCTCTGCCGCCTGTCCCCCCTGCCCACCCGACTGCATGCCAAACCAAAGGCAATTCCCTGCATTGGGATACTTGAAGTGTCGCTCGCTCACTCGCTGGCTGTTGCTGTTGCTGTTGCTGAGGCCGTTGTTGCAGCTGCAGCTGTGTAGTTGCAGCAATGTTGCACCCGTAGGGTTTAATTGACTTTTTATGAGCGTCGAAATGGTTTTTACAACAACGACACGACGACACAACGTCACAACGACACAGTGGCATGCGCGCACTCGTACAACTAAAATTGAGATGACTTTTCTAGCTTTCAACACACAACCCACTGTAATCTAACTTAACTTAACTCGACTTGACTTTGGCTTGTTGCGTGGGCGTGTGCCTTCGCCTGAGCGTGAGCAGGGAAGCCGTGCATGTGCATAGCCATTTAGGCGATTGGGCGTTGGGTGTTGGCCAAGTGGGTCTGGGTGGATGGATAATGCACAGTTGTGCGTTACAATAACATTTCGTGCGTCATACGGCGGCGACAAATTGTGCACAAATTAAATATTGGCAGCATGCGCTGTGCGCTCTGGCTTCTCGCTTGGATACATGACTTGCACATTTTTTGCTGCCTTTGTTTTGCTTAGCTTTTTTCGTTTTTGCTATTGCTTTTGGCTAATTATATTGTTAAACTCAAACGCTTAGTATGACTGTACCTGGCAGTGCAAGTGCAAAGCAGAGCAGAGCAGCGTCTACATTTTGCATACAAAACGTGGCCATGCATTAGCACGCAAATAGTTTGGCTTGTGCGCTGATAAATGTGCCGAAATTAACATCTATAGTAGACTTTAATTTCCAGGCAAATTAATTTCATTGCAATGACTTCTGTGTCAGCTATGCGTCTTGCCCGACCGCGCCACTAAGCCACTCACATTGCGTAGCACGCGCACAGGCGCGGACTAGACGGTGCATAGCGTAGCATACCCACAGGCGTTGGGCGTTAAAGTTAATGGCGTGTCAACAATACATTACACACACACACACACACACACACAAATACACAGAGAAAGATACCGACCCCGACACCGACACCGACACATAAAGCGTCGCATGCACGTGCACGGTTACACGGCGACACACAGCAACTGATGCCAGCAATAAAACAAAAGCACTACAACAAAACCAAAGCCAGACCAAGGCAAGTCAAGCCAAAACCAAGCAAAGCAAAGCAAATCACCCAGGCAATAACCAATGTATCACCCCAAAGACCGACTACAAGCTGCGACGACGTTGACGATGTTGTCTACGACGATGATGATGATGATGATGATGATGATGTTAATCATTATGCTGATCATGACGATGATGAATACGACGATGACGATGACGACGATGTCGTTGACTATTGCCCATGGCGCTATTACACTTGATGTCTAGGTTTCGGATGCGCTGATTTCGTTGATTTCGATTTCGATTATGCGTTTGTGACACTTGCTGTTTTGCAATTTGTATGCATCATGCACACACACACACACACACACACACTTCCAAAATAGAGACACAACTACACGGCAACATGCCTCAACATGCAATGCGCCGAAACCCCAAGCGATACGTTATGGCCGCTGGGGCAGCGTGTGGCGGAGTGTTGCGAATGGCTGCTGGCCAGCATTGCTGGCATTTGGCCTGTGGGGGCATGTCGGCGTGTTGGGCATAGATTTGTGCAATGCTATTAATTGCATGCAAGCTATGCAAGTCATTTTCATGACAATTACATGCAGCCATGTTGTTGTGTTCAAGTGCGCTACAAGTTAAACGCAGCCAGCTGCCCGGCCACCCACAAGTGGCCAGCCACTGCTGGCCAATGACAACGGACGTTGGCAAGAGGCAATTGGAATGGCTTTGCCGAAACTCAAACTCAGCAGTGCTTAGTTTGTCCTTCAGTTGTGACGCGCTTTTGCATAATTACCAAGCCAGTCAAGCCAATGCCAAGCCGTTAACCCACTTGCCACAGCTCAGCCCTCGCTCCGCGCCGTTCCATGATGGCGTCCAGCAGTCGGCACACATCGCAAAGCCTCAAACGACCAACGATGCGCAAACTGCTGCTGCAATTCTGTGCAAAAGCTGAAAATGCTTACGCAGGAATTTAAATGCTTAAGTGGTCACCAAACAAAAGACTATTTGACTATTTTTGGGTGAGTTTGTTGAATTTGAAACGACGACGACGACGACGACGACGCTGACGCTGGCGACGACGCTGATGCTGATGATGATGTTCACGCTGATGATAATGATGATGAGAATGATGAAGGTAGCTGGCCACGCAGCGTTGGGTTGAACAGTAGGCAACTCTGCTAACTTTAGCCTGGCTTCACTTGAGCTACGGCAATGGCCAGGACTTCTCCGGCTGGAGAGCTGTCGCTGCTCGACTGTCGACTGTGGCAGCCAGTTTCGGTTGAAATCGAGGTGACTTGTTGGCCTGAAAGTTGCGCGGATTCCCACGCCGTTCTGCTCTTCAGCTCTTCTGCTCTTCTGCTGTTCTGCTGTTGCTGACTGCCAAAGTGAGTTATTGTGTGCGCAAGTTGGTCTTGCATATTATAAAAGTTACTTTAACTATTCTCCAACCTTTTGCCAACACAGCGTACCGCATGCCAATGCACCCCACCACACCCGCCACACCACACCACAACGCATCCGTCACTCCGCCACTCCAGCATTTCTGCACTACTTCACTCCCTCACTGCGGCCGTCCGCTGCTTGTGCGTTGCAGCGTACGGCGTCAACTTTTTTGTAGGGTAATTAAAATGCTTAGAGAAGTATCAGTGCGTGACAAATCTTGATTTTCACTTTTTACTTGGCACGCTGCGTGGCACTCGTGTTGCTTATTTGCCTTTACGATGTCAGTCATGCCCGACTGTCTGCCTGTCTGTCTGCTTGTCCATTCGTGGCACTTGTGCTGCTCCTGCGTGCATTCGTTCCTCCTGCAACGTGCCGCTGGCGATGCGATTTTGTCATTGTTCGCCGCCTGACAAGCCATGAAAGACGAAGGCATAGTTCAAGTCCGACTCCATTGAGCATGCTTCAGTTGACTTCAACCGCACCAACCTCCGTTCCCCAACCCCTGACAAGCAGTGGCAGCAACGTCAACGTTGTTTACCCCCCATTATTGCTGGCATAGTCATTGCCATAGCCATTCTTGTTATCGACGTCGCCGCCGTTTGCGCGCTGTGTGCTTAGTCCATTGTAAGTTACTCCTTTATAAATTGAATAAGTTGATTCATGAGCTACTTTCTCGCTGTTGCCTGTGCGCGCAAGTGAAGTTGGCATTTCGCGTTTTTTGATAAACTGTAGTGCACTTAGCTCAGCCAGCGCCTTGCCTTCGGTGGGGGAGCATTCGGGGGCGAATGGTTTAGCGTTTGCGTAAATGGCAGCTAAGTGGAGCAAGTAAGCTAAATGGCAAGATTGTTGCATGATTTATAAAGCTGCTGTACCCTACTCCCCCACCACGTTGTACGCTCTCCTGTATATCCTGTCTATGCTGTTTTTGTAGTCGGATGCGTGCAATGCCTGCCCTGCCCTGCCCAGCCCTGTCCTGCGCTGCACTGCGTTGTATTGTGCTCTACCCTGACCATTTAACTCGCAAGCAAATAGCTAACATGGACAGCGCCAGATAAAGGATGGCCTTGCGTCGATAAATCTATTACTATGAGCTGGCATGCATCACACAATGCCTTGGCCTATGCAAATTTATTATTGCTTTTGTGTTCAATTGTTTGATGATGATGAATTGCCCGGGCAACCTGCACTGTACAATTGCTACCTTGTGCCGACTAAAAGCCATGGGAATTAGTGCGCCAGCGACACAAGCCTACACCAGAGCAACGCTGAGCCACGTGGCAGCGGGTTGTGCTGAGCTCATTGCTAAATGGCCGGGCGCTGACTCAAATTGCTGATGGCCGCTGGGAAGATGTACGCTGCTTGGTAAGCCGAAGCCACAGCAGGTGCAGCTGAGCAGTCTTAGCTTTCAAACTAAACTAACTCGGAGAAGGTTTGATATCGATTAGCGCTTCTTACTGACTTTGACTGAAGGAAAGAACCCCACATATTGGCGATTTTGTGAATACTATTGATTGGCGGCGGAGATGGACTTTTTGATGATGCAAGAATATAAATAATTTATGAGAAACTGACTCCTTAAAGAAATTATATACATATGGCTGCCACTACTGTATGTTTTAGGTTCTCGGAATCGATCGATCACTTTGGATGGGGTCTCGAAATATCGAGACAGGTGTAATCTGCCAGATGGAATTTATACTTATTCCCTCGACTGTATGCGATTTTATCTTACATCGACGTAGATCAAAATTAAATTGTGTTAAAAGTAAATCCATTTTTGAATCCATTTTGGGTGAAATTTGATTACAACAATTCCCTGTGGTTATTATGTCACAATAGTGCGGTTGTATTAAATGCTTCTATCAATAAAAATACATACTGAAGCAGTGGTTAGTTTAGATTAGAGCCAACGGTCATCAAATAGTAACACGCATATTTAAAAACGAAAATTATTTACATGTTTCACATCAACCATTTGTGTATGCTTAGCCATACACACATTTCTTTTGATTAAATACCGAGTTTAATTAGTAATTGCTAGTGTGCGATTATTTGCTTAAAATTAAATTTTCTATAAAAACTCTTTGCTGCAGAATGTTGACTATTTTGTACGATTTCACGGTAATTGAATTTGTTGTGTTGTTCATGAGGGGTCCCTTTATTAATGAACGTCTAGCTTAAACAATGCCTAATGAATTGTGGCACAAGTAATGCCGTGACAAGCAACATGCCGTGAATAATGTGCAACATGACAACAATCATGAATGAAGCTCAAAACAACCGCAAACGTCATTCACGCAGTCATTCACACAAAACACAAAATGCACAGCCGTGCTGAGCATAAGTCGCATAGAAAAAAAAAAAAAAAAATAAAAAAAATAAAAAGCAAAAGCAATACAGAAAAAGAAAAAAAAAAGTGTTGAAGTAAAAAGAGAAACGAATAATGTGAAACGTGAAAATGCAAACGAATGCATCTTTATGTAAAATAAAAACATTTGTTGGCAATTAGTGGATTTTCTTGTAGTCTTAATGCGATGAAAATTTGTCGAAAATCGGTGGTAAAAAAAAAGCAAACGAAACGACATGAAAATGATTTAATATGCATCAAAAGTTGCAGCGATGTACGCACATGCGACAAAATAAGCGTTCGTGCGTGCCAGAAATACAACAGCAAAGAAAGAATAACAACAACAGCAACAACATCAGCAACATCAGCAACAATAACGAAAATGAAAACCGAGAATAAGTGGAAAAAGTCAGGATAAAAAATATCACAACAAAAATTATGTACAAAAGGAGCAAAGAAACAAGCAACAGCAGCATCAGCATCAGCATCAGCAGCAGCAGCAGAGCAGCCGAAAGTTGCCACGTATGTGATGTGATGTATGCATATGAGTGGCAGAGACAGTGGCCACATGCCACATGCCAACACTTTGCATGCCGCTACAATGGGCCACTTGCCAGCTAGCCAGACAGCCAGCCAGCCAGCCAGCCAGTCAACCCGATAGCCAGGCAGCTAGCCATGCAAGTGGACAGGGATTGAGGGAGGCAGACAGGAGGTACGGGGTACATAGACGAGCAGCAACAGAAAGCAGATACCAAGTGTTCGTGGCAAAGCCAAAAGTATGCAGAAAAATGCGTGCCTGTGGACAAAACATGTCAGCAACATTGGTCGACCAGCAGCGCAACGCAGCACAACGCTGAGTAGAACAGAGTGGGGTGTAGTGGAGTGGAGTGAATGGGATTGGGGCAGTGGCCAGCGACAGAGTCGGAGACAGAGACAGAGACAGAAACAGATGCTGAGCAGCTGAGTGTGCACAGTTGTGCGATGTAAATCTTCGGCATTGATACGGCGACAGATACGCAAACACACACACACACACACATACACACACTCACACGCACACACGCAGTTATATGCGTATTTCGTGCTGCCTTATGTACACGTTAATAATTTTTAATTCATAAAATCACGTAGGCAAACCAGCAACGAGCCAGCAACGGCATCACATGAGTGAAGTGCACAGATTCCGGTGAAATAATTAAACAAGATGCGAAGTCATGATGCCGCCTTTGGCGATTATTATGTATTTTTGGTTGCTGTTAAAAAACATACCTGCATAACATTTTATGTATCTACGTTGCAAAATTTATGGTATATGCAGGCATATCTTAAACTGTTGCGATGACAACAAAAAAAAAAATAAGAACAACCAGCCACAACAACAACCAAGCAGCAATTTGTTTTTCAATATTTCAAGTTTTTTTCTTTTTCGTTTTTTTTTTTTTGAAATATTTTAAATGTTGGCAAAAATGGCGCGCAAAGAGCGCTTATAGCTGTTGTCTACCCTGATTAGACTTAGTGTCAAGTCGACTATGAAAAAAGAGAGGACAAAAAAACAAAAACAAAAAAAAAAAGGGAAAGCGGGAGAAAGTGAGGAGCTAGGCATGCACAAATTGATGCTGATAAGGTTGTACGTTGAACGATGAACGGAAGCACAGAAATTGAATTGACGCCTTAACATGTCAAACGACCGAAACGCAAAGCGCCGAGCAAAGCCACGCAACGCAACGCAGCGCATCGCCAACATAACGGAATGAGGCATGGCATGGCGCTTGGCGACTCTTTTAGGACTCAATCGCACAGCCGCAGCCAGAGCAGTCAGAGCAGTCAGAGCATGGAGAGCAGCACCAGAAGCAAGTCGCGTTGAGTCAATGTTGATGCTAACAACAAGCGAACGAGCATTTAGCGGAGTCAAGCGTTGACTGGCGACAGATTTTTGTTGCATACGCTTCATAAAACTCATTTCCTGACGACAGGATGTTGATCAGCAGCAGCACCAGCGTCGGCACCAGCAGCAGGAGCAGGAGCAGCAGCAACGGCGGCAGTGATGGCGAAAAAAGTGATTAAAATTATAATTAAACTGTGACGTTTACTCGTCGCACTAAAAACCCTAAACGCCATTGCACTGACAGTGACTGAGCGATTAGGGCGCAGGCGAGCAAATGAGTTAGCAACACACACACACACACATCATACACATACACATGTGTGTGTGAGTGTTGTTGTCGTGGCTTGTTTAGTTGTTTGCTTGCTTGGTTTGAGTCTAACTAAGCCGTGCAATATTGAATTTAGCAAACCACTGTGAGCAATTGTTGTTGTTGATGCTATTTTTGCTGTTGTTGTTGTTGTCGATGCTCATGCAATGTATATAAGCACATTCATTGCTTCATTGCTGGCCATAAATATATAATACGTGACAAATACGTGCTGAGTTCTTTTTCAAGTTGGCCGGACAAACAAGCAGACAACGACAGACAAACGACAGACAGACAGACAGACAGACAGTGAGACCAGCTAGCAGAGAAAGTGAGAGATAGCCTGGCAAAGGAAGAGGAAAGCAGCACAGCACAGCGCGCTACACGTACAAATCCTTTAGCGTATGTGAATAACAAAAATGAAGAAAAGAAAAAAAAAAATAAAAAAAAAAAGAAAACACGAAGAAATTGGAAGCAATAAAAGTGTTCGAATGTACAAGTGAATGAATCGATGAATGAGATGGAGTCGGAGCTAGGGCGGCACTCTGCACGACACGGCACGGGCCATGATGATGAGGTAGCATTGTAAGCGAACGCACTTGTTGATTGGCATACAGTGTGCTGCCACTGCTGCCGCCAATGCTGACGATGCTGCCGCTGGAGCCGTTAGTGGCGCAGGCAGCTGCCTTAGCCAAAGCTTTGTTCATAGAAATAGAAACAGGTAAGGAAAGGATCCTGGCGAGATGGGATGGGGAGGAGTTGTGGCGGTATGGGACATTGGCAGTTTGGCAAATAGCGCGCACTAAAGTGCCACCTCGGCTTGAAGTGGCTGGGTCCACATGCGCACAGACTATGCCGATTGTCAGTCTTATGCATGGTGGGACGTGAACTCAGCTGCCGGGTTTTGGCTGCTTGGCTGCTTGGCTGGTTTGAGCTGCTGCTTACATGCGCAAAAAGCGCAAAAGGAAACGGAAATTGAAAATCTGAAGATTTAGCGAGTGCGAATGCGACGTGAGTGGGACAGTCAGTCAGTCAGTGAGACGCAGCTGAGCTGACTTGACTGAGTTCTGCGATTGCGTGTGCATCTATGTGTGTGTGTATGTGTGTGTGTGTGTGTGGTGTGTGCGCAATGCATAGAGATAAATCCATGCTATACGTACTTTACAATTGCAGTCATGAAAGGTAGAGCGCAGCCTTAACTCAATTGAATGAATGAATGAATGCTGTGAATGTTTGTTAGCATTTCGTATATGCGTGCGTGGCAGAGCAGAGCAGACCAGAGCAGCGCAGAGCAGGAATGAAGATGTCGGTGATGACGACGATGATGGTGGCATTGCCGTTTGGCTTGGCTTCGGCGATGTCGGCGACATTGAATGGCAATCGAGTAAAAGAGGCACGTAATACCAGCAATTGTTGCTAGACTTACTTACAGAGATGCAGGCATATACAGACAGACACACAGACGGAAGGATGGACGGACAGGCAGTGGGACAGCAGGACAGCGAGACAGACATGCATAGCGAACTAAAGAGCTTTGGCGCATCATACGTCAGCATATATAGCATGAGCAATTTGAACAGCAGTTTGCCATGAGGCAATGGCAAAGGCAATGGAAAAGGCAAAGGCAAAGGCAATAGCAAGAGCAACGCAGACAGACAGATAAGGTGCAGGACTGCAGCTTGGCTTGACTTATGCCGGAAGGTCGCTAGCAAACTGTCAGCGGCATTGGCGATTGTTGCTTGCTTGCTTGCCGCTTGCCTGCTGTCTACGACGACAACAACAACAACAACAACGAGATGAGACGTAAGTACAACATGGTGGAGATTGTTGCCTGCCTCTGCCTGTCCGCCTGTCTGTCCGCCTGTCTGCCTGCCTGCATGCTGTTTGCCTGCGTTCTGTTATATGCGACAAATTCATTTGTGCACGCAAATCCCTAATCCTTGGCAACATTTGCGGAAATGACTTTTGCTGGCGTTTGTGCGAGTATGTGGCTCGCATTGCCGGGTAGTATGATGTTGGCTTAAAAGCGATTTCAGATACACATATGACTATGCACGAGTACGATTATGCGTGCATGTGTATGTGTGTGTGTGTGTGGGAGAGGGAGTGGGACTGAGTGTAGGTAGGTAGGTGGGTAGGTATATGCCTGCATGAGCACAAATTAAAGTTGGCGCCTTTAGTTTAGTGATTTAGTTTACTAACTCAGTTTTGCACATGGTTTGGCCGTCAGCTGCTGCTGCCCTGTTGGCTGCGCTCTGCTCCACTGTGCTTTACTGTGCGCCGCTGTGCTCGACTGTGCTGTGTCAGCGGTTGGAGGTGGCATACGTACGAGTAAACGTAGTTTGCCATTCGATATATGTAAACGCTTTTAGTTATTGTCGTCCTCCTTTGTTGTTGTTGTTGTTATTGTTGTTGCTGTTGTACTTGCACTGTGCTGTTGGCATTGTTGTAACTGTTGTTGTTGTTGTTGTTGTTGTTGGTAGTGCTTCCTGCTGCTGACATAAGATTGATGTAGCATTCATTTGATGCGGATTAGTATTTTATAGCTACACTTCAACGCCGTATGCCCGTACATGGCGGCTACGTACGTTCGAATGTTTGAACGTTTGAACGTTGGTACGTTGGTACGTTGGTTGGATACGTTCGTTCATTCGTTCGTTTGTTCGTTTGTTCGTTTGTTAGTTAGTTCACCTGAGCTTAGTTGCGCCAGCTCAGCTGTGCCTGCCGACATTTGAGTAAGTGTACTATTGATTGAATGACTGACTGAGCGAATGAGCAAGTGAATGAGTGACTGAGTGACTGAATGACTGAGTAGCCGTGCAGTCGTGCAGTCGAGCAGCTGAGTGACTCTTTGCTACACTTGGCTTGGCTCGGCTTAGCTTGGGCTTGGGTTGTTCGCTTGTGTGGATCGTGGCCGTTGTGTGGGTGGCGGCACTTCGGTGGTCGCTTGCCTGATGGCAGCTAAATTCAATTGACGTTGCTGTTGAAAATTAATGTTGCCTTTTTTTCGTCATCGTGTGGCGTTAAATTATCGCTTGTGGCTGTTGTTGGTTGGGCTTTTGTGCTTAGCATGCCAAAGCGTTTTAAAGTGTTTGTGTGTGTGTGTGTATGTGTGTGTGAGTGAGAGTGTGGCACAGTTACAGGCGCGACAACAGTGCCAGAGTTAGGCGAGGGTTAATAACAACCGACTTGGCTGTCTATAAAACAGACAAAGAGCGCAAAGGCAAAGACAATGTTGCCACATAACTAAACAGTGAAGCCAAATGTGGCACACAGTTACACTTACAATTTAAACGCCCTGGCAAGCCAAGTGTTTGCCGCCACTGTCGACTCGAATGCCTTTAAACTGCTGACTGCCTGCCTGCCTGCACCTGAGCAGGCTAAAAAGTATATCACCGCAACACTTACTATTTTGAATATTTCAGCAACTCATTTAGTGGCTTCATATGCATTAGCAGCAACGTGCTGAAGCCAGTCAGCCAGCCAGCCAGTCAGGCAGCAACTAAATGAGGCAGCGTGAGACATTGTAGATGCCGACTAAGTGTTACTTGTAGCTTTATGAGCTTAATACTGGCATGCCAGGCAGATAGGCAGGCAGATAGGCAGGCAGATAGGCATGGAAGCATGTTGGCAGGTTGGCAGGCAGGCAGGCAGGCGTCGTTCACTTTGAAATTAATTAATTTTGACGAAGCGTCGACTGCGAGTGCTTGAAAAACCATTTTTACACAGCACACACACAGCACCCACGAAGTACCGAGCTTAACTCCAACTCCAACTCCAGCTGCAATGCAAATGCCAACAAAAAAAAAACCAACAGCAGGCAGCAGCGGCAACTTCTACTCCGCGTTTCTACGGCGCGATGCCATGCCGAGTGTTGGCAAATATAAATTGTAAGTCGTGCGCGTTTAAATGGTATGAGTATAATTACTCGTACACCTGTCGACAGTATGCACACTCATTCGCAATGCCGTGTGCCCGCTCGTCATCATCAGCAGCAGGCAGCAGCAGGCAGCAGCAGGCAGCAGGCAGCAGCGGGAGAAGAAGCCGAAGAAGCCGCACTACTGGGTTATATTGTGTGCGGCATGTTCTGATACAGCTGTGCCAAAGCAAGAATATAATTTCAACCGCCAACAACAACAACAACAATACCAACAACAACAAGAACCACTACTATAGCTACTAACATTTCCATTACAACTTTGGCGGCCTACAGCTTTTGCCAGGCTTTGCTGCTGCTTTGCTTTGCCTCGGTGTGCTGCGCTGTGCTGTGCTGTGCTGTGTGTGGTGCTTTGCTTTGCTTTGCTTTGGTCCAGAGTTGCCACAAGTGTAAATGGTTTTCACTTTCTGTTAAAATGAATGTTGCGTATGTACAAATGAAGCACGACAGGACGAACTTAGTTGTGTGCGAACGACCAAATGAGTGAGTGCGTGCGTTTATGTAAGTGTGTGTGTGTGTGTGTGTGTGTATGAAAGAAAATTTATGCGCGTCTGTAGGGCAGCACATGAACTCAACACTAAATGCAGCAACAACACTAACGCTTACGCTAACGGTAACTGCTATGGCAATGGCTATGGCAATGGCAACGGCAGCAGCAGCAACAGCAGCGACTGCTGATAAATGACCCTTGAACACCTTAAGCGCTCATGCCACATGATTGCAGCGCGTCCCCAACCGTGTGCACGCCCCCGCTGGCCATATAAATTGAAAGCTATTTATCATAGACGCCACTGCACGGAGAACTTCGTTAACTAAACTGACTGAGGTTTTGTACATACTTCTACATACGAACATATGTCTGTATGTATGTATGTATGTATGTAAGTGAGTGGGTATGTTTGTACGTACATATGCGTCGCCATTTGGGCCCCTATAACACGCTCAGCTTGCACGCTTACACGAAGTTCATTTAAACTTGTGCGAAAACTAAAATTGGTCTACGGCAATGTGAAGAGCGTCTGCAAATCTAAACACGTTTCCCTTCCGCACCTGTTTCTGTTATGTTTTTCCTTTCTTTTTATTTTTATTTTTTTTTTGCACGTTTAGGTTTTGTTTGTTTCTTTATTTTTTTTTTGGTAATTTGTGTTTTTTTCCCTCGAGTCATTGAAGTGAAAATTTCATTTTAATGGCTTAGAGTTTGTACAAATTTTCAACGCATAAGCGACACATTTAACGCAACATTGCATAAACGAGCATAAATTGTGCAACATAGTCACATGTTGCGACACTGGCCGCTGGTCATATTTTTTTGGCAGCCACTGTGCGAGACGGTACAGACGCATAACATTTATTAGCCTCATATGTACGCTAAAAATCGCATAATCATGCATATTTGGTTGAGTGCGTATGTGTGTGTGTGCTGTTTTTAAATGCCTTTTAGCTGGATACATTCCAAGGTCATGTAGCGTACGCAACAGCTAAGCTAAAACAACAACAGCCACAGCAATAACAACAAAAATAACAAATTGCGCCATCTGTTGGCTTCTGTTGGCTGCTAGCTGCTGGCTCTTTACTAAAGCATACGTATGTACGTAGTCGACAACAACGACAACAACGTCGCCACAGCAGCAGCAGCAGCAGCAGCAGCACAGTTGCGCCGCAGCGCATCATGCAGCGATTTACGGCTGCAAACTCTAATTAGCGATAAAGACTTCTAATATTTGCCACTTGAGAGCATGAGAGCACGAGTAAAAGACAAAACGAAACAAACAAAACAAAGCAAAACAAAATGAAATGAAACAAAACACAGCAATAGCAGCAACAGCAGCAACAATATAACCGACAACAATTACAACAACAGCAAGAAGAAGAGTAAAAGCAATGACTGCATGGCACGGTTGTTTGCCAAATTGCAGTTGAATTGGAATGCTTGGTTGCGCGCTTGGTTGGCTCTTTGGCTCCTCACTGGAGCATTGACTTTGTTGGTGTGTTTCTTTCTCATTTTGTTTTTTGCTGTTTTTGTTTTGCTCTTTTGTTGTTTTGTGTTTCTTGTTAAGCTGATTCGCTGATTCACTTACACGCATGCACACACCCGGCAATCGCTTGCTGGCAGCTAAAAATGTAATTTGTTTTGTTTATGAAAAGTCGTTGCTGGGCCGGGCAAAACGCGCAAAATTTTTGGCAAGCGTAAGCAACCAATTGGCGTACGCTATCAGCCAGTGAGCCAGCCAGCCAGCCAGCCAACACCCGCCCGCAGCACACACGCAGACACATACTCCCACACCGTACTGTGCATTATTATTGCTGTAAATGAATGTGCGCATTAATTGCGAAGGTGCTTTAGACGACGACGACGACGATGCTGTTTTTTTGCTCAAACGCTGCCACGCTCACTTGCTTGAAGTGTAGTCACTTCTTACACGTAATGTTCAGCTTTGCTTTTGTTTTTGCTAGGCGTCACTTGGTGTGGCCGTGGTGCTGTGTGTTTGTTTGTTTGCTTGCTCGTTCGTTTGTTTTATGTTGCCTGCTGCTTGGCAATGATTTCATTGTTGCTATTGCTCGAGTGTGGCAACGAAAAATCCCCAAACAAAGAAACATACCGACACACAAATGCCAGTCAGATTCGAAGATAGACAAAAAGACGGACTAATGGACAGATGGACAGACAGGCAAGGGAACGTGCAAGCAAGTGAGCATTTGTGTAATAAAATAGCTTTGTGCATTTTGGTCAACGTCCAAGTGCCATAAAATGCTAACGTTATGCTATTTTCACCACAAAATGATTCATTAGAGTTTTGCGCTAGTCAATCTTTGTGCAGTAGCTGGCTGGATTGCTCGATGGCTCGTTGGTTGGCTGGATGGTTGCTTGGATGGCTGCTTGGCTGGCTGACTGCTGTGCCACCAATGTGGCAAGCAACCTGCGCTTTGGCCCACCCTCGCAGCGCATTCGCACACAGCCACGATTGCCACTTCACATTGTTTGTTCGTTTATCTGCGCTGTAGGAATTTGGACTCATTTCAAATCAGTTGCACGTTTGGCTTCAACAATGTTGGCTATAAGCTAACAAACTTCACTTGAGGCGTCTTTAAGCATATGCGGCTCACTGGCTTTAAGTTCTTTGCGATTCATTGCAGACAACAGATTTTTGTATTGCTTCAAGGTTTTGCATTTACTTTGAAAATCAGAGAAAACTAATATAAACAGAAACAGAAAAAAAAAAACTTAATTGAGCTTTAAGAAAGCACTCGAAACTCTTTTACGAAGTCTGTGCCAAATATTTATCCCAATCTTCTTAAGTATTTGCATACTTATTGTGTCCTTTATAGTTCTGATGTCTCAATTCAGCCTTCGGGTTTTCTTAATCGAACAATTTTAGAATCTTATAGCGATGACAGTTTGAGATCTGTAGGTGTCGTTTTTTATACCTGTACCAAAAAATGGTAAAGGGTATATTAAAGTTGTGCAAATGTATGTAACAGGCAGAAGGAGGCGTGGCAGACCCCACAAAGTATATATATTCTTGATCAGCATCGAAAGGCGAGTCGATATAGCCATGTCCGTCTGTCCGTCTGTCCGTCTGACCGTCTGTCCGTCTGTCCGTCTGTCCGTCTGTCCGTATGAACGCACGGATCTCGGAAACGGTAAGACCTACAACCACCAAATTTGGCACGAAGACTCTGCCAATCCATAGGCATAACGAGTTTATTTTTTTTTCATATTCGATTAGACATATAGCTGCCATAGGAATGATCGGCCGAAAAGCCATATTTAGTAACAAAAACCGCTTTATTTTTTAAGATATGTTTACCAAATTTGGGATTTAATTGTTTTACCTAATGCCCAATCACATATTAAAAACTATGTATATCGGTTCACTATATCATATAGCTGCCATAGGAACGATCGGCCAAAAAACAACATTTACTGAGAAAAACTTTTTTGTATATTAAGCAATCGTTATGAAATTTTAGATTTACCAATTCTTTGTAATATCCAATAATATTCCTGAATATAATAAATATCCGTTGACTATAACATATAGCTGCCATAGGAAGGATCGGCCGAAAAACAACATTTACTGAGAAAAACTTTTTTGTTTATTAAGATATCGTTACCAAATTTTGGATTTATGGATTCTAAGTAAATTCGAATCATATATCTAAATATGATAAATATCGGTGAACTATAACATATATATGCCATAGGAACGATCGGCCGAAAAATGGCTTTTACAAAAAAAAAAATTTTTTTCTTGAGATATCCTTACATAATGAATACAAAATATTAAAGCAACAAAGAAATATATTAAGATTTGGCTTAGGTACAGGGTTTTCTATAGTCGGTTACGCCCGACTATAGCCCTGCCTTTCTAGTTTTATTATTATTTTTTGGCTTAAAGCATTTAAATGTGAATTGTGTTCGAAGTCTTTCACTAAAACATTTCGTGTTGTTTTGTCAAAATTAAACCTTTTATGCTTTGGGCACGAAGCAAGTTTCGAGTTTATTAATTTGCTTTTTTTTTTATGATGTTAGTACGAAATTATACATTTATTTCAAAAGTATGTTTGGTAGTATTTTATGTGTATTCAATGAAAAAGTATTATTAAGAGCGAAGTGTATCGAAATTTCCGCAACGGAATCAAGCAAACAACCCCTGGGTCCGGTGTTCACTTATTGCATTCTCTCCGTTAACCGAAAAAATTTTTCGACATGTTTTTGCAGAAGTTTTACTTTTTTTTTTTTAAAGTAAAAAGCATTACAAAGCTTATGCCTTCAGATTTTCAGTCATTTTTAAATCAATATACCTGCGGCGCCTGTTTGTATGCTACAAAGTTTTTATCAAGGCAAGTTGTGTGTTAACTTTCTGTATACTTGAAAAAGGTATAAACCGAAATGCATCGTAAGCAATTAATTAAAACTGGCAAATTTTAAATAGATATAAACAGCTGTGGATAATGTAGCGGGATTGTAGGAATTTAGTAACACTTCAAAGCTTCCACATTGATTGTGAGAGTGTTAGTTTGTTTATTGGCTTTGGCTGCTCTTCTATTATTGATATCTCATAGCTGTCGAATCACGTGCAGGGCTGCTTTTTTCTTAAGTTAATTTTATCGTATAAATATTACTAAAAATATAACTGCTGGTTGTGGGTCTAGCGAAACCCTTTCGGTTTATGGTTTATTTAAATTAGCTGACCTAAAATAATGTGCCTAATTTGTATACAATTTACCAAAATTTAATCAGTTTGATTGCACACGCATAACTAGACGCAAATGCGCAAAGCCAGCGACACAAAGCTCAAACAAATATAAAGTAAAAACGCTCGGACCCACACATACACAGGATGTGTAGCGAGGACGAAAAGAAAATACATGCTAAATTCACTTACGCATAAATAAATAAACATAACAACAACAACAACAACAAAAACAACAAAAAAGCGATAACAACAAACAAACAAGAAGAAATATACAAACTCATTTTGAGTCTTTATTGAATTTGACGCAAAAACGTTTGCACGCCTCAGCTGCCCATCGCCCCCCTCCCAATCGGCTGATCATGCCAAAACGAAGCCAATTCTCATGCCCAACTTATCCGACATGGCTAAGCAACAAATTCAGCTAAGAAAATTTCAATATTGGTGTTACAATTGAACGAAATTTATTTCACTTTTGCCTTTTTGCAGGCAACAAAAAACAAAAACAAAACGAAACAAAAAAACAATCCAAAAAACCAGCAACGAAAAAGCAAGAAAAAAAAATGAAAGGAAACAATGAAATTGATACTTTTTAAATAAGTTGCCGGATAGGTCAATATGGGCGCGCGCGCGTTTATAACAAAATGCAAGAGCGCCAGAGAGCAAGGAGTGGGAGGAGGGGCGTGCCAGTTCGGTCGCTAAAGCGAGAAGGCATGCGAGAACGAAATCGAAATCGAGCAATCCGTAGCGGCAATAAAACACATAAAAGTGCTTCCAGCTTCAGCTACTCCACGCCTGTACAGGATAAGGCGTGCTACGTGCCTTGAATGCGTAAATGATTTGCCCTCACAGTGTACTCCGGTGCCCGATGGCCGGCGCTGGCTGCTCGGCGCTTGGTCGCTTGGTCGCCGGCTATAATGCACTTGCTTATTGCTTGAGGTGTGCGTGAGTGGCCAAGCTGGCCTTCTGTATGCGTGTGTGCGTGTGTGTGCGTGTGTGTGTGTGTGTGCGGGAGTATCTGCATGTTGTTGGTGGCTGGGTGGTTGGCACGTTTGTAAGTCTTGCATTTATTTGTATAGCATCAATATGGCGCAAAAGCAAATGAAACAAAAAAAAAAAAACACAGAAAAAGAAAAAAACAGAAGAAAATGTTAAGCATTGGTAAAAAAAAAAAACAAAAAAAAAAAAATAGCAGAAAAAAAGAAACGAAATGATTATTTGTTTAGCTAATGCCGCACAAAGTGGCCAAAAGTCCTATGCTGCGTGATACCTTTTGCACGCCCAGCTGACGTCCCTCTTTGCCCGGACCCATTCCAGTGTTGCGTACGTTCCCTCATAAATAACGTCAGTAAATTGTTTCTCATATTTTTCAATGAGTTTTTTTTTCTTCTGTTTTTCTGTTTCTGGTTTTTTTTTCTTTTTTTGTTTCTACGTCATTGCCTGCTTTCTTACGAATGTTGAGCAATTTAGTGTGCTGGCTCCTGTGCCTGCCTGCCACAGCTCCTCGCTTCACTGCAACGTGTGCGCCTGAAAATATGCTTTGCTTGAAAACAAATAACTTTCGATTTTTGATTTGATGAGCAAGCAATGCTGTGCGTTGGCTCTGCTTTGTGCGATTTGTGTGTTCGTGTTCCTATTACTCTTGCTGCTGCTGCTGCTGCTGCTGTTGATGCTCTTCTTGTTGTTTTTGTTGTTGTTGTTATGACCCATAATGATTTTTAGGCAAATTAGCAGCTGCTCTGACACTGCCAAATGCATACTCCCAGCCCCTGCACACGCGCCAGCAGCAGAGCGGAGCAAAGCAGTATGGAGCAGGGTGAAGCAGAGCGAAGCAGAGCAAAGCACTTTAGCTCATTATGCGTAAACTTGTTGTACGTGCTGTGACTCGTATGACGAAGACTTTTCGTTGTTGACCATGCAGAGATACGATGAGCTCAGCTCTGCACAGCACAGCACAGAACAGCACAGCAGATTTCAGCTAACGAATTTTGTTTACAATTTCGATTTTGGACAATTTGTCATTGAATGAATGCTGTCAACTTATGTGGCTTGTTAGTTGTTGTCTGCACAGGAGCTGTGTGTTGTTGTTGTTCGTTTGTTTGTTTGTTTATGTGTTTGTTTATTTGTTGTAGGGCTTATGGCGAACCGTAGGGCAAGTCGTCGGGGGTCCGACATAACACCAAAGGTAATACACAAACACTCGAGAGGACAATGAGTTTAAAGCTGACAATCACTTGCATGTCTCCTCTGCTTGTATGCTGAGTATGCTTAAATAACCGTCTACATACATACTTACACAGCTGTAAGTGTGTGTGTGTGTGTGTGTGTGTATTTGGGTGTATATATGTATGCAATGTATGCGCTCATGAATATCCTGTGGACATACGAGTGCGCTACTGTGCCTCATCAATGCTGCTTGTGGCTTTCAGGTCCTTACACTTGCTGTCGTTGACGTTGTTGTTATTTTTGTTGTTGTTGTTGTTGTTGTTGACGTTGATGTTGGTGGTGTCGATGTTGTTGGCATTTCGCTCTTTGGATAAGTGTCAATTTGATGCTACCTCCAGTCGCACCTTGTTGTTTTTGTTATTGTTGTTGTTGCTGCTTCTGTTGCTGTTCTGCTGCTGATGTTGATACGGTCGGTGTTGTTGTTGCTGTTGCTGCTGCTGCTGCTGATGCCATTGTCGTTAATGTTGTTGTGCTGCTCAGATTCAAGTGCGTCATTTTAAGTGGGATTTTTGAGCCAGTCAAGCAGTCTGGCATTCTGGCAGCTTGGCAGCTTGGTTGCTCGGGAGCTCGGGTGTTCTGGTGTACGGGTGCTTGGCAGCTTCACTGGCTGGCAGGCAGTAAGTCAGCCTCATGAGCCACTAATGAGGCTACCACCTGCCGCTGCCAATCAGGCGCCACAATGCTAAAAGTAAACATTTCTAAATTGCTTGGTAATTAGTGTTGCATGAAATTTGTTTAAAACTTTAAATTCTCGCTCTGGAATTAGAAACATCGTCGCCGGATGGCTGATGGCTGTTGGCTCGTGGCTGCATGGTGAGGCGGTTTTATGGTCGCGCCATGCAAAAACCGCCAATTTTCTAGAAAGTTTGAAAACATAAATTTCAAATAAGGCAAATGGCTCGCTTTGTTTTTTTGGCTTTTCTTTCTTTTTTTTTTTTTTTTTGTACTGTTTTCTTAGTTCTTTTTATAACTGAAGAAGGGAATGTATTTTCAACTTTAAGGTTTAGTCTTTTAATGTTTCGTGTTTGTTTTATTTACTTTTTGTTTGTTTTTTTTTTTCTTCTTTTCTTGTTGTTTTCTTCATTATTTTAAGGTACACAGGGTTTCAGCATGTACATGCCATAGTGATTTATCTGAAGTAATATATTTAAATTTGTTGTCAGCAAAGTTTTCCACATGCACGGGAGCAGAGAGCTGTCGGTGCCATCTTGCATAAACAGTCGGGTCAGCCTTCCCCTTTATCGTTAAGCTAATGGACCTTACAACTTCAAGAATAGTACAAAGTATATTTTCCAATATGTTTGCTTAGCTGCGAAGCACTTGCATTTGTCGTGTCGTTAATACTCGGCTTATTTGAGTTTAAGCAGCAGCTCAGCTTAATCTGGAACGTGCATTTATAGCACTGACAGTTCTAGTGAGGAGGTCAATTCTTACTGATTTACGTTAGGTACTCGCAGCTGTTCCGTTGAACTAAATAAGTTGCCCAGATCTGGAGTAAGCTGGCGGGAGTTTGTTCTGAGTGCAGCCGGTCTAGGTTGGTATTAGTAAAACCGCGAGTAATTTGAAAATGTGACTAAAACAACTTGACATAAATGTATAGAGTGGCAATTATTTATTTTGTAGTTACCTTGGGAGCCAAAGTTTATGTCTTTTGACCCTAGCTAATTCTTATCTTAGTCTTGAGCACAAAAGTCTAACTGCTAAGCCAAAATACTCAATACAATATGCTGCTATAGATAGATTTCCCAACATGTGTTTTTCCCGTATATCCTGAAGGCCAGATATAATATTTTTCACTCCACATTTAAGCTAAAAGGCAACATTCAGTGTTGGAGTAAAATAATTGGATTTCAACTGGCTTACTGAAGATTATAAAAAGTAAATACTTGAATTACCACACACACACACACACACACAGACACACACACAAATGCAGTTTTATTGAGTTTTCACTGTATTTAAACCATATTAAAAAATAAAAAGCAAACTGTCCACAAATTATTAAAACCCAACTTTGCGCGGTTTTATATTTATCCTTTTTTGGCTTTTTTGTTTTTTCGTGTGCTTATTAATTATGATAGAATTTAAGCGGGTGTCTGTTAATGCTGATTATATTGCTGCTGTTGTTGTTGTTGTTGCTGTTGCCTGCCAACAAACGCATTATCGATGATGATAATGATGATGGTAATAATTATAACGATGGCGACACGAGCGAGCAGCTGCACAGCCATCATCATATGCCATAATTAAAAGTCATTTGGGTTTTCGAAAATGAACGCCACTTGGCCGGCAAAATCGCTCGTTGACTTTTCGTTGGTTGGTTGGGCGTTTGGGTGGTCGGTCGTTTGGTCGCATGGTTGCCTGGCTGAGCACACGCTTGGCTGGCAGGCTAACAGGCTGGCTGACTGCTGGCTGGCTGGCTGACTGCTGGGTAAACCGACGACCACGAAACTTTCATTAAACTCTTTAACTCATTTTGCAAATAAAATCCAAAGGATTTCCAAATCTTACAGGCCAAAAGTGTGCGTTGCTCTCGCATTGGCATTGGCAACGGCATCGGTGTCGGTGTCGGTGTCGGTGTCGGCATCGGTGTTGGCATCGGCAGCATGGGCATAAGCATCATCTATGAGCTGTGCACGTTCGCAAAGTAATGGATTCAATTATAAAGTTGAAATCCATGGCGGCTTTGCTTTCGTTTTCATTTTCATTTTCCTGCATGGCAATCCAACTGGAAATGATTCGCATAAATTCACAATAATTTATAAGGAAAATCCTTAGGTTACGTCAGTCGAGCAGTCAGTCACATGCCCCACCATCGCCATCATCACCACCATCACCGGCATCCACCCCGGGTCGCAGCAGTCATGGCAGCAGAGCAGCGCAACGCCGTGCCATCCATACATCCATACTTCATTTCCTGACGACAGACGCTGTGCGTAGTTCAGTTCAGTTCAGTTCAGTTCAGCTCAGCGCAGCATAGCTCAGCTCAGTTTGGTTTGGCTCAGTACAGTTCAGTTCAGCATGGTTCGCTTTGGTTCGCTACGGATACCCTTTGACTTGACCCTTTTGTTCTGTGTGAAGTAGTCACTGCAGGTTTTTCTTGCTGTTTCTCTTCTTATTTTCTTGTTTTTCTTTTTTTTTTTTGTTTTTTCTGCTCTATTGTGTGTTTTTTTCTTTTGTTTTGTTTTTACTCTCGTTGTGCCTGCGATTTATTCTTTTCTTCACTGTAAATTCATTCTGCTTCGTTGCATGTGCAAAAACAAACTTTGCATTTCTGTCGACCAATCGCTTACCGCCCGCTCGGTTCATTTAAATCAATTGATCCGTATGCGTGGACACCATTCATCCATCTAAACTGCTGCATGACGGTGCGCTGTGCGCTGTGTGCTCTTGCTGCTTGGTGTGTGCGGCAGTGTGAGGGAGTGTGTTGTGTGTATGACAGAGGGTGGAGACCCTTTGAACGCAAACGTTGGCCTTTTCTTGACCCTTTTTTGCTGCTGAGTCCTCGTCAGCTATCCAGTCAGCCAGCGAGTCAGTCAGTCGTTTGGCTGTCGTGTCGTGCCTTAGTCTGCGAATTTCAGCTCAACTCAACTCAGCTCAGCTCAGTTCAGCTCAGCTCGGTTCAGCTGAGCCGTCGTGTTATTTAGGTGATTGCTGCTATTTAATCTACCCCAAGTGCTGGGCCATGTATTGGCGCTAAAGTGTTCGCTGGTGGCAGCACTGCTGGAGGTGGGAGGTCGGAGTGATGTCCTGGTTTAGCTGGACATTAGCATCCTTTTATCATGTGCATGGCTCGCTGCCGATAAGAATGAGCAACACTTGAAAGAAAGTTTACTCAAATCTTTTGTATTCCTTGGTTTTTCCTTTTCATCTTTGACTTCATTTTTGTTTTGGTTTTTGTTTTTGTTTTATTTTTTTTCTTTTTTTTATATGTACACAAAGTTTTCGTTTTCATTTTCATTTTCGCCAGCGTTGTCGTTTCTATTCTCGTCTTTGTTTTCCAATTTGAGTTTTCAATTTTGATTTTTGACTTTGTCCTGCGCCTTTTCTTTGCGATATTTCTAATACCTTTGCCTTTGGCATTGCCATTGCCTCTGTGCCTTTATTAGTTTTCAGTTGATGCGACTTTCCTTTGTTTTTCATTCTTTTTGTATTTTTTGTTTTTGGGTTTGTCGCAAAGCGCATTTTCGGTTTGAAATTGAATAGTTCAGCTTTGAAATATTCATGCATTGTTAAATATTGAATGCCGTAAGTGTTGCTGTTGTTTTTTTGATTTCGTAATCAATAATTTTGAAGCCGATTTTGCGAAAAGTTTGCGGAAATATTATTTGTCGCAGTGGATGGATAATGCATTATGGCAAAATGAGTTTCTTTTTGTCTTGAATTAGTTTGCATAGCCGAACTGGCAACCTTCGCCGTGTCTGTAGGAAAACAGATAAAATATTAAAAGGTTAAAATGGAAAAGGCATCGCAAATGTGCTCTTAGCATATTTTACGCTCAGTGAAGTCATGGAGGTTTGCTCAGGAATGCAAACAGATTTTGTGTCTAATGGCAAAGCAAACTTTCAAGGTATCATTTTATCGCTTTTAATCGCATTATGGAATTGTCCTTAAACTATGAAAAAGACCATACAACCGGATATGTGTGTTTAAAACTATGATTTATTTTGCTCGATAGGTTGTTTTTGATAATTTGTGGCACAGCATTATTTCCTGTTTGTTATTATCTATGATGGGCTTTTTTTGTATTTTTTTAATGCTTTAGAATATTTTATTATAAGTGAGATATCGATTTTAGGGATTATGAACAAAGTTTTCGAAATACATTTTTTTTTTTTGGAAAGATTAAAGATGGCTGTACTCAGTTCACAATAATGTTTTCCTAAGGATTCATTTCCATTGGAGCTATGAGCATCCTGTTAATGTCAAAATAAATACTATGTCTATCTGATCTGATCTGAAAAGTCTATAGAAATACAGTACAATCTTGAAGATATGAATTATAAAATGCCTGTTTTAAATTAAACTGCTTATTGTCCTTAGTTTCTTGCGATTTATGTATAGAGAATTCCAAAAGTTGAAAAGAAGCAGCTATAATATTACTTTTATTTTGTTTCACTTGCCCTTTCTCAGAATAATCTGCATTTTACATTCATAATATATCAATAGATGTTTTCGATGCTATCTTGTTTCAAAAATTAAAAAATCCTAGAATACAAAAGTTCAGAGAATATCACGAAGAATACGTTAACCATCTAATCATTTGCTTGCCTTTTATTCATGTGTTTCACTAGAGGCAATTATATTGACTTTATTTAACTTGAAATTTTCAAAAAGCACAATCAACAAACAAATGGCATATGTATGTGTATGTTATATATCATATATAGCCAATGGCAACAATAAAAGGCATTCAGTGGCTTAGCGCGTTGTGTGACATTGCACAGTTGAATGAGACAAACGCAAACAGTTTTAAATCCCGCATATCAATATTTGATAAATAGAAATTAAATCAGCAAAGTTTTGAAACTTACACATGGCAAAAATCGCTGACAGCTTTGAAATTTCAATGCACCCCGCCTAAATCGACTTGTGCGCCTAAGCCATGTAACCGCTTTGTGTGATATCCATATCCACATATGCGTGTACGGGTATGCAGAATATATGTACACAAGATAAAGATGACACAGGCCTTGGTGGCGGAGGTAACGGAGTCACGGGCAGAGACACAATCAGAGGCACAGGTAAAAATGGCGACGCATGTAAACAACTTTTGTCTAAATATTATTATTTCCGGCTTAGACCGCAAAAAGTTTTGCATGCTCTGCGAGTCAACTCAGCATGAAGCTGATTCAGAAGCTGAAACTGAGACAGGAGCAGGGGCAGAGAGCAAAAGACGAATTTCGGTTGGCTAAGTTTGGTTTGGTGGATTGTTATTGGGCTGGGTTGATGCGGTAAGCGGTAAGCGGTTTGGGGCTTTGTGTGTTGCATGCTGGATGACGTGTGTTGGCGAGTGTCGGGTAGCGGGTGTTGGGTGTCGGCTGTTTGGTTTGCTTGAGTGGCAGCCAAAGCGTGAGAGTGAAAAGAAAAGCCGCTGCGGGATTGAAAACGCCAACAAAGCGTGCAAATTTTACAACAGCAACGTGACATACGCACAATCACACACACACACACACACACATACACACATATATACACACAAAGCATAGAAGCAAACAAAAACAATAATAACATTAAGCAGAACGACACACATATACAAACACATATACACGTACATGCGTATATGTATAACTTTCTAAAGGACTTTCTGTGGGGGCGAAAGTTTTTAAGACTTGCTTGACCGACCTTTGTCAAAAGTTAGTACAGAATGAAAAATGATTCTCAGGAGTCGAGATCAGTTACGTAAACAAAAGCCAACGAGTGTGAGCGAGAGCGGCAACTAGAACTAGAACGAGAGACACGGCGAGTGCGAGGCGTCAACGTGCATAGCAGTGAAAAGGACATAAGTAGGCAAAATAGCTGCGCGGTGTTGTTGCTACTTCTGTTGTTGTTGTTGTTGTTGTTGTTGTCGTTGCTGCTGCTTGTGCAAATTTTCTTCAAAACATTTTACAACAATTGATTGAAAACCTTTTTGTTTTTGTCATACGCACCTTTAGCTTTCGCAAACGGCTGCGTCCCGTGCGCCCGCGCATCAATATGCCGCAACTTCCGCTTGCCGTCAAGACATCCGTTTTCTTGACTTGCCGTTTGTATATGTGCATGTGTATGTGTATGTGTGTGTAACAATAACAACATAAATTTATGGTTTTTGCCATGCTAACGGCATTGTTTTTGTTTGCGCCTGCCTACCCGCCTGACTGCCTGATTGCCTGACTGCGCGTGGCTGCTTTATGGGGGTTAATATGCTTAAAACCGCATTCGGATTCGTTTCGAAGACATATCCTTATAAATAATTTCACTAAATGGATTTAGGATAATGCGTTGCGTAATAGTCGTGCACACACGCACACACACACACATATGCATATACGCACACAGGCATGCAGTGCTTATTACATAGTATACTTGTATGGCCTTTGTTGTTTGCTACTTTGCTTATTGTGCGGGTTGTTGTTGTTGATATTTGATGTTGTTGGTTTTGTTGTTGCCTCGGTTGTATTTGTTTGCATCAAAATTAATTATGTGCAAATGTATTTAAGCTTAAATCGTAAATTGAAAATTATTATTGCTTAATATTATGCAACAATCAAAATTGGCTGACTTGGCTTGACTTGAGTGAATGACTAAATTGGTTTGTGAATGCTTGGCAGCACTAGCATAGCAGTAGCAGCAGCTATCGCTCGCAACAACATCAATGCCAACGCCAACAACAACAACGCCAACAACAACAATAACAATAACAACAGTAACAGCAATCTCAATGGGAATGGCAAAAGCCAAAGCAAGAGCAAGAGCAACACTAACAGCATGCGTTGTGTGCCGAGCGGCGCCTCTCTCCGCTCTGGCGCACGCTTTTGACGTTCAAGTTGTTGCTGGAAATTTATGTTTGTTGGCTGCCTTTTGAAATGAAATGGTTGTGGTGAACGTTTTAATTAAAACCAAGTTGTTTCATTCATATAAATTTTACTTTTATTTTGTTTCATAATTTTATTATTTCGTTTTTCGTATGATTTGCTTGTTTTGTTTTTTCCCTCTCTTTTGGTATTTTGTTGGGTTAAGTTGGGCTGCGTTGTGTTGGCTTGGTGTGGCCTAGTGTGGCTTGGTTTGGTTTTGCTTGGGTTTGGTTTTTTGTTTTTAGTGTTTGTCGTTGTTGTTTTTGTTTTCGTTTTTGTTGATTTTTTGCTCTATTGGCAGTTGACGCCACAAAACTGCAACAGTCAAGTGGCATTTAAATGCACACACATGCACAAAGAGCGAGCGAATGGAAGGGAGAGTGCGGGTGCAAGAGTGCGAATCGTTACGAAATAAGCGACAAACAAATAGATAAACAAGCAAGCAGACAAACAAACAAACGAACGAATGAACGAACGAACTGACGAACAAATGCCATTCATACAAAATTCAAAACGAAGTTGGCATCTGTCGCTCATTGTGGCTTTATTTAAATTTTGAGTGGCTTATATGAGTCTATGTGTGGGAGCACTTGTACGTACGTACAAACATTTCGTATATGTGAGTACGCCTGCATGCACGTCTGTCTGTCAGTGTGCCTGTACACTCAGCGAAGATTGTGAATGTTCTATGCAAAGCTTTCAACTGATGCGATTAGCTATGAGTTGTGGCAAGTCTTACGTAATCATTCATTTATGCGCATAAACATTTGCTAAGCGCTACTTTGGCTTAATATATATGTGTGTGTGTGTGTGTGTGTGAGTATATATGAATGTAGCTACATTAATATTAATAATGCAGTGCAACCTGTAGGATCTTACTTAAACCAAGTGGCAGCCTATTAAAATGCGCACTTGGTGGCGTCTTATGTTTTGCTTTGCCTTGTAAGCGACTTGGCATGTGGAGTGTTGTGCGCTACAATGGCTACGGTGAAGGTAATCAAGTTAATCTAACCATTGACGACTTAAGCAATTTACTCATGGGTATATTTTATTATTATGCGCATCTGTTAGGCATAAACTGGACGGTTAACCGAAAACCAAAAAAAATATAAAAAACACCATTAGCTAAAATAGTTAACTTGTGATTTTTAAAGGGTTTAAAAAAATAAAAAACACACAATTAAAAAAACTAAACAAAAATTAGAAGTAAACTGACACATATTTTGGTTACATAATGCATAAATGCAAAAGCCGTCTCTTATGCTTTTTATATCTTTTTATACTACAGATATTTGCTTTGTGCTCTTAAAAACTTTACCATTCAATGTAAGCCACAACAGCGGTATTCTTTATTACTGCGAACTGTAATAAATTAAGTTGTGTTGGATTTTAAAATCTGCTTTCAGCCAACTCGAATATATTCTTTGACTAAACCAAGTCTTGATTGGCTCTTCATAGTTTTACTTGGATTTTCACATTTTCGTGATGTAAGCTTAAGTTTTAATTATTATGTGCTTTCTAATGCAATTTTGTATTATTGTATTATTGCATAAGTGCCTCCTCCATGTAACATGCATTTATTGGCGAATTAATGAGGAATAGTCAAAGTACCCTAGAAGTATGCTTTAAAATTTTAAATTTCTGTGTACATTTTCACATTCAAAGTGGTTCAAGTGACTATGAAAGCAAGAACCCCTTAAAAAGTTTATTAAATTGATAAGAAATGTGCAAATATATGTGAAAATATATAAATTTGGGACTCCACTTCTTTTTTCTTCGCTGTGACAAATGGTTCCGCCGTTAAAATGGGCATATACAGCTCTTATACCCACACATATATACTTACAGAGTTTTGTCAACGCTTAAAATAGATATCAGAAATATTTCAAGTGCATTTCGACACTTCCTCTATCATTACACATTTGCATATAAAATAACAATAACAACAATGAAAATGACAACGAAAAGAAGGCACACGCACGCATGGCAGCCGCATAGCCACATGGCCGCACAAGCATGCAAGCCATGCCATATAACCCGACGCGTGCAAGTGAACAAACAGCCAACGAGCCAAAGAGTCAGCAAGCCAGTCAGCTAGTCAGCCAGCCAGCCAGCGAGGCAGCGAGGCAGCCAGAGATCCAAAGTGGCAAGTGGCAAGTGGCAGCGCGCAAGCGAGGGTACCAACCGACAAGCCATTGAGGCAGCCAGTTGCTGTTGTTATTTATGGTAGCAAAACTGTCATAAGCAAACAAATTGTTTTTTATTGTTCATAATTATTGTGCATACTTATGTAAATCACGCGACAGTGTAAAAGCGACCAAGCGACCGCGCGCGCGAACCGACCACCCGCATCCGCCGTGCGCGCTCACACCCTTCCTGCATATGCGTGCCAACCGCACTAAACCGTAGCCATTGCCGTTGCCAGCGCAGTAGCCGTAGCCGAAGCCGATGCCGCTGCCGCTTCGGCATTGGTTTTGTTTGCACGCCAGCCTACGCCGGCGCAAGCATGTACACTCCATAAGTACGTACGTACGTATGGACGTGTGTGCAATGCCAGTGCAGGCCATGCATGATGCATTGCATGCGTGCCTTGCCACATTTCCTGCGCTGTTGCCGCCCACTTTTTTCGCGCGTTGCCTAACAGTTCTTTTTTTCGTTTTTCATTTTTGTTTTGTTTTTCGTATTTTTTTTTTTTTTTATTTATAATGTTTGCGACACTGTTGGTGCTGCTATTGCTTTAGCTTATTCTTATTGGCATTATAAACGTACGAGTGTATATGCGAGTATGTAAACAAGCATGCAATATACATACACTTATGCATGTATGTATGTGTGTGTGTGTGTGTGTGTGTGTGTGTGTGTGTGTGTGTGTGTGTGTGTGCGAGTGAATGCCTGCGCAACTGGTGGTTGCTGGCTTTTGGCTCATGCATGTGAGTTTGACTCACGCGCGTGTTGTTCTTCGGCTTGCTTGCCTTTCTGCCTGTCTGTGTGCCTTCATGCCTGTGTTTGTGTGTGTGTGAGTGTATCTGTCTTTTTGTCGGTTTGCCTTTGCCTGCGCGAGAAATCGCACCAAAAATCGTTTGTTTTATTGAATTTTTATTGTAGTTTAGATTTATGACGTGCTTCAGCGGTTGTGCGCGTGCAAAGTGAAGTGGATTAGAGTTGGCTCAGCATGGCTATAGTGAAGTGGCGTATGGAGTTAAGTGGCATTGAAACGCAACGCATCGCAGCGCAGCGCAGCGCAAAGCGACGCAGCACTGGCAGCAGCACTCTGTATATGAGTCGTATATTGTATGGGAATGGAATGAAACGGTGTGGAGAGGAGAGAGTATGCGAGAGAGTGCTCATGTGCTGGCATGACAATGACAACAACGCGATGACTTTATCGCTATTTTTCTTGTTTGTTGTTATTTTGTTTTTTCTTTTCGTTTTGTTATTTTTTGTCATATTTGCTGCTGCTGCTGCTGTTGCTGCTGCGGTTGTTGTTGTTAATGTTGTTGTATGGCGTTTTGTTTCGATTCGCTTCGTTTCGTCTCGTTTAAGCCATGTGTCTATGCCGTTTGAATAAAATGCTATGCGCCACAAACTCGCATATGCGCATATCTTTATGTGTTCATGAGTGTGTCGCCTGTGTGCGCCGCTGCCCGTTTCTGATTAGCGCTAAAAACCGCAGACAACAACCAACAGCTGCAGCCATTGCTGTGGGGGCGTGGGTGTGGGCGCGTGTATATGGATAGCAAGTGACTGCGATTTGGTATGGTCTGCGCATCATTTTTATTTTAGTGCTTTTTAGGTTTGTTACTGAGATTTTTATGAGCTTAACTGACAGTTGGACTATCATATGAAAAACAGGCAGTCAGGCAGGCAGTCATGTCATGAAATGCTGATCGATGTTCTGGCTGGGCCTGGGCTATGTCTGTGCGTTGAGTGTTTGGCACTGAGTACTGTGTTAATAATTTTATGCAACATAGAATACCCAACGGTTGCATAAAAGCAGCCAACCAAACAACCGAAAAACCGAAAAGCGAACCAACGAAGCAACATTTAATATGCCAACATACAACGAACATGGAGGGGGGGAAAAAAGCGGGCCAAATTATGTATTAACTGAATGCGCCATTAATGTTAAAATTATGCTTACCATTTGTGCTATTAAAAATATTTTATTATAATTTTGATATGTCTCTCTTTGCTACACTTAATTTTGTTGTTGCCGAGGCGGTTGTTCTTGTTGTTGCTGTTTTATTATGATTATTATTGTTATTTTTTTTGTTTTTCTTTTTTGCAGAGAGTCTACGCGATTACTTTGGCAGATTTGGTGATATTTCAGAGGCTATGGTTATGAAGGATCCAACGACGCGAAGGTCGAGGTGAGTTTGTGTGTATCTGCGCCGTTTTAACATATAAGATATATTTTTTTGTTTTCGTTTGCTTACTGTTTTTGTTGTTGTGCTGTGTTGTGTTGTCGTAATGTTTGTAATTGGCCATAAATTGCAAATGTGCATTGTCGGGCGCCATTATATACACGCATTGTCGGAGTATATATGTGTGCATGTGAATATATCTATATGAGCATGTCTACATACTCATGTACTCATGCATGGCTACATGCATCAATTTCCAAATTTGAAATGTCTGGTTAACCGCTAATTGTTTTTCATTTTCATTGATTTTATTTTGTATTTTGAACAATACTTTATATTAACGTGTATGTATTTATCTATATAGTCTCAAATAAGTGCGAGTATTTGCAGATACTCGTGCATGCATAGATACGATTCGAATTTATTATTGTTGTTTTTTAATTCGATTTTTTTTTTGTCGATTTTTTTGCATAAACTTTTGTCATTTGTTGCGGTTTTAGCAATTTTCGTAGAGCATGTTTTTATTGCTGTTGTTATTACCATTGTTGTAGTTGTTGTTGTTGTTGTAGTTGACACACGCGACGCGTGTTGTTGGATTCGCTGCTGCTGCTGCTGCTGCCGCTGTTGCTGTCGCTGTTGTTGCTGCTACAGTTTGCTGTTCATTTTGACCTTATTTAAAAATGCTCCACACAAATTAGCTATTTAAAATATTTTTGCATTCGGAGTTTATTTAATTGCATTTTAAATTAGATAATTTTGCAAATATTTATGAAAAATAATGGGTTAATTGAGTCATTACAAATGTCATTGTCAGCATTATCAGCATTGTAGGTTATTACAATTTTAATTGGCGACAAGCCGAATGCGGCACTTGTCTGCACTTGAGCACACTTTAAGCGGCAATTTCTGCGAATTTTCCCTGTTGGAATCTTTTTTTAAATGACAACGGTGCGGCAGCAGCGAATATTGATCAATTATTACAATTATCATTATTATTATTACATTTCATTTTCTATATATTAATTCGCTGACTTTGACCTTGCTGAGAGGATAAGTGCTTTCGAATGAATACTTAATCAGTTGGATAATTGGCATTTTTGAATAAAATTCAAGCTTCATGCTTACAAGATTATATGATATATAAAAAGAGTATAAAGTCGTATACAAAGTAGTAAGTTTTAGCTAATATTATTTCTTAGCTGGTTTAAAGATGAGCATTGAGTTATGCCAACTAAATTTTAAAGATTTAAATAATATAATAATATTAAAATTAGTCAATGTTTTGATCGCTTTAAACGTGCTAGTTTATAAAAAGTTCTACAATTGCTAAAATTAATACAATAATAATAATAACAACAACAAAAAGCTCAACTGCCGATACAGTTATTATTAATTGTAAAAAAACAGGCGGCATGGATAAAAATCATTAACAATTTACCAGCGAGCGATTATATTTTGTCCTATTTACATTTATAAAGTAACATTTCCGTAAACAAACGAAGAAGCAAAAAAGTAATCTTCCATTTTTTTGCAACATTGTAAACAAACAAGGAAAAGCGAAAATATTGCAAGCAAAAAAAAAAGCAACGGAATAAATATGGAAGCGCAACAAAAACAAAAGCCAACACAGAGAACTCGTTAACGCAGCAAACTCAAATCGATTGCGATTAAATTCGATTACAAAAGGTAAACGAAAAGCAAACAAAGCGATTACCTTTTTTCGCAACTGATTTCATTTTTTCTCTGCTCGGCTCAGTACAGCTCAGCTCAGCTCGGCTCTACAATGCTCGGCTCTGCTCTGCTCAGCTCTGCTGCTATGAGCAGCTCTGTTTGCTGTTTTTGCTTGCTTGTTGTATTAAAGACAACAACAACAACAACAATAATGTGAACAACAATAATAATAATAATAATAATAATAGCAACAACAAAAGCAACTAAGTAGAAGAAGCAGAAGAAAACAACACATGCGTAATGTTGTTCATGTTTCAGAGCATGTGAACTCATACTCAGTGAAGGCATAAGCACATAAAGCGAAATGTTAAGCGTACAAGTTCGAGCATGTGGGTGGGTGGCCGGAGTGGACGGGGCTGGCTTGGGTTGCGTCAGGTTGTGTGTGTGTGTGTGTGTGTGTGTGTGGAGTGCGTTGTGTGTTCGGCTGTAAAAATGGTGCAGCATTAGTTATTGTTTATGAGGCAGAATGCCTGCAGCTATTGTAAATTTGTTGTAAGCAGCATGTACGATAAATATGTGAAAGTGGCAAGCAACAGCAGCAACGACAGCAGTATTAACAGCAACAGCAACAGCAACAGCAGCAATAGCAATTGCAACAACACACAACTACAAGTAATAGAAAGACGCAAAGGCCAAAAAAACAAAAAAAACAAGAAAAAAATATAATAACAGAAAAAACAGTGCATACACGTAAATAAATAAAGTAATAAATGGCAAACAAATTCGATTTGCTACAAAAAACATAGAAGGCTAACCGCCAGTCAACCAACAACAACAACAATTGTATAACAACTCAATAGTCCAACAACATCAGCAGCAGCATTTGTATGGCCAATGCCAATACCAACAACAACAAAAGCAACAACAAAAACAGCATTGATATAAAAAAGCAGAACTACAACAAATACAGCAGCAATAGCAGTGGGAACAACAGCAACAATTACAACAAAAATAAAGTTAAACTTAATTGTTGTCGAACAAGAAACCCAAGGCTATAAAGGGGTGCAAAGCCAATTGAGGGTGCCTGGCTGCGCGCTCGTATTTATGAGGTGTATAATATCCTTAGGCTAACACCGCAGTACGCAGCAGCACGCAGCAGCAGTAGGGGCAGTGGCAGTGGCAGTGGCTGCCATAGGGGATGGGGTGAGGAGGTTATCCGGCATTGCTGCTGGTGCTGGTGCTGCTGATGCTGTTGATGCTGTTGATGCTGCTGGTGGCGTTGGTGTCGGCGGAGTTGGCGGTGGCAAGATTGTTGTTAATTTTTGTTGGGCTGTTGTTAGGCGCGAGTTTTCTGTTTGCTTGGCACTTTTGAGTTTGTAAAGAATGCGTGCGCACATAGCGATATAATTTATGTTTCAATAACTTTACGAAATACCAAAAAAAAAAAGAAAAAAAAAAAAAATGAAAATAAACACAAAAACACAGAAAACACAAAAACGCATAAACGCAAAACAAAAAATGAAAGAAAAACTCATTGAAAAGTCGCTTATGTTTGCTTCAATGGCAGGCAGTTAAAGCGGCAACAACAATAGAAACAACAACAACAACAATAGCAGCAACAATAACAATGACAATGACGGCAACAACGACAACGCCAAAAGCCAAAGTTCAGACATAAGCTGCTGCTGGGGCACGAGGACAATGGGCGAGGCTTTAATACCGGCATAGGTACGATGCGACTTTGCTCATTTAAAATTGTGCAGGTTTACAGATGGCCGACGCTAAAAATTAATTTTGTTATTTTGTGGTTATGTTATTCTGTTACTGGTTTCTTTTTCTTTGTAACTTTGGTGTGTTTGACAAGTTTCTTGCAGTTGTTAGTAGTGTTGCTGCTGTAGAAGCAGAAGACAAATAACTTGCCTACGGAATAACAAGACTGAAGAGCTAAAAAGAAAGATATATCATCTAGTCAGTTGAATCCATTTATTGGTATGAAAATAATTTATTGAAGCATTTCCAATCCCGATTCCATGTAGAACATAAGATTTTGATTGCTTTGGTTTATGCTGGTTAAGTTGAATCGTGAGATACCTTGATCCCGTACTTTGGTTTGTGATGATCAACTGTTAAATAATGGTCTGATACTCACTCTGTGATTTATCATGAAAATAAATTCGGATTTTATAGGTAGCTTAGAGTCACTGCTCTACACTATGATAGTAAAATATTATATTATGCTTGTATTTTAGTATACTTTAGTGGCTGGGTTGATCATATTCAACTTTAGCCTGGCTGCATTTTATCATCATGCACTTTTAAGGATGTTCGATTTTAAATTCAGCGAATAATAATGTTTTTTTTCTTGTCTATTTTATTTTTATGGGTATTCTATTCAAAAGACTATAGACAGGTTCTAAATGCCATTTCAAGAGATAAAACAGACATAAATCATCACCATTCTATGGAGACTATTCAAGTTTTTTTGATTATTTAAATTTCATGTAGAGGTTTTCAAAAGGATTGTTTTATTTTGTGCTGGTTTGGTTGAATCAGGGGATCTCACCTTTTGGGGAACTGTTCAAATATGATCGGCTTATTTCTCTTGTGGTGGGTATTGTGTTAAAAGAACTGGATGAGACTTAATTTAATTGTAAACTACATGAATAGATTTCTTGCATTCAAGAATTACTAAGTGAAGTTATTTAGATTTAAAAATTAAATTTGAGAATAGTAGCAACATAAAACATTTGCTTGTCTTTTTTGAGCCAGAATCAAGCCAATTGTCAATCAACTTTCTTAATAAAAAATACATTTTACATGACTACCAAAGAATATTGCAAGTTTGTCGATCTTCGGCCTTAATCTGATTGTTAAGAGTGTTGCTGTAAAATTGTGTTTTTCTTTATAACTTTCAAATATACACAAATATGAACAACATTGGAAAGCAAACGCAAGGAACTTCCACTTAAGTGAACACAAAGCAGCGACTGTCACTCAATTGAACCGGACTCTTGTCGCTATTAACATTTATTGTAGCTGTCGCACAGCAGGGGCCAAGCGAAATTCACATTTGTTAACACGCAACCCACGCACAATGCAAAACACCGAACAGCAAACACCAAAGAAAAAACAAACATCAAAACTCAACGAACCGCCCACCAAATAAAAACTTCGCTCAAGACTTCGCAAAACTTTTTCTATTTTTCTATGACATTTTCTCTACATATATTTTCTTTTCATTTTTTTTCCCATTTTTTTGTCTCTTTTTTGTGTTTTGTTTTGTAAATTTTCATATTTGTTGTTGTTATATTTATGCATTTTATTTTGTTTTTTTTTTGTTATACAAAATTTTTGTGTGTATTTTTTTTTTGTATTTTTTCTGTGTGCTGTTTTGTTTCGTTTTGTTTTGTGCTTTCATTTTTTGTTTTGTTTTGTTTTTGTTGTTCAAATTTATTTGCAAGTTTTCTAATTTGTACTCCACTCCATTTTATTGTAATATACAATCTCATTTGCCAACGCCATTATTCTTTCGCCCCGCAGCAGCACGAGCAGCAACAGTGCGAAAACAACAACATCAACAATCACAACAGCAACAACAACAACAACAACAACAATAGTATGCCAACGCCAACGATAACAACCAATGAACAGCTAAAGGATGCGCTAAAGTATCTTTTTGGTTGCCGCCATACAACGTTGTTCATTTCACTCGATTTCATTGTCGTCGCATGCTGTTACTTCTTATTGTTGTTGTTGTTGCTGTTGATGCTATTCCTGCACTTGTTGTTCTTAGTATGGTTGCTTCAGCTGCTCCTGCTGCCTGCTCGTGTTGCTGTTGTTGTTGTTGTTGCTGTTGCTGTTGTACGTGTAACAGAGGATTTTGTCGCACCTTCTCAGGAATTCTGTTTACATTTATTACTTTGCGCAAGTTTAAGTGAAAAATTTCCATAAACATTCTTTTAAGCGACATAAAGTTTTTATTAAATTTTGCTAGAAATCCCTGACACGATGATATCAACATCAGCAACAATATCAACAACAACCACAACATGAGCAAAGACAACAACAACAACAAAAAAACAAAAAACCAAACAAAACAAAATCAAAAAAGCAAAGAACGAAAAACAAAGCAACAGCAGCAAACACTGAACACCAAAGCAACAACATCAACAACAACAACAACAAGGAGCTGAGCAACAAATGAAGCTTTGGTATTTACAACTACTTATTGTTTTTGTAGTTAACTGCTGTTGTTGTTGCTTGTGCTTTTGCTGCAACCGCATTTCCCCATGCAACAAGAGCAGCGCGCAACGATTGAGTGCGCGTGAGACAGAGTATGAGAACATGAACGTGAACATGAACGTGTACACGAACGCAAGCGCCAGTGCTGTGTGTGAATCTGAATGCTGCTCGGTGCTGGCAAGGATGCGGCCATGGCCGTGGCGATGCCGATGCCGATGCTGCTGCCGCTGCCGTCGACTGCCTCGAATGTGGGGGTGCGGATGCTGTTGGGTGCTGCGCTGCTGCGTTGCTTGGTTGCGTGTGTCAGAGTGCGCGCTGCGTATAGTCCTGTAAATCGTTGTATGACTTCATAAAAATTTTGCTTACAACAAGGACATTAGTAGTTGTAGCAATAGTAGCAACAACAACAACAACACAGCTGAGCACAGCACCAACAATGTAGCGCCGGGCAACACGACTCGATGCAGACTCGCACTGGGATTGGCACTGCGACTGCGATTGTGACTGTGACTTCAAGTTAGACCAAGTCTCCATGTGTGTGTGTGTGTGTGTTTGGCAGTCAAATAGAACTCGCCAGGATGAACACGCAAATGTGCACGAGGGAATACATGCGAGTATCTGGCATTGTCGTGCTCATCTGCTGCTGCAGCAGGAATACTTTTGGTTTATTTTTGTTGGTTGCTTTTCTTTTCGCTTTTGTTTTTGCCATTTTATGTGTTTTCGTGTTGCTTTGTTTTTTTTTTTTATTGTTTCATTGTTACATTGGCATAGGGACAGTAGAGGCAACAACATCGACACCGACACTGACAGCGATACCGACATGGACTCCGGTACTGCACTGTTGCCAATGCAAACAAGAATCGACTAAGCTTTGGCATGCACGTATATATTTTTTTTATACACACATACACACACACACACACACACAAATGGCATTAGACAAATTCAATTAAAAAGATATATTGTTGTTGCCGAGTGGTGTACCTGCTGCTGCTGCTGTCTGGCAACGGCAAACGGCGCATGCCGCTGCGTGCTGCAGAGGCAGCAACATTCGCTGCCACGCACGCATTTTTAACGTCTTCTTTGTTGTTGTCATGTTAAGCGTATTCGTACGTATTTATGAAAATAACGTGCACGTTTAAGCGTTTGCGTTTGCGTTTGCGTTTTCATGTACGCAGGCACAGTCAGAGGACCAGGCACAAGCGCGAGTATAAGTACAAGTACATTGCTCATACGCCGTGTTGCCTCATAAAACTCTTAATTACAGCGCGTGAAAAAGTAGCAGCGTAATAACACAACAAAAACGACAACAATAACAACAAAAGCAAAAAAAACTAAAAAAGGCAAACGAAACAAAAATGTAGCGAAACGCAACGGAACCGAAAGCCATAGCTGAAGTAGCAGCAGCAGAAGCGCCCAGCAGAAGCAACTGTGCGCCACACGGGCGTTCGGGTGCTGGGTGAGTGCCGGAGTGCGGGAGTGAGGAAGTAAGGGGGGGGACAACGCAGAAGGTGTCGTCGCCGGCAAGGCAAAGGCACGCGAAAAATGCGCAAGTTGAACGTATTTAGCGAAAGAAGTAAGCACACAATAAAAATTCGTTAAATGAGTTGAGTCTTGAAAATGGCAGCAAGGAATCTGCTTAAACGTATTTTCGTTTTGTTTCATACTCTCTTTTTTTTTTTTGTCGATTTATTCTTGTTTTTTTATTTTTATTTTTTATTTTTGTTAAACTTTGTTGCCGCACGCAGCGCATAACGTCGCAGCTGTAAAAATTGCGCATTTTTATTTAACAATTCCTGAATTTATAACATGTTGAGTTTTTAATTGAGTTTTTCTCTTTTTCGCCTCCTTTGGCATTTCCATTTCCATTGCCATTGCCATTGCCGTTGCCGTTGCCATTGCCGTTGCCGCTGCCGCTGCCGTTTCCATTCGCATGCCCATTGCCATTTCCATATCCATTTTGTGCTTAACCATTTACTGCGCGACTGTCGCTGTCACCCCTGGTTACTTGGTTACTGTTTTGTTGTTTCCCATGAATCTTTTGTTTGTTAAATTGATAATGGGGTTAAATGGTATTTGGTGTACTTTTGTCTTCTTGTATCCCGTTTACTTATTTTTTTTTTCCTTTTCTTTCGTTTCTCTGCTGTTTTTTAAATGTTTAATGCCATTATGCGATTTTCATGCGATTCGCGCATGAAAGTGCGAAGGGTGCTCAGGTTGCTCAGAGTACCTCTGGGTGCTCGCAGCTCGACTTGGAAGTGCTTAACTGGCATGGCAGCAAACGCTTTCAAATTAAGCGAGTTTGATTTTATGATTCATTATTTACACGGCCTACAATCGTAGACGGCGCACGTAGACGCAGATTTTATACGACTATGCTAAGTGGGTCGCAGGCAAGTCACGGAAAGCCCAGCGTGTGTTTCGCCTAATGGATTTTAAAGGCGCTAAGCACTCATAAACATTCAACTTGGAAAAAACTTCTGTAAATACAAAAAAGCTTCTTGAGCGCATAAAAAAAAAAAAGCGGAAAATCAAATTAAAATTAAAAAAAAAAAAAAAAACAAAAATAAAAATAAAACTGTAACTATGCAAGGACTTAAGAGTTTCTCTAAGACATGGCTTGCGGACAAGCCATTTCGAAGCTATAAAACTTGTGTACGCTGTCAACGCTGGGGAGCGTTAGGACGCTGAAGAATTTTTCAACTTCTACAGCACTTAATGAACTCCCGCTTTGTCAACTTTCTAGAGATTAAAAAAATTTAAATCACCTTGTCTCGTCCAAGTTCCGTAAGCCAATTATTTTCGTATCTAATTTCTAGACCCTAATAATTTTCCTCACTCTCATTTTTGCAGTTATTTAATAAATATTGCATTATTTTTGAGATAATCATTTGATTTAATTTTCAATATTAGGGCAGCTCATACGATAGTCAATTATTAGATTGCCATTTGAATCCATTTGATCCCGTGAAGATTATTTCAGTTTTATAATCTCAATCTTATTGTATTCATGACCCTACCTGCACATTAATCTATTAAACTTTAGTTTATTCAACATCATATATCTTTTTCAATACTATGTTGATTATTTCGCATGGAGTTAAAGAGATTTTCTATTTTAGTTAGTTTTGTTCACTTAATTGCTCTCAAATGTCAATTTTATTTCTAAAGGGCAGCAGCGTAAACTTTTTTCAGTCCGCAACATGCAAAAGTCGGATGAAAAACTGATGAAATTCAATATATTGTATTTCGTTAGCAAAATAAAATAAAAGGTTGCTCCCTGAACATTATTTAGTTGGGGAAAAAAAACGTTGAAAAAGTTAAATGTGCAAGAAAGATATAAAATGTCGCCAGTGCTGTAGCCGAAATGGTCCCAATTACTGAGTATGTTTTTTTTTTTGAAAAAAAGAACTATTGATGTCGCAAGAATCGAGTTGTGCAGGCATCGCATGGGTGCAAGAATCGAGATGCTACTGTACATATTTCTAATCTCGTCATGTTTAATAAAAATATGCATAGTCTATTACACTTGCATAAGTCATCAGTCTGAGAGCTTAATAAATTCATATAACTTAAAGCACTTAAATTTAATTTGAATTAATTTTGAAGCCATTGAAAGCATTAATTAAAACATTAAATATAAGGGAGAAATGTATATGTTGTATATATATATATGCGTGTATATATTACAAAATATAAGCAATTATTTAATATTTATCACATAAATTCTAATTTTCTGCTGTTTAACCTAATCAAACCGTGATTTTCTACACAATCAACCAAATATACAATTTCAGCTTCAGGTTAAACTGGTTAAGCCCTTTGGCGCCAACCCCCAACACCAACAACAACTACAACCACTAAAGGAACAACAACAGCAGTGCCCTCATTATTGGCATTAATGCGATAATTTTCGATAGTGAAAAACAAAAAAAGAAAAGCAGAGAAAAAAAGCAAAAGAGAGAGGGCGCACAAAAAACAAAATAAGCGTATTCACAGATACGCACGCACACAGTAGCTTTGAATAATTGAACTAATTAAACATGCCGCACAATCTTTTAATAACTCATTCACTTTGAAATGCATAAATTTCACACATACCGTCAATAATTTTTAGCTTCCACACACATACACACACACACCCACACACAAGCAGAGACGATATATCGTAAACATGCAAACATTATGTTTGGCCTGTAACGTGCATTGGAAGGGTATATTGAGTTGCATGGCCATGGGCCAGGGTATGCATAGGGACATGGGTATGGGTATGGGTATGGGTATGAAAGTGGACATGGACGCGAATGGGTTAAGTGAGTGTCTGGGTAAGTGGTCGTGAGTGGCTTAGCTTAGCTGCTGTACATTTGAATAAGTAAGCGCTGACCTTTGCCAATTGGGCTCTATGCATAATTTCGCAGCAACTAATTTTAAGTGTTGTGCCCCTTTCATGTTAATTTCATGAATATTTTGCTTATTGTTGTTGTTGCTATTGTGGCTGCCGTTATTCTTGTTGTTGCTGTTGCTGTTGCGCTTCATGTCATATTTTCTGTTTTGTTTTTATTTTTTGCTTAGCTTGTGTTATGTTCCTGCTGCTGCTGCTGCTGCTGTTGTTGCTGTTGTTGTTGTTGTTGTTGTTGTGCTGTTTGTGCGTTTGTGCGCTCGTTTATTTCTGCGCTGTTGAACTGCTGCTGATGTTACATTTTTCATCATTAATTATGCCAAAACGTTGAAGACCATTAGGGACGCGCCGTCATTGTCATTTGTTGTTGTTATTGTTGTTGTTGTTATTGTCGCTGTGTCCAACGTTGTTGCTGCCGTTGTTATTGTTGTTGTTGTCGTTTTAGCTGTTATTGTTCGAGATGTCAGAAACACTCGATGTCATGTGAAAAACGCAACAAAAAAAAAATACAAAAAAGGAGAAGAAAACAACAAAAACAAAACATACAACAACTGATGCTGGCATTTTGCATGTTTGTTGTGTTTTGATTGTTTTTGTAAAGCTAACTAAAGCAACAGCGAAAAATATAAAGCAGAACACACACAAACAAAAATAAAAAATGAAAACGTTAAGCGAGATACAGCAATTACAATATGCAAAATGATAAATTTATAGCCTATGCGCCTCCGCATCTCCGCTCAGCTACACGCTTCCGGGTCCACACTCCACACTCTGACCCAATATGGCTTGGCTTAATTGCGGCCAGCACTTTGAGCGCGCGTAATAAAGCAAATTATAAAATAAAGTTACCTTTGAACCAGCTGTTGACAAGCGGCATACATAAAGAGATACCTGCGACCCGCCAGCCATACTCACTCCCACACCCACATCCTTAGCCACACAGAGCACACAACACTCCACTGTCCGCCCAGCAGCAGGCCGAAGGCAGTAAGCTGACTGCATTGAGTTCACATAAGCCATAATGTTTTAGGCGGAACTAAACACACGGCAAAAGGTGTCTTCGCCATTGGCCATTGGAACACACACACACACTTAAATATTCACACACACACACACAGAGGGAGCGAAAATATTATTTTTTTGGCATTAAAAGCTGCGCGCCAGGCCCATAAAAACATAACAAATGGACGACATAATGTGTGTCCTTAAACTGTCACTAAATCGATAAATTTTAATAATGGTCGGCCATTTAAATATTGCGCCACGAAAAAGTCCTAACAGTAAGCCAACAGCTAACAGCGAAGGGTTCGCAACGCGGCGCAGCGCAGCGCAACGCAACGCAGCGCAAAGCCACGCAACGCACGGCAAAGCTAAGTTTCTTATTGTTTTGCGATTCGCCTTTGCCTTTGCCGCCAGCTCCTTTGCCGTTGTCTGCTCCTTTGCCTGTGCCTTTGCCTTTGCCTTTGCCGCGGCGCTTGTCTTTGCCTTTATTTAGACGCGCATACAAAGGGACATTTTTGTGTGTAGCGGTTGGATTAATAAAATTGCGTCGTCATAACAAATAGATAAGGATGGGCAAAGGAAGACGCACAGGACGTGAGCTATGAAGACGATGTCGAGGACGACGGCGAAGAGGGCGGCAAAGGCAGCGATAAAGTCGACTACGAAGATGTTGAATCACTGACAGCAGGTGAAACGTGTGCAAAAATAAGCGAGTGTGTGGCGACTCGGCATTGTTCGTCGTCGCGTTGTTGTTCCCGTTGTCGTTGTAGTCGTGGCTGTTGTGCCGTTGCAAGGACAAGCCGCACAATGCGTGTCAACGAGCCTTGATAGCGTCCAAAGTCAGTCAGCCAGTGACTTGAGTAGCTGGCAGGCAGGCAAGGAGGTAGGAAGGCAAGCATGCAGGCATGCGGGTAAGCAGTTGAGCAGGAGTAGCCACTTCTTGACAAAACAAAGCAAAGGCAAAAGCCCAACGTCACCGTCACCGTCAGCATCGCCGTCACCGTCACCGTCACTAACGTAGGCCAGTCGCAGGGCGCACAAAAATTATGCCGCAGACGCCCTAAAATGAAACGAAATGAAACGACACGAAGCGGCGCAACGAGGCGGAGTGTGTGTGCGTGTTCAAGGATGCATTTTTGTCATGACAAAGGCACAGTGGCAGGCAATGCTGCGCAGTGTGGGCTGCACGTAGCCACTTGAAAAGTTACTGCTGCTGCTTCTCTCTGATGCTAGGACTGCTGCTGCTGCTGTTGCTGCCGCCTTCTGCCTCCTGCCGACTTTCTCATAAACAAAACAGCAAAGCCGCATACGGAATTTTCACTTTGTTTCTTTTTTGAGCGACTTGATGTTGCTTTTCTTATAGGCAACGAAGACCTAAGACAACGACGACAACAACAACAATAATAATAACAACAAGAACAATCACAACGACAATGAATTTGTGCAATTGTGGGTGTCTTGTTGCTGTTGTTGTTATTGTTGTCGGTGCTGATGCTGATGCTGCTGCCATTCCTGGACTAGCTCAGCTAAGATGCTTGGCAGCGTTTTGCGTTGGCTTTTGTTGAGTAACGTTTTTTGATTTGCTGCCTTCTTCCTTTTCTTCTTTTGCTTCTGCTGTTTCTTTTCTTGCCACTGCGTTGCTTTTGTTTTGCGAATTTTTACACGAAAAAGTCATTTGAATAAGTCTACTTATACTTCATAGTTGCCGTTGCCGTTGCCGTAGCCGTTGCTGTTCTGCTGCCGCTGTCGTTGACGTTGTCGCCCATGTTGTCGTTGATGTTGTATTTAGCTGTGTGCGTGTGTGAGTGTATGCGTGGCACAGTGTGCCATGACAAATGCTAAAATCTGTTTAGATTTCTTTATGTTTTGTGTCTTTCATAGAGCACAAGAACCTGTTCATACTCAAAATAGTATGCTGATCAGCTACATTCCTGAAATTCCAAAGGGCGTTTTATTTTGGAAATTAAATATTTTCATATGTCATATGGAATTTTGAATTTCAGTATTTCGGTTTGCCGAGATTTTCACCTGTCGGGATTTTGACTTGTTGGAATTATGACTATCATGATAAGGGCGTGCTTAGCCTATATTTAGAGAGAGAGAGAGAGAGAGAGCATTGAGCAGTGTAAGAGAAATGTATCAAAAATTTTTTAATAGATCCGATTGAATCACATCTAGCTGCAGCGTTTAAGTTCTATAGAATTTTTGGCATTGTTTGTGGCAGATTAAGGTTTTGGTTTTCGCTGGCATACCATACAAAAATGTCTGTAATGAGATAAAGTAAGAGTACTGTACTGAGATAAAAAAGAGTAATGAATATAAGATAATCTTGCTCAGTATATCAATTGATTTAATCGTCAAAGAATACCGGCTATGTTTGATTATTGTCATGCTTTATCAAATAAATAAAGACGGTATGCTTCAGAATGCTTTTGTTGGCAATGACAAAGCAAGAAAGCAGCATCATTTTGACGCGTACTCTTCAACAGTTTAAAACCAAACCTCTCAAAGTGAGCATTGTTATGGTTATAAGTGAAATATTAATATAAAAATATTAATAATCAACTGTAGAAGAAACGAAAAACTTTTCAATTGTCTGCACTTGTGAAATAATAGTGAATTGATATTGAAATATCTATGGCAGACCGTGATGAGGGATGACTACTGGATTTTGTTGCGGAGTGAGATTTACAGACTGCGTCTCCTTTGACTGATAATGTGGTGTTTTCAGTAAAGAATGGAGCTTGTTTATGTAGTCACATGTATGCAAATAAGTCGTTTGCGTTATAAGTTGTAAGACTGCTAAGCTACTCACTTAGCTCTGAGGAAACACGTTTCAATGTTTAAGCAACTTCTAACATTCTGCTGCTCTGTATCTGCCAGTGGTGAATGATTTTCCGTTTTGCAATATCTCTACTTGGCACACGTCATGGCCTTGGAGTGTCTTTAGCAAGTTACTCCGCAATGACATTACATTTAATTTTCCAGTCGTGCTGTTTACACTTAAATCATTATTTTACTGCCAACATTTTTGTCAACTCATGGCCTACAGTCACACTGTGCTGCCGCATAACTGAAGCCGCACGATGCCCTTCGATGCCCCTGGATGCCTGCTGGCAGCATGTTGAGGCTGTTGAGTCTGTTGAGTCTGTGTTGGGCGTGGGTTCATATTTCAAATTTCCGTGCAGCAAATCGATTTGCCATTGCGGTTTCACTATTTACAGACAAAACCTAACCGCAAATCTTTATTAAATCTCTAACGAAGCACGAACCACTGTGCCGTGGTTTTTTCTGCCCAGAACCGAAGCGTCATGCCACTTTAAACTGACATTCTCATTGTGTGAGTGTTTCTGTGTGTTTCTGTGTGTGTGTGTGTGTGTGTCGCTGGTTCTGCTGCTGCTGCTGCTGCTGCTCTACATGATTGTCTTGTTGTTGTAGTCGACCTTAAGTGGTGTTTGTTTTTTTTTTTTGTTTATTTTATTTTACTTTTTGAGTGTGTATGTGTGTTGTTGTTGTTGTTGTTGTAGTTGCTTTCATTCTTCGTGCCTGGCGTTATTTTGTTATTTATACTATATTTATATTTTCGCTTTAACAATCTAACGCCGGAAGTGGCCAAGAAGTAACGCGCATGTAAGCGTGTAAACCGAGCGCGCTAAGCGGGCTAAGCTAAAAGTATAAATGTACGTGGCAATAACAACGCAATTTCCAGGCTCAACGCCTGCAGCAGCAATCACGCACGTATAGTGCCGATAAACCGAGAAGGCAGTCAGGCAAGTAAGCAAGCCACCAGCAAACAGTGGGCAGCGACGCAGGCAAGGCAGGCAACACAGGCTCGAGGAACAGGCAGGCAGCGAGGTTGGCAAGGCTGGGCAGGCTCAGGGACGGGGCAGGCACACAGTCGGCAACTTGGTGGTTGCTGCTGGTTATTGTTGTTGCTGTTGTTGTTGTTGTTGTCTTGACTTGTCGAGTTGAGCCGAGTTTTTGTAACAAGTTGTTCTGTTCGCAGAAGGAATTGCATCAGCATGCAGGCCAGAGTGCCACTAGACTATTAAGTTTTCTTTTTCTCTTGTTGCCTGCTGCTTTCATTTTTTTTTTCCTCTTTTCTTTGTTTTTTTTTTCATTTTTGTTGTGTTTTTATTTCGAGCAGCAGTTGTGCTGCAGAAGCTGGGGGAGTGTGGCAGGCAATGCTCGTGTGCTGCTGCTTTGGTTGTTGTTGTTGTTGTTGTTTGCTTATGACTTTTACTCACAGTGCTTATTTCAACTGCTTTTAGTGTTCGGAACGTATTTGAATTTGAATTTGAATTGCGGCGTTCTTGCATATAAAAACATTTTGTTATTCTAATTTAATACAAGCAGCGAAGAGTAGAGCAGCGTAGAGCAGAGCAGCGTAGAGCAGAGCAGGGCACAGCAGCATGGAGCAGCAAACAAAACGAATGTACACGAGTATCTACAAGTGAACTAAATGCATGTTGTTGCCATTGCTGTTGCCATTGCCGTTGCTGTTGTTGTTTTTTTTTTTTTTTTTTTTTTTTTTGTTGTCTTAGTTGTTGTGTGCTAAATTGTGCGTAAGCCAGCAAAGTTTTCTGCCAAGCAGCAATCTCTGATTGTAGGCGGCTTTCGTTCTACGCCTTCGACTCTACTACACTTCTCACCATGTGTGTGTTTGTGTATGCGGGTGTGTGTGTGTTTGGATGTCACACAACCGGGGCTCTGCTGCACGAGCGTCCAGGCAACCCGAAAGTCGTACGTGTCTGTGGCGTGTGTGTTACATGATTGCCTTCGTGCAGACAGGCGACAACGTAACGCAGCAAGAATCCTTGCAGGCAACCAGGCAGCCAGGCAGTCATCCCAGCAGGCAGGCAGGCAAGCAGGCAGGCAGTCAGCCTCATTAGAATTCTATATAGCGGCATAAAATTCCAATACCAAACCCCTTGCAGCATATGAATGTCGCTAGAGAAGCTGCGTTGCGTAGCGTAGAGTCAGGAGCTGACTGTAGCTGATCTGAGTCAAGTCGAGTGCTGCAGGACTTGTGTTGTCGTCGTCTTTGCTGTTGCTGCTGCTGCTATTGCCGTTTGTTGTTGTTGTTGCTTGCACGTTTTTATTTGCTATTTTTTTATGTATTTTATTTTATTGTCGTTTGGTTTTGTTATTGCCGTTGTTGTTTTTGTTGTTGTTGTCGTTATGTTGGTTGCTTGGCTGGCTGGCTGGCTGGCTGGCCTGTCTGTCTGTCTGAATGCTTGCTGGTTGCTTGTTTAGTTGTTATTGTTGTTGCTGTCGTTATTTTACTGCGTTTTATGCCGCACTTGCACTCGTACACTGCCATGTCGACTTCCGCCACTTATCCTGGCTGTTACTGTTATCCTGCCCGCTTTTAACCGAGCTGCATAAATTGAATCTGAATTTGTGAGCAAATTGTACACAGGAGACACATTATTTTTGAATTTTGCCTTTTAAATTTGTGGCTTTTCACTTTGTTGCTGTCGCTGTCGCTGGCACAGCCAACGTCGCTGCGACTGCGACCGAGACTGCTGCAACTGCCGCTACACGCTTGGCCAGCAGACGGCTGCACTACACACGCTGCTCACTCGCACAAGTCAACGTCGTAGACGCAATCCTAGTCGCAGTCGCAGTCGGAGTCGCAGTCGTAGTAGGTCAGTTTTGGAATACACATTGCAAACGCAATCTTTGCACTGCACACATTTCTCTTTGGTTTGTTTCTATTTTCGTTTTTTTGTTTTTTCCATTTTTTTGTTCTGGCATTTTTATTTCATCTTGGTTTATCATGCTGCCGACGACAGTCCGCCTGTTCGCCTGTCCGTCTGCCTTGCTGCCTGCCAGCTAGCCTGGCTGTCGCTTAGCTGCTCCTGTGCTGTGCTGTGCTGTCCTGCTGGCTTCGACGCACAAGCCTATTAAAGACCTAACAGCTGCCCTGTAAGGCTAAACAACTCTTTTGCTTACGCCCATTACACGCCCACACCCGCAACCTGCTGTGTTGTGTCGTGCCGTCCTGAACTGAGCCAGGCTGAGCTGAGCTGAGTTAAGCAGAGCGTAGCAGTGTGGAGCAGAGGGGAGCGGGGCGGTGGCAGTTCAACGCATTTAAATCAATAATAATTTTTCGTTTCTCTGCCCTGCCAGGCCTGGCCGGCCGTCTTCGGCTGTGTGCTGTCTGCCGTCTACTCTGTCCGTCTGCTGTGGCTGCTGTGTCTTCGGTTTCCTTGTACACCATGTACAGCATGTACGGGTAGCAAAGCAGTTTTGCAAATTGGTCTATGAAATCTAAATGTTTATTTAATCTGTCGCCATTGTAAATTTCTTGTATAAATATTGTATGCGTCTGTTTGTTTGCTTATTTGTTTCTGTTTTGCCTCTTGTGTGCTGCGTAGGCAGTAAGCAGCAGTCGGGAATAAGCAGTAAGAAAGCAGAAGTAAGCAGTAGGCAATGATGGCAGTTTCTCTTATTTGAATTTTTGTTATGCATAAAATATATTTTTACCCCTATGCCAATGCCAATGCAGATGCCAATGCCTATGCCGATGTCGATGCTGGCATCGATGTGCTGCTGTGTGCCATTCCAGCTGATTGTGTGTGAATATTTGCGCAAATGACGCACATTGATTGGTTTCCTACTCAACCATTTTTGATTGTGTCAATTTTCGAAAATTGTATTTTAAAAATAATAATAATGGGTTAAATGTACAATATGCGTCCCGCCTCGTCACGCCTCGCCTAGCCCCGGCTCATCACAACTCCTTACTTGAACTCATGCGTACAACAATTGCTTAAATGTCATTTTCAACTTTGATTGGCCTCCCTCAGTCATGCCAAGGCTTGCCTAGCTCTGGCATAGATCCATGGCCAAGTGAGCCCCCGCCCACCTATTATGCTTCAAGCTGTGTGTGCTGTGTGCTGTGTGTTGTGTGTGTGCCGTAATAACTTTGTATGCATGATTTTAGAAGTCGTTTGTGGTTTGTTTGTCGTAAAAATAACTGAAAGGCATTTATTAAATTTTGTTTGCGTAAGGATTAGGCACATGCAATGATTGTAAAATAAAGTTAATATTTTGACTATGACAAATTAAAAAGAAAAATAAAAAATAAAAATAAATATTCGTAAGTGAATTGTATAACTTGGTGACGTCAATATTATTGTGCGATTTTGTTTGGCATTGAAGTGTATTTATGGCCTCAATTGTATGTGTTGTTGATTTTTATGAAAAAAAAAAAAATAAATAAAAGAAAATAAAAAGCAGAAATCAGAATTTCCAACACATTGACAATTGAAAAATAATTGCAAGCAAAATGAATGGATCACACTCACTTTTAATTGATTTAATTTATGCACTGCATATGCTTTCCTTTTCTTTTATTTTAATTATTGACATTGAGGAACAGCAAGTGGATAATTATACAGCAATTTTTATTTAAATAATTGAAAACTCAAGTGCGTCGCATAATACATTAATCAGGATGCAGGGAATATGTACGTTATAAAAAGGATTTCCTCAGTTAAGACTGGTGTGCAATTTTGTAAGATAGTAGGAAAGATATATGTATCCAATATTTATACTTAGGCAGTGAAGCAGTGTTTGATTAAGCAACTTGTGCTTACAACTTTTTTAGCATACAGAAAGCAGTTTGGGCTTAGACATGTAGCAAAGTAGTGTTGATACCCATATATCGTGCAACAGTAATCCGATTGTGTCAAATACGTGTTTGAAAGGTGACATTACAAACTACATTTTTTACGAAGACTGTTCTGTAATTCGTCGCTTGTGTTAAAAGTTATTGCCAGTAATATTTGTAGCGAATTACTTCGTTGACATCGAAATTTCCTGAACAGAATCGCGCAATCTATTCCGGTGGTCCGGCGTTCACTCATAGCATCCTCACCGTAAACTGCACAAATTTTTCGGCATGTTTTCGCAGTGGTTTTACCTATTTTATTTTAAAACGCATCACATAGCATGTTTTTTCAGATATTTTACTCATTTTCAAATCAATATGATTTTTTGTAACGAAATTGTCTTCACAAAAAATGTTGCCTGAAATATTATCTGAAATGACACGTGTTCGCTTGGCACAATCGGATTACTGCTGCACGATATATGGGTATCAACACCATCTAGTCAAAAAACCGCACATACTTTTTAAATGATCCAATAAATTGTGAGATCTTAAAGGTCGTCTAAACTGCATAGTGGATTTTTTAATGTAGAGCCCAGACACACAAATAGTATACCTTATAAGAAGTTGGTTTGATTAAAATTGGCACTTAAATTAGACAAATTTAAGTGAATTAAATCAACTAAGGCATGAAAAGTCTTTACTGTGTTTAAATAGAAAAAGAGTCAAATTCGTGTTTTTGGTTATCAAAGCAGTCTGCATAAATCTTGTTATTTGTGTGGGTTTCTCAAACTCAGAATGTTTTTGGCTAATTTTAGCGCACAAGTAAAGTCTATAAAAAGCATTTTCCTTTTTTGTTACAGCATATGCCAACTGCAAACGCTGCTCTAAATATTAATTCGAAAGTGTTTTTTTAAGGCAAACTTTAATTGCTCCTATGTCAACATTTGGTAGAATATAAAAAAAATGTTAATTTTCTAACTGATATCTGTCAGTTTGCGGTAATGAAAAAAATAATTGTTGTTTGTTGCTTAAAATTTAAATGAAACTTATATAATTGGTTTTATGTAAGGCAGAGCATTAGGTTTAATTTGGCAGTGCATCGATAAAAGGAAATGCAGAAAGTTTATTGGAAAATTTAGCGGGCACTTAATTTCCTTCAATGGCCGCAAAAGTATCTTAAATGTGCTGCACTTCAAACGAGTTGCGCAGCAAATGCCCGTACGCCATAAATCCATGAGCCACTCGCACCGCCACAGCCATTACAACCGCTAATTTCATTTTAAATTACGGATTCATGCTCTGCACAGCAAACGCCAAGACACACACACACACACACAAGCGGGAGTAGTAAAGCAGTAATAAGGCACAAAAAGAACTAAGCGAACTCGAGTGGCTTGGGGTTGGGTTGAGCTGGGTTGGGTAAGGGAGCGAAAAGAAGCAACGCAGAAAAGGTTGCCAGCTTATTTAGTCATTCAAAAAGTTTCAACAAAAACATAAATAAAATCTAACGAAATTTCCACGAAGCAACAAATCAAATATTGCGTATACGCCGGGGAGTGCACTTGCAGCAAGTGCAAGAGTGCGATAGATTAATAGTTAAAAAGAGATAGCGTAAGCGTAAAGTTCGCACCGAAAGAAGTTTTTAAGCCAACAGCAACTTGAGTAGCTTGGCTCAATGCAGCGCGCTTGAAGCAGAAGCAGGCACTGAACTTGCGATACTTGCACTTGAACTGCACAGCATTGAGACTCTGGGAACGGGCATCATGGGCATGGGCATGGGCATGGGCATGGGAATGTGCTTAAGCTATGCACTGCGCTATGCTGTCGATGAGCCCAGGCACATGCACACATACACATACGCATAGCACGCGCGCAATGTGAGATGTCTTAAATAGCGTAAATTCCGCACATCGCCAGCATGAACGTTGCCGACGTCGACGCCGCCAATGTAATTTCACAGCCAAACAAGGCGACGGCAACGTCCAAAGACGAACGAAGACAACAAAAACCGCCACAGCAACTACAACAATTAAGAGTTGCACTTTTGCTTGAGTTTTACTTTTAACTCTCACCACGCGCACTCACACTCCATCCACAACCGCTCTCTTGCTTTTGCCTTCGCTCATGGCTTTTTTCGCTTGTTCGCCGCGTCTTTTAGCCCGTCTGCCGCTCGCCGTTTGTCGTTCGCCGTTTGCCGATTGCCGTTTGCCATTTGCTGGTACGCTGTGCTGCGTACTACGGCGCTGCTGCCCTCTCTTGATCGCCGCTGCGCAGCTGCACAAGCATGTTGTGATAAACTTATTCTTGTTAAATATTTAATTAAAATGCTTATTATCTCGCACTGCATTTTAATGAGTCTCCCAACTCTCGTGCGCCGCGGCGACGGCACTCATCGACTCGCACAGCAGTGGCTTACGTACGCTTTCGCACTTTTGCCTGCTCATTTCGGCTTGGGTGGATGTGTGTGTTTATTTGAGTTTGCTACTTTGCCTGTTATTGCTCTTATTATTATTATTATTATTGTACGTTTGTGCCAGCTAAGTACTGCGTACGTACATTCGTAGGTTCGTATGTATATTTGTTTGGTTGTTTGTTTATCTTGGCTTCTTTGCGTTGCTTGTTGGTGTTGGCTGTTCGCTGTTGTTGATGTTGTTGTTGTTGCTCTGCTTGTGTTCATATTTTTGTTGGTACTCTTTAGCTTAAACACACGCTCGTGCGGCAGACGTAGCACACAACCTGCTACGTGTATGTGCGAGCAGAGTAAAAACGGAGCCAGCAGCCAACAGTCAACGACCACAGACAACTACACGCAGACAGTAATTAACGACGATTCTATTGCAATTGTGGCAATTGTTTCGGTTTTGATTCCCCATACAACACGACCGAGTGCTGTGCATTACTTTTAGATTCCTTCCTTATTTCATTTCTGTTTCGTTTGTTTATTTTTTTTTGTTTTTATTTTGTTTTTCGTTTTGTTTTTTCTCACTTTTTAGTTTGCTTGGGATTTGCGCCGACATGTGCATGACTTTGGATTTGTATTATGTTGTGTTGTCTTGTGTTGTTGCTGTGCTGTGTTGTGTTGTTGCTGTAATAGCTGGCAATTGTATTTTAATGTTGTGGCAAACATACGTAGCCACGTTGTTTCATAAGATTTTCTATGCTATGCGCACTTAATTTGATTTCTCTTCGGCGGCAGCATACCTGATGTATACTTAAGCTAAGCATAATACGTGTCTGGCATATGTGAGCTTATCTTATAAAAAAAAAAAACAAAAAGAGAAAAAGAAAATAAAAACTGTTTACTTTATAAATTTAAAAATGTACGAATTTTTATTTGTACAAAATTAACTTCATTTTTGTAGGCATATGTAATTGTGTAACTTCGTTTGACGTCTAATTTGAATGCAAACAGAGTATAGAGGCAGGATACTCGCCGGTCCTTAAACAAATGCTTACCTTTTTCGATTTTTTTCGCTTCGTTTGTTTGTTATGTGTTTTTTCGGTGTTGCTACTGTTGCTGAGTTTTGTTACAAATTAATTAAACAAATGTTTACACGACCTTCTTTCACCTAACCGTTTTTTTATACATTCTTTTTCTCATTTCATTGCAGAGGATTCGGCTTCGTAACGTTCAGTGATCCAGCTAGCGTAGATAAGGTTTTAACACAAGGTACACACGAACTAGATGGTAAAAAGGTAAATGCTGCTATCTCTCTTTCATTCTTTCTCTCAAACACACATACATACTCACACTCATACAGCACACACAGTCACACACTTTCACGCCACACTAGACGCAACTTCAAATACACATACTCGCACACCCGCACACTCGCTATTAATTTCAGCTTGCAGCTTTAGACAACTTCAAATCAATATTTACGTAAATAGCAAAAGCAAATCTTCGCAAAACAAACAGGAAAAATACTCGTTGGAAAATGGAAAACAAAAAAAAAAAAAAAACCATAAAAAAAAATGAAGAATGGCAAACATGAAAGCAAAATATTTAAACGTTTGCAAAAATGGCAAAAAAAAAAAAAGAAAAAAAAAACTAGAGCTGACGACGTTGTCGATGTGCGGCATTTTTCGTTGTTACTGTTGCCTGTTTTTTTTTGGTTTATTTCTATTTCTATTTTGTTTTTTGATTTTTTTGTTTTGATTTTTCAAAGCGTTGTCGGCAAAGTTCCGCTTTGTTTGTTAGTCAAAGCGAGTCAAAGCAGCGCGCAAAAATGCACGTTTGTAAACAGTTTTAATTACGACAAATTTTGAAAGGCTTAAAGTTCGATCCGCATAACACAACACAAGCAAACAAAAAAAAAAAAATAAAAAACGAAAAAAAAAACTTGAGTAGCAAAACGGAAAGGCAACAACAAAGAGACAACATTTTGCAAGTAGATTTTTGCAATGGACTTTTTGCGACAGCTTTGCTGTGTGTTGCCCAAAAAGAATAACTGGGCAGAGAAAACGGAAGTGGGAAGCCCACACAGTAATAGGTTATAAGCATAAGTAAGCTAGCGGCAGGCAAGGCGCGTACCTTTGGTCAAAGCACGTAATGCGTATACGCCATGTTGCATTAACATAATTAGCTTTGCATTTGTGGCAGCGGCTCGGCAGCCATTGCGGTTGATTTCATATTTGCTTTTATAAGTAACATGGCGGCGGGCTTTTAACTTTAAATCAAGTTTGCCGACTGCTCGCCTGCAAAATAATAAAAAAAAAAAAAAAAACCGGAAGGCCATCAGCGACAGTAAAAGCGGCAGCATGCAGTATGTTGGCTGTAGGAAGCTGTTGGGATGATGCATGGCAGGCAGGTAGCAGCACAGACACGAACGCACATGGTCACACACATACATATGCATATGCAGTGCATAGTTCAAAAACTAAAAACCAGTTAGTAAACATTTTTCGGAATTGTTTTACATTTTCATGTGCTGCAATTTTGTTGGTCTGTCGGTCGGTCGGTCAGACGGTTGTGCTGTGTGTTGTTTGGTTTTTTGGCTCGGTTTGGTTTTCTATATTTCGTTTCGTTTTTGTAATTTTTTTGCGACGTCATATATTTCCGCATATTTTTGTTTTCCATTTCGTTGCGCAAAACTCTTAACCGATTTCGTTTGGTTTCGTTTCGCTTCGTTTTGTTTATTTGTTTGCTTGTTTATTTGTTTGTTAGCCAATTGCAGTTGGCAAAAGCGCACACGTCAGCGCAGCACAATCGTCTGTCATTCTGGCAGTCACGCAGTCAGGCAGCTAGGCAGCTACGTTGGCAGACAGGCAGCAATGTAGGCAGACAGACAGACAGACAGGCAACAAGGCAGTGAGGCAGTCAGTAAGTTAGTTAGCTAGGCAGGCTGGCAGGCTGGCAGTTGTTTAGTCGTCGTCGGCCATGGCAGGCACTCGGCATGGCAGGCGGACACACTCAGCACTGATTAGTTTTAATTTTAATCTAAAAATCAATTTCCCGCTGCTGCATACACACAGGAAATCACTTTGGCGCAAAGCGAATAGCGTCGACGCTGACGTCGCGCATCCCCTTGCTGCTCATCAATCTAACACCCACACACCCGCACACCCGCACAGTCGTCACGCCTACAGCCTAGAGCCGCCGACACGCCTCACAAACATTTTGGCATTTGTTTGACATTATGTTGCGAATTTTTATTATTACTTGTATTTTTTATTTGGATTTATATTTTCTGCTTGCTGTTTTCTTTGCTTTCTCACTTTTCTTTTTTTTTTCTTTCACTTTTTGTCATTTATTTTTTTTTTTTAAACTTCGCGCAACACTTTAATTCATTTTGCGTTGTTGTTGATTTCGTTTTTATTTATTTATTTTCATTTTTTTTTTTTTGTGTTTTTCCTACGTTGTCATTTCATTTCGTTTCGTAACGTTTTTGATGTAATCATTTCAGGATATTATTATTATTATTATGATTATATTTTTCTTCTGCTTTGCTGTTGCCTTTGCTGTTGCTTATTAGTTGAGTTGTGTTCTTAGTGCGCGATAACAAGAAGCGCATTTATGCAGCCTCACGCGTTTTTCGCGTAACAAGCAAAAATGTAAGCAAACCTACACCCGACCCCTCCCTCCCCCACTCCCTGCCCAGGCTGTTGGCAATTGGCAGTATGGTCATGGTGTGTCCTTGTTTGATACAGGGTGGCTCCATGTTGCGGGCACGTTGTTGTGGCTGGCAAATGCTGTGAGCATTGCGTACTGCGATAGACTTAAGCTGGACAGTCTGTCTGTCCGCACGTACGCCTGACAACGCACAAGAGTGCGAAAAGAAAAATGCTGCAAATGAAATAAAAATTAAAATTGAATTTTTATGATTTTTAATTATTTTTAATGACGTTGCTTATTAACGTTTCCGCGCATTCGTGTTGGACGCCATCCATTTGTCGGAGTAGCAGCAGTAGCAGCATCAGCAGCAGCAGCACTGTCTCACTGTCTCCTACAAATTCACACTCCCACTCACACTGTGGACACTCTTTCTCGTTTGTGCTTTTGCAATTTGTTATGCTTTAATTCGCTTTGCGCGACCTGCTGACGACTGGTGGCCGGCCGTCCGTTGCCTAGTTGTGCTCAAGTTTCCTTTTCGTGGAACTGCTGCCGTTGCCGCCTCTTGTGTGCGTAATGAGTAGTTAAGATTTATGCAAGATTTATTGGCGCTATTAATTTAAAGAGTTTTAAATTGCAGCGTTGTTGACTTTTTTGGCAAATTGCTAAGCGGGTTAATACGCTGCGCACTTGTGTGTCTGTCTGTGTGTGTGTGTGTGGTCTTCTATCCAGTATGCCACCGTCGCCATGTTTATTAATGTTGTTTTTAGTAAAATTGTCTATCATAAATCAGTCATGCTTGGCGTGGGTCATGTGGGGGGGAGGGCTAGCAACTGGCAGTACTTGGAACTGGCTTTAAGTCCGAGCATATTTGTGGATTTAATTTTTATAGCATACTTTTTGGGGTTAGCATATTATTTCTGCTCTCGCGCGTCTCACTACATAAATCGTGCAATATCTTATCGACTATGGGCCGAATTCGTGTTTGCTCTTTTTTCTGGCTTCCTTTTGCATCTTTTTTTCCCTCATATTTCTAGTAACATTTCACAAATATCTGCCTTAAACGCAATAACTGTCAGCATTATGCATGGACCGCAACGCAACAGAACGCAAGGCAACGCGCGTTGTACACCTGCCTGCCTGCCGTCGCCGCCCGCACGAACGCATGTCGACACGCGTTATCTGCGGCGCAAGCTATGCGCATTTACACGCTCATATACATACATATATATATATATATATAGATACATGTGTATGTATGTATGTACAGTTATACAGGCATATACAACGCACGCAATAAATTAAAAATCATATTTATTTCGCTTCGTGCCTCATGTAATTTAAGCGTTTCATTTAAATGTTGCAGCTACAGCGAAATTTTGTTTTGCGCAGGACTACTTCTTAGCGCATAACTGATTATATTTTGCTTTTTCTGCTTGCTGCCTTTTGCATATACAATACATTTACAATACACGCACACACTCTCACACACACACACTCTCATACGATATGCACACTCATATATATTCTATTTTTTTTCGTAACTCGCTGGCATTTCCAGAACTTGTGGCACTTCTACTACATTTCTCATAATATTTTTTCTTTTTTCTTCATTTTTCTATCTGTTTGCAGGTCGACCCAAAAGTAGCTTTCCCCCGGCGAGCGCATCCCAAAGTGAGTATCAAAAAAAATTATATATATATATATATATATTATATATAAATATGCTATATATGGAGAAAAAAAAAAGGAAAATAGAAAATAAAAACATAAAATATGCTGAAAATGGCATATGAATGGCTTAGGGTCGCTAGGCGTTTAATGGGCGTGGGCACGATTTTTGGCTGCTAGGCGCAAGCAGAAGAAAGTGTCATAAGTAGCAGTGAATGGGCGTTAAATTAAAAAAATAAAAAAATAAAAAGCATAACAACAATAACAACAACAGCAAGCAAAAAAGAACAGAGACACAAATAAAAATAAAAAAGAAAAAAATAAATGTAAGAACAGCAAAGAAACACCGCAGCCCATAAAGGAAAGGACATGCTAGGTAGGTGCCTGCCGCAGCCTGAACTGAGTTGAGTTGAACTGAGCTGAGCTGCGCTAAGTTCAGTTCAGTTGTATTGGAGGGGGAGGGTAACAGTGAAAGTGCGAGAAGCATTTCTAAGAAAGTATCGTGTGTGTGTGTGTGTGTGTGTAGGAGTATATGCATGCAGCAGATAACTTTGCGGCAGCATTGGCCGCGACAAGTGATGATGACAACAGTTCCTTGTGGGTTGTTCCATGTTGTAGCTAAATGCCATACGCACGTTGCGATTGTTTCATTGTTATTGTTGTGGGCCACAGAGCCCGCCATCGCTGCCGCTCGACAAATGTGCTACAACGTTGCGCTGCTCTGCTCTGCTGTGCTCTGCTCTGCGACCGCAAGCATCTTGTCAAAACGTACTCAGCCCAAATGCGGCCGAGACACGCACACAATGAGCTGACAACGATGTTGGTAAGCATGAAGTAGCGCATACTCGCATCCTTATCGCCACGCAGATGATTTCCGCTTCCGTTGTCAGCAGCGTTGTCCTTGTGCTCAACGCCGTCCTCAGCGTCCTCATCGCCAACGTACACGGCTGTGTCGTCGTTCTTCTACTCATACTTTTTCTCACGGTTCTCAATCTCGTTCCCGTTCCCGTTCTCGTTCCCGTTGTCGTCGTCAACGTTGCGTTGTTGCGTCTTCGTTGTGTGCCTTGTGCCGCCAAAATGCTCGTCACAGGCTTAGCAGCCGTTGGCTCTGCGCACTCCTTCTGCTATGTTTTGCTTCGTTCTTTTCATTTTTTTTTGCCTACAGTCAGACAGCTAACCCCGCTCGCTGCTACTTATGTAATGTTATTATTATAATATTTGCTTATTTTTTTTGTGTTTTGCATTTTTTGTGCTTGCTTTTTTTTTGGCAAACACATTCTTACTGGCTGCGCCGCAAAAGGATCCCTCAGTTATATTAAAAGGCGTTTAAAAACATAAATCCAACGCAAAACGGCTGCTTATGAAAATTACGAGCAAAAATAAATGCCAACATGCTAAATAGGCAAGTGGCGCAGTGTGGTGGGACAACAAAGCCAACCAAAAAAAAAAAAAATAAAAAATAAACCAAAAAAATAAAAAGAAGCCAACCAACGAGCATACAAACGCACAAACGAATGGAGGATAAAAAACAACAACAACAACAAAAATAAGAAGAAAAACGTAGCAGAGCAAAGAAGTAACAAGAGCTCACATAAAAGCCCAAAGCGGCTTCTTTTGCTTGGCTCAACGCTCGCGGGCATGGCTGCTCTTCCTCTTCTTTTATGCTTTGCTCACTCCTCTTGCTATCACACTCACACTCGCAGTCAGTTGCGCTTGCACACGCTTAAGCATAAAAATTTGTCTTATAATCGCAAAAATGTGAGTAAAACGCGCGTCGCGTCGCGTCGAACTTAAGCGACTGCAAAATGCGCTGCAGGCAATTGCTTAGCATAACGTAAGCGATTATGAGATTGTTAACACTTGGCAGCTCCCCTGCGCAGCACGGTTGGCAGTTGAAGTTGCCCCGTTGCCACAACGCTCGATTGCTCGGTTAGCTGTTTGTGTGCAGATTATAATTAAAAATCAACTGCAAGTTGATGCACACGCTGCCTGCCACATTGACAAACAGCCACAGCTGCCACAGCCGCCGCCGTCATGGCAGCCACACGGCCGCCACCGCAGACACGGTCACAGTTGTCGATATAGTTAGTCAGCCTGATCTTGGCTAATTTAATTTATAAACGATGTTACCACACATACACACACACACAAACACGCGTATCACTTAATGCGCTAAACACACTTCGGCAACTTCAGCATGTCACAAAATACGCTGCGAAAGTTGAGCTATGCTGCGTTGCCTTGTGTTGCCTTGCCTTGCCTTGCCCTGCGTGGCGTTGAGTTGCGCTGAGCTGAGGTTGCGTTGAGGTTGAGACCGCTAGTCTGTGGCCGAAGTTACACCGTCAGCTAAAGCGGAACCCCTCACGGTAACACAACAACAGAATCAAAAAAAATACAAAAAGAGAAAAAACAATAAAAAAAAAAAAATATCAGAAAAGAAAAGAAGAGAAAAGGGAGACTAGCAGCGGAAGCGTACAAAAAAGTGACTAACAAAACGTAATGGTTAGCAAGCGTTGATTCGGATGGTAGGAGGGATGAGTGGGCAAGGCGGCACAGCACACAAAGTTGAGAGTAGTATAATGAAATGCGAAAAAAATGATAATACTTTAGACCATAAAATGCAGATGAGCCGAGTAAGCAGAAAAAAAGCGACTTAGGAATAAGAATGCCACTGCAGCACCCAAACCCTTGAAATGTTGCTCCAACTGCTTTGCTGCTGCTGCTGCTGCTGCTATGTGTGTGTGGTGCGTATGAGCGTGTGGCGCATACGACTGTGCGCAGCCATAAAAGTTTAATAATTGGTTGGCTTTTTTTCTATTTGCACTTATTTTCTTTTTTTTTTTGCTTATTTTTTTTTTTTTCATTTTTTCTTAACATTTCTCATTTGTGCGACTTTTATGGTTTTTTTTTTTTTGTGTTCCTTTTTTTATCTGCTATACGAGTGTGCGTGTGTGTGTTTGTGTGTGTGTGTGTGCTGGGTCTGGCGTTTTTGCAACCACTTCGACCAGCGACATATGCAAAAGTGTTCAAAAGGGTTGTTAGATTGTGCTATTTCACAAGTAATCTCTCGCAAACGCCATGAATAAGTGCGCCTGGCACTGCTGCAAAACGAAAGTGAACAGTAATACAAAAAAAAAAAGAAGAAAAAAAAAATAAAAAATGAAAATAACAAAAAGAACAAAGAAAAAAAAAATCACATGCAGGAAAGTACAAAAAAAAAAAACCTAAATTGAAAAAGTAACAAGAGAAAAAAAAAAAAGAAAAGGAAAGCTGAGATTAAGCCGCATGTGGTCATCCTTGTGCCTTATGTGTGCGTTGGTGTATATGTATGTGTGTGTGTGTGTGTGTGTGTATGTATGTGTATGTGTACTTGCGTTCTAAAGTTGGGCTATGCTGTATGCTGTGCCATGACTTCGGTCTGCTAAGCTTGGACGTTTTAATGCCGCTTGACCCATATTCACTTGTTTCGCAAATCGTAAATGTAAACGTAAACGTTAACGTAAACGTAAAGATGCAGCAGCAAGCAGCAGCAGTCAAGTATTTGTTGCTTGATTTGCTGATTAGTTGAATTTATGACTTTTAGACTTCAAAATGGCCAATATTCAATTTTATTTGCCACACTTTAATGCTTCGGGTCGAATAGGCTGCACAAAAAGGTTTAATCAACGCAATAAATGATGTTCTTCATTGCTCTACTTACTGTTGTTCATTGCAGTTGTTGTTGTTATTGCTGTTGTTGTTGTTGTTGTTGTTGCCTAGCACGGCACGCGAGAATTCATTCCCATTGAACGTGCAATTTCTTTATGCGGTAATTTTGTTGGCCATTTCAAGTTGTCTACATTATGTTGGCCTTTGTGGAGCGCAGTTTGCCATTTGTGGTGGTGATGGTTTTTTTTTTTTTTGGGGCTGTTAATGCTGGGTCTAGTTCTTAGCCTGGGTAATTTATGCTGATGCAGCTTTACATTGAAACTGCCAATATGTGATTTAGAAATTAATTTCACTTTGCCGTTAATATAAAATGACAGAACGCTGCCTGGCAAGGAAAAAACAAAATTTAATTATAAGCATCTTCTGTCACGTCCTGCTTTTTATATCTTCTCTTCTCATTTAGCTATGTTGTTATCGAAGTAAGTTAAGGACTCTTTAACAATTGATACATTGTTTACTCTCAGACGCATGCCTTCAAGAGCTTCCCATCACTGACTCATTTTACTTGGGCCAGCTTTGTTTTATTCGTGTGTAATGCGATGAGAGCAGCCGACATTTCAAAATCTGTATTAAAAGTTGAAAGCCATATTCGGATAATCTCCATTGCAGTGCCCTACTATTTTCTGGTAGCTTAGCATTCCGATTATACACCTGTCACATGAGTAAGTTGGACTTTGGCTATCCCATAATTTGGAGGCCACACTCAATGTCAGTTACAGCCCTAATTTTGTGGTAACACACAGTATTAAGTGGCGAGTGTATTCCTCGTCATCCTGGCTAATAAAGTGTCGCTTAAGTAAGTTGACTCGTGTAAGCTCAAATCGGATTGGCGCAAATCACTGTTGAATATGACTCAGCATTATAGTATGGATTCACTTGGTGCCATTAGGGAATATGTTCTTTGCACAGCAGCAAGGCCAGCGTAGGTGCGAGCATTTTGTGTGGGCTGCTTATTTGACAAAGCAAATGGAAGTTTATGTGGCTAATATGCAGCGTGAAGCGTGCAGAAGTGAGTCTACGAGTTGGACACTAGGCAGACACGCTACAAAGTTGGAAATGGCGAATGACGACGTTGCTGTGAAAGTGAACTTGCTCAGTTAAGTGTCTCTGCGTAAGGACAACCCTACATGTCGCACACTTTGCTGCTGAGTAAAATAGATGAGTGCTGCTGCAACACTTAAGAGTCACACTGCGGTGCAAAACAAATGGCACAGTTAAGAGACTCGTGTACAATTTCAATCAATTTTCATAAATATTCATTTGCAACTTTCACTTGAAACGTTGCTTCATAAGCACAATTTGAGCCATTCTTCATTTTACCTAGGATATGCACTGAAGCTGTGTACTTCATCAAAACGAAGGCAGACAAAGCAGAGAAAGAAGAAAAGAAATAAAAGCCGGACACGTGCTCAGACTCAGCATAATATGCACAAATAAAACTCGTCACGCTCGATTAGGGTTAGAAAAATAAAGTGTAAATTTGATAATAAATCCAATTGCACATAAATATTGAGTATACGACATGTGTGTGCAGGAATATGTTAGTTGTGTGTGTGTGTGTGTGTGTGTTGAGCAAAGGCAGACTTGTGTGCCAGCAACCGGCTGCGTGAAATATTTTCACAGAACTACAAAATTTTCCAATCGATTAAAAGTGATGAGCATGCTATTATCAACTTCGTTTGCCAATCCCTGACTGCGTCCCTGGCTGCCTGCCTGCCTGGGTCCTTGCCTGCCCGCCTGCCTGCCTGGGTCCTAGCCTGCCTGCGTGCTGGCCTGCATACGTTGCACACACAAGACGGAAACAATGTGGCAGAGGGCATGGCATGGCATGGCACGCGTTTGGGCGCTAGAACAAGGCACAATTGCATTGTAGAACTATGAACATAAATCTAATAAATACTTTTGTGAAACAATAAATTGTAAAATATGTAATCAATCAAGGAAAGACGCAAGAATGCCGGAAGTATGCGTCTGCACTTTTTCGAAAACCAAAAGCGAAACTTCCGCACCATTTGCAGAGCGAGCAAAGTAATGCCAACATGCTGCGGGGTCGAAGTAAATTGAATGGCGAGACAGACACATACTCACACTCATACACACACGGATGAACGGACGGACGGACGATTGGACAGACTGGCAGATGGTAGGGCGGACAGACAAGACACAAATAAATGTGCATAGAACAAAACGAAACGCAACGAAATGAAATGAAATGAAATGAAACGAACAAATAGAAAAATGTATGCGAACAAGTAGAAAGCATTAATAAAAAAACAAAAAACACAAAAAACACCAAACAAAAAGCAGCAAAAAAAAAACGACAGTGGAAAAACGATAATAAACCAAAAAATGGGGGGGAAAAAAATAAAGTGAAAAGTTGAAAGTGCAATTCTGGCGTAATTACATTCACAAAAAGTGAAAAGTTGCACAAGTATTATGTGTGTGGCATGCACACGGTGCTAGCCAGCACACACACACACACACATACACATATACTCACCCACACACACGCATACATAAGCACTGCTGCTCAAGCTGACATGCTCTCGAAAGCAATTGGTGTGCGTGAGTGTGTGTTAGTGTGTGTGTGAGTGTGCGTCTGCTGCTGCGATATGCGCTTAACAAAAGCAAAAATTAATTTATTTCAATTGAAGATGAACTTTGTATGCGAAGTTATTCCTTCACAATTGTCTGACTCAGTCGGTTGCTTTGTTCGTTCGTAGCTTGGTTGGTCGGTTGCTTCGTTGCTTGGTTGGTTCGTTGGTTTGGTCGTCGCTCGTTGTTGGCTGTCGGTGGTCGGCATGTGTGAGATTTTTCTTGTTGTTGTTGTCCGAGGGTAGTTGCTCGCTTCAGCTGGGCCTGGCTTCCCTTGTCTTGCCCAGCTTGGTGCTGTACGTTGCTTTCGGTGACAAAGTGTCAGCAGTGGCGATAACAGCCGCAGGACTTTTCATATACGTTTGTCCTTTCGTTTGTTCTAACTGCGCGAAAAGTCGACTTTATACGCTCCAAGCTCAACGCTGCACGCTTCACACTCCACACTACACACTTCACTTCACTTCACTTCGCTACACTTCATTTTACTGCTCAGCAGTGCTCAGTGTTCGACGATGCTGCCGTCGTCAATGTTGCTTGGCCACATTCTACGTTGTCAAGCGAAGTTCGTGTGCAAGTTTCGCAGCTTGCAGGCACACTCACACACACACACCATACATACACACATTGGTCTATCTATTGTATATGCACGAGTAAATCTCTTCAGTTATTCCTGATTTTTTTTTGTTTCTTTCAAGTTTCCCCTGCTTATCGCTGATTTAGTGCTGTGTCAGATTATTAAATTTGCTGGGCGCTGACTGACTGCTTAGCTTAAAGATATTATTTTAATTTGCTGTGTTTTTCCTATTCATTTTATTTGTTTGCCTTTAAGCGTGCCGTCATTTTTATTTTGTGCTTTTTTTCATTTTTTTTTTTTTTTTGACAGATGTTTTGATAGTGGAAATTCATAAAAAATTGCATTGACAGCTTTCGTTGCGCTTTCATTCTTTTTCGTTTTTTTTTTTTATTGGTTTTTTTGTATTTCATTTTAGCTTTTTTTTTGTTGTATATTTTGCTTGCACAATCAGGTGTCGCCGGATGTCGTTGGCAGTTTCATTGATAATTTGTTTTAATGTATTTGACATTTACATTTGACATTTTTGCGTTGCTGTTGCTGTTGCTGTTGCCGTTGCCCGTTTGTCGTTGTTGTTGTCATTTTTGTTGTTATTGTTGTAATGTTTGTATTGCTATTATTGCTAAATATTTTATAAAGTAATCAGACCAGACAGACAATCGTGCCATCTGTGTATGAGCGTGTGGCTCATTGAAATGAAGTTCGTGCCATGAATACTTTTTGATTAGTTTTTCGCATTCAATTCAAAGTTAAGCAATAACAACAACTACAACAACAACAACGCTAACCGATATAGTCGAGCATGTAATAATTTGATGTGTTATCGACTTTTGGTAAACATTTGCGCTGAGCGAGTTGAGTTCTTCTTAAGCACATAACCAAACACTGCCGACGCGTTATCCTCGCAAAGCACTAAGCTGACCCCTGAGCCTAGCAACTGCTAGGGCAAAGGTCGCTCAGGCAGTAGAACTTAGCTAAATGTGCACAAGCAGTTCCTGCCATGGGTGACCTCAGCAAGGCTATACGGTGCCCAATAAGGCGATGTCTGTGATGACTGTGTCAGACGCCTGCGAATGTTGCATGGGTAATGGCAACAAATTGGAATATAGATGAAAACGATTTAAACGTTGCGACGCAAGTTTGCTTATTACAATTATTGAAAGCTGCTTTTGTGCTCATTTATTGACTTTTATATTGGTTAATGGTTTTTCGCCTTTATATTGTTCGTTTTTTGTTTTCCTTAACCTTTTCTCCATAAGTATGCAAAACTTAGTGACTATCAAAGCGCAAATTTCTTATAGTGTAATATAAAATAAATTTAACAATACTGCAAAGATGCAATTGTGGCATAGTTTCTTTACAAAAAAACTAAAGCCAAATAGATAAAGTGGATGAGTATTTTTGTGTAACATCTTAAATAAGCCAACAAATATGCTGAGCCTGTTCCTCTTCGCCTATTGCAGTCTGCACAGCAAATTATGTGTATTAGTTCTTTTTTTTCTTCTTCTTTTTGTCAACACCGCCAACAGTTTTGCAAAAGTCGATTTTATGTTTGCAATTTGCTTTAAACGTTAAACGATATCAGGGCAACACTATCTCGCACAGGCGGACGTACTTACTTACGTACGTAGGTACATACGTACAAAATATGCGAATCCTGTTACAATGCTATGAACGCATGCAGCAGCAGCAGCAGCATCAGCAGCCAGAGTAGCATCAGCGACACATACGACATCAAGCTGCTGTAAGCCAAACAATATGTGCGAGCATGAAACCACACCAGCAACAACAACAACAAAAACAACAGAAACAACAAGAGCAGCTACATCAGACAGCAGCCAACAGCCAGCAGCCAGCAGTCGGTAGTCAGCAACCAGCTGCGTGCCCCTTTGCGTCGCTATGCTTCATTTCACAACTTTGGCGACTTCGAGGACTGCCAGCGTCGAGTCTGTGCCACGCACCAAATCAAAAGCCACAAAATTTCATGGCAAATCCAAAAATAATTGACAAAGTTTGAGTTAGTAAGCGGGCGAGCAGATATTGATGATGCCTCTGCATGTATATGTATGTGTGTGTGTGTGTTTATGTGGGTGTGTGTGTGTGTTTGGAAATGAAAACAGCGTGTCCTCATCGACGTTGTGCTCATTGTTCGCACCGTCCTTGCCGCTGTCGCGGTCGACGCTGACGTTGAAGTTGACGTTGAAGTTGACGTCGGTGTTGTCTGCGTTGGAGACAAAAATTGTGCGAAATATTTGGCCACATATGGCAAAAGTTTGACAGGTAATGTGGATTTGTGTCATATGCTGTGCGGTGGGTGGTGCGACGGCGGGGTGCGGGGAGGCGAGGCAAGGCTTGGGTGCTCTGTAGTTTTATCATGTGTAGGTACACACTCGTAGACCATGCGAAGGAGGGGGTTGACTGTATGTGGGTTAGTGCTGGTCCGTGTATGTGTGTGTGTGTGTGTGTGTGTGTGTGTGTGTGTGCGTGTGGCGCTGATTTTCAACACTTTTCGGCGAATGTTTCGTTTTAATTTTCTTTACATTTCTTGTTTTATTTCTCATTTTTTTTTTCGTTTCGGTTTTTTGTTTTTTTTTATTATTTCTTTTTTTTTTTTTTGCTGTGGTGTTTTGTTTTTGTACTCATATTTACTGTTCTTGTTAACGTTGTTGTTTTTATTTTTGAGTCAGACACTTTGCTGCTGGGTGTTATTTTTATTTTTCACACAATTTTGCTTGCTTTGGCTTGTGGCTGATGCTTGATGCTTAATGCTTGGCTGCGTGCTTCTGCTGCTGCTCCCTCTTCTCCTTTTGATGTTGCTGCTGCTGCTCTTGTTTATGTTTTTGTTGTTGTTATTGTTGCTGCTACTGTTGCTGTTGCTTATGATGCTTTGGCTGCTATTCGTAGTTCCTTAGCATGCTTATGTTTTTCGATGCTAATGTTGTTGTTGTTGTTGTTGTTTTGCTGGTTGTCAGGATATGCGATTATCTGCCTGGTTTCAGTAACCATTTAAGTTTAATGAGATACTTTTTAAAAACCTCATAAATGGCTATGATAACCACTTAACGTCGAAAGCAGCTAAAGCAGCAGCTCCAGCCACAACAGCAGCGCACGACAACGGTGTCGGCACAGCAGACACTGAGCAAAACTACAACAACAGGAGCCACAACAACAACAACAACAATAGCGGAATCCAACTACGGCACATAACAAAAACAATTTGCATATTAAACTTGCGCCTCACGAATTTACTCACTCAGTTATATTGTACGTACACACGTCTGTCTGTCTGCTGTCCGTCCTCTCCTTCTCACCGTCTGTCCGCTGGCTTGCCTGCCTCGTCTGCATAACTACTTGCTAATCACTGCTGTCTCGCTTGCACGCATGGGCCATCTATTGGCTGCTTCGCGGCTTGTGCCTGGCGTAGTTCACTCGGCGGATGCTGTTGCCGTTGCCGCTTTGGCGCGGGGGGCTCTGGGTGCGCTGAGGAGTGTGGATTGCGAAGCAGAGTAGTGCGCAGCCATACTGAGCTGAGCCGAGCCGAGCTGAGCTGAGGCATACGTACGTAGCCGTGCGCTTCAGCGCTCAGCGTTCTTTATCCCGTGAGAAATATGCTTGCGGCGCATTCAGTTTAATTTGATTAAATTTTAAAATTTTCACATAAAAGTTGTACCTTGTTGTTGTTGTTGTTTTTGTTATATTTTTATTATTTTTTTTATTTTTTATTTTTTCTGTATTTTCCCACAGATACTCGTACTATGTGAGCATGCATACATTCAGGCATAGTATCGCTTTTTTGCGTTTCATGGTTTTTAACTTGTTTGCATTTATTTGTTTTTGTTCATTTTCCGTTTTCGATTTCGTTTTCTGTTTCTGTTTTTTGCTGTTTGTTGTTTGTTTTTGTTCCGCTGTGCGCATCAAAGGCTTTTCAATGTGCGGACGCTTGCTTACGTTGGCCGCTTTGCTGCCACCGGGCACCTAAAGGGTTAATACGGCAATGAGCAGCTTTGGGCGGCAAATGCTTTTTATCTGCTCAGATGGTTTCGCTAACTCTATTGCTGTCCTCTTTCTCCCTATCTCTCTCTCTCTCTCTATCTCTCTCGCTCTATGCATACCTCGTATAAAATATTTCAAGTTTGTTGCTGATGTTCCTGTCGTTGTTGTTGTTGTTGTCTCGTTATTTTAACTTTTTCACAGTCGTCGTCGTCGCTGTCGTCGCTGTTGTCGTTGTCGTCATCGTCGTCGTCGTTGTCGTTGCCGCTTTCGTCGTGTTGTTGTTGATGTCGTTGTTGTTGTTGTTATAAGGCTATTAATGCTATTGTTGTTGCCAGTGTTGTCGTTTTTCAACTATTTGCACAATGTTGTTTTTTTTTTGTTTCATTTCGGTTTTTGTTTTGTTTTTTTTATTTGTTGTCTCATTTTGTTTTTATTTATTTTTTGTGTTTCTTTGTGCAGTTTCCTGAGGTTTTTGTTTTATCGGCGTCCGGACGTTTATGCTTACTAGTTTGTTTTTGTTGTTGTCATTGTGCAACTTGTTGTTCTTGTTCTTCTTCTTGTTGTTGTTGTTGCTGTTGCTTTAGTTTCCCATCTTGTTCTTGCTCTGCTTCACAACTTCCGGTTGCACCGCACATAGTTATGGCTCGGTTTCCGCGGTTAAAACACAGATTTCGACTTTTTGTCTGCAAGTTTTCTGCTTTTACTTCTTCGCCTTCTTCTCATTCTTCTGCTTATGTGTCCCACCCCCCCTCCATGTTGTTTGCATTTTACACTTTTTGCTTCTACCGTTGTTCTTACTATTGTTGTTTTTGTTGTTGCAGTTGTTGTTTGGTATTTTCTTTGACTGCCGCCTTGTGGATTTTTGCATTTCACTTACTTTTGTTTTAATTTTCGCTGCATTTTGTTGCTTTCTGTTTTGCCTTTCGTTGCATTTAAGGGACACTTTAATAAACAGTTTTATTTAGTTTGCCATCATTTTTAATAATATTCCGACTAAGTAAACGCTTGGAGTTGCCTTAAGTGGAGTTCGTGGCAAGTTGAATTTCAGCTGGCTGCTATGATTTACCATGGCCTGCTCTGGCTTGGCTTGGCTGGGCTTGGGTTGGTTTGGGTTGGCTTGACTTAGCTTGGCTTGTTTTGAGTTTGCTTTCGTTGGCTATGCAACCAACGTCGCTAAGGTGCACGTTTTATTTTGGTAATGCATTAAATAAAATATTATTGCTTAGCTGGCATTTTTTTTTCTGTGCAAAACTGAAACTTGAAACAGCAATAGACACAAGGATAATGGCTGCTGCCATTTGGGCTACGAAGGCGGTCTGGCCAACCGTGCACTTAGCTGAGTTTTGGATGCAGATCTTTTAAAAATGATTTTAATTTGGTAATAACACGTAAAGTTTTGCTTTTAATGTGGATTTTGTGGTCATTCATTTGTTTTATATTTATTTTAACCGGCTTTGGCTATTTGCTAATAGTGAACACAATTCTCAACTAACTTGTCTTTTAGATATTCATATAAGACTTTTATTAGGTAAAGTATAGGCCACTTATGTAATCTTACATTCATTGCAAGGCCTTTATTTCGAGGAGTAAGGCTTGCCTTTTTTATTTCAAATTTGTTCACGTAAGGATAAGTTTTATTAAATCTGAACAGATTTGAGTTGTTGTTTAGCGGACAAGGCAGCTAGTTTTTTTTTGTCTAACTTATTGAGTTGAATTGAGCTTAATTAAACTAGCTGCTAGAATTTCAATAATTAGAATGATGAAAAGTATATAACGTAAGCCGAATTCTGGCTTTGCAAGGCAATCTATAATTAATAAGAGTTCACTTAGGGAAGCAAAGCAAAGTGAAATGTGAAATTTAACAGGCTGTGCGTAGATGAAATTTGATCTTGTTGCTGCTGGTGCGAACCGTCTTTAATTATGTAAATTAAATAAGAGTCTTGCGATTGCAGTTGTCTGCAGGTTTTAGCAATTATTTATTTAATTATTGATTTAATTGAGTTAATGAATGCATTGTGGACAGCATAAAAAATGCACGAAAATTCAAAGTTTTTTTCTCGTTTACAATTCAGACGTAACCACAAACCATTGACAACGGTGAGACTGCGGCTTAAGCCGTAAAAGCCGTATCCACACGGCTGCTGCTTTTCTGTTATTTTTATAACAAAACCTAAGTTGCTTAAAGCAAGAATGCACTTGGGTAGGCTACACATGATTGCCTGGGCATTTGTCAGCTGGACTCGCCTGCGGTCGATTGAAATGCATGTGGCGTTGAGCTGCAATGCAGCGCAGCATGGCGCAGTTTGGCTTAGTTCTCTAAGCAACGTTCTAATCATGTGTGAAATCTTCCGAATTAGCATAAGAGCTTCCGTCTATACTTAGTTAAGCTGAGCTGCTGCATGTCGGATGCTCATTGAGTGCATAGTCAGTGTCTGCACATAGCCAAGTGTGATGCAATTGAATATATGCGATAGTTAACTTTTTTCTACTTAAGTGGCTTTCAACAATGCTACAATTGTTGTCCTTCGATTCGATTCGATTCGAGTCGATCCAATGCGATGCGATTGATTGCGGTTGCCTTGCATGCGAAGCTTGCGTTGGCAAAGGGAAAGCAAATAAACAATAATTGTGTAATGAATACTTAATGCAGGCACATGTAGGCAGACGTTGCCATGAGGCGCCACCATCGACTCGACTCGACTCGAGTCAACTCAACTCGACGGAAGTCGACACAGCTTGACTCGACTTGAGAGTTGACTCATGCTAAGTCAACATGGATGCTTGCTTTGCCTTGCAGTGCGTTACGCTGCGATACGAAGCGAGCGAAGTGATGCGTTGCCTTGCGATGCGATGGGTTGTGATGCGATGCGATGTGCCTGGATACTCCTGCAGACATTAACCGAAATGAGCACAAAAGTGCATTGTTAGATTTTCACTTGAGCTCACGCTGCTGCCATGTTGCCAGCTGCTTAAAGCCGTAGCAGGAGCAGGAGCAGGAGCAGTCGAACGGACGGCAGTTGGCAGTCAACAGTCGGTAGTCGGCAGTCGGCAGTTGGTAGGCAGCAGACAACAGACAGCAGACAACAGACAGCAGACAGTGGCAGCCTATTGACAATTTGTGTAACAGCAGAAGAGTAACAATAAAAGCAGCACTTGACGTTGTCATTGTTGTTATTTTGATTGTTGTTTTTGCTGTTGTTGTTGTTGCAGTTGTAGTTGGCGTAGAAAACAAGCGGCATAAACATGCTAAATGCCGGAAATACAAAGTTTAATTTAGAGCATAAATTGGCATTCTTGGCAAAGGCGAATAAACGAACAAACGAACAAACGACTGAACCAACGAACGAACGAACGAATGAACGCACGAATGGAGGAAAGAAGGAATGGAGGAAGCAGAGCAGGCAGAATACAGAGTTTGAAAATTAATTCCAATCATTTAAATCACATCACCAAACACAATAAAATCCGACTCGGCAGCAGGCAGACGGACAGACAGGCAGACAGAAACACAGACAGACAGATAGATAGATAGACGGACAGACATACAGACAGACTGGCAGTTAGATAGACAAAACGAGTAAAGTGTGCGCATGTTTGAGTATTGGCATGCGTACTTTTCTGCTGTGCGGGTGATGGGTGGTGTGTGTTCTTTATTGGAGGGGGGTTTTGTGGGGCGGTGTAGTGCACATAACGAGTTTGAATTTGCTGCTGAGTTTTGCCGTCGTGTAGTGCAGATAAACAATAAGTAACTGTGAATTATAGCTGTCATTAGTTGTGTGAGTAGCGCGTTGAGAGCATCAAGTCATGGCTACTGTGAATACAGGGGGCAGCATTAACAATAAGAATAATAACAACAATAACAACAATAACAACAAAAATGACATTAACAATAGCAAGCTAGCGACAGTAATTAGGGCAAAATGGCAATATACATGTATATATATACATATAGAGAATGGTGAAATCCAATCCAAGCCAATACAATTGAATCGATTGCTGCCTGCTGTGCTGCAGAGGCAATTGTTGGCACTTTTTATGCTGCATACTTTTAGGTAGCTGACGTAAATAAACGACATTTGATAGATCACAAAATGAATCCAAGTACATATGAGTGACTCTAAAGGGCCAGACTTATTACGCATCACATCAACATTACGATTTGGTTAATTAGCCATACCAAATTGAGTTGTGCCCCAACACACAGTGACAGACACACACTCACACATACACAAACTCAAACACACAGTGCACTGTAGCATAAGGGGCTGCCTATCTGCCTAAATGTGTAGCTGCCAATCTCATTCGCTGGCATACAGCACGGGGGTGAAGTGGGATGTTACTGAGATGGGTTGCCGGTGCGGGTGGGAGTAGCGGTGCGGGTGCGGGTGTGGCTGTTGTGCCAGCAACATTGGTTCGTTGTCACTTGGCGTAATTTAGCTTTTGCGTGCGTAAATTGCTTATGAAATTGACATCCTCTTCAATGGCAAGTTGACATTTGCTGCTTGCGTTTGTGACGCTTACGGATGTGCGCTCGCCTCTCAACGCCCAACGCCGTCGCCGCTAACGTCTCCGCTCTCTGTGTGCGCACCGGAAATGGCAAATGTCATGCATACACGCAGACAGGAGCGTACACGCAGCGCATGCCACATCGGTGGATAGGTAATGTGCGCCGATTGGCAAATCATACACATTGATTTTGGCGCGTATATCGGTTTGTTTGTGGCGCCAATGCCGCCACCAATGCCACCGTAGCCACCGTCACAAACAGCAATTGGCAAAATATGGCAGCCAATTTGAAAAGGCAATGATACAAGGCACACACCACAACACACCACACCACATTACACTACACTACGCAGCACAGCACAGCAGAGCAGAGCAGAGCAGAGCAAAGCAGAGCAGAGCGGAGCACTATAAATGGCAAGTCAGGTAGGCATTTGACTGACTGACTGGCTCACTCTATGTCTGTCTGTCCGCCTGCCTGTCTGCCTGTCCGCCTGCGTGTCTGTCTGTATCTTTCACTCTCCTGTGGCCTGCGTGTAGTTGTTTGTCATTGTGGCGGCGACGTTTCAGTGGGTATAGGCACTTTTATATTCGTATATACAACCACATATATTTATTTGTATATGTCTATGTATGCATGTTTTTGTGTGTGTGTGTGTGTTTGTTTGTGTGAGTGTGTGAGTGAGTAAAGGTAGGTTTATATGCACATACATATGTAGGTGGGTAGGGCATCATTAATAATGTGGCTGTGCACAGCGGTGACTGTCAGCTACGCGCGTAGAAGACAACAGCATCATCAGCATCAACATCAACGTCACCGTCAATGTTGTCGACAACAATAACAACAACAAACAGCAACAACAACAACAATATGATCATCAACAACAGCATCAACATCAGCATCATAGTTATCGTCATCGTTTTTATCATTATCATCAGCAACAGCAGCAGCAACAACAAAAACAACAACAACAATAACATGAACAATAACAAGAACAACAATCATACACAGCAGGCAGCTCGGTGCGCTTTGTTTGACATTGCTGCCATTTTCTCTTCGAATATTTCTTCCTCTTTTTTCTTTCCTGTTCTTCATGTTGTTTATTTTTATTTATTTGTTTTGCTTTTCTTTCCTTTTTTTTCTCATTTTTGTGTCCTTTTCTTTTGCTGTTGTTTATTTTTATTTATTTATTTTTGTTGTTTTTTTTTTCTTCTTGTTACCTTTACTGTTTTGTTTGCGGCTTGAGCTGCTACGCTACAAAATACAAAAAAGGCGTTAAAGATCTTAAATAATTAGGCGAATGTTGCGCTTCATGCGCAGATACACGACATAAGTTGGTGGGGGCCAGCAGGATGCACGGTGAGCAGATTGCGACAAGGGGACAGATAGACAGAGAGGCAGACGGAGAGACTGGCAAGCAGGCAGTCAGGCAGGCAGGCAGGCGTATATAAACAAAGCTAAACACTTGCAGGCAGCCTTTTTCTATGTACGCATTCATCGTTCATCGTTCAACGTTCAACGTTCATCGTTCATCGTTCGTTTTACGGCAATGATGCGGCATGGGGAGGATTTACCAACACTGGTCGTCGTGCACGTTGCGGCTGCGGCTGATGATGATGTTGACGACGACAACGACGTCAACTACGATGACAATAACAACAACAACAACAACAATAACCAAGGCAGCAGCAGCAGCAGCAACAATGCTGTTGACGAAGATAATGTTGGCGATACAAGTTCAGTGCATGCATGTACGTGTATCTGATAGATGCACACACACACACACACACACACATATGTATATATACCCAAATACGCATATTCGAGTACGTACGTACGTGTGTGTGTGTGCGTATGCTTAGAGCAAATTACTTCAACGATGTAATTTATAACCCTCACTTGTCATTAACAGAAACTTAAATCGTTTGAAACACATACAGGCGCAAACGACAAAGTAAGTGGGTCGGCTGACGAGCCACGCAGCCAGCCAGGCAGCCAGCCAGGCAGCCAGCCAGCCAGCCAGCAAGTGAAGCGAGCGAGCATGAGCGAGCAGGAAGGAGTGTGAGAGCGAGCAAGCAGGCGGTGTGTGTGAGCAGGAGGGGAGCTGTGCTGGTGTGTGTCGAATTTAAGTAGAATCTTAGCTTTAATAAGAAGCAGCAGCGGGAGCAGAAGTAAAAAACGTCGCATATTAAAAGTATCTTAGTTACAGTTTTGACAAAAATTTTTCAAGTGCTTAAGTTTGACTGACTGTGGTGGCTGTGCATGCGGGTGTGCGGGTGTGTGTGAGCGTGCGGGTGTGCGAGCTTGTGTCTACAAGTTCTTTGTGGTATGCAACTTTTAAACACTTTTTGCTACGTTGCCTTGCGTTGGCAGGCTGGGATGGGAGTGTGTGGATTTGTGTGTGTGCATGTGTCGACATGAGTTTTCATTTAATTTCATTTTAAAGCTTCAATTCATTAAAAGTAAGCACGATTATGAAAAAAAAAAAATCTAAGAAAAAAAAAAAAAACACACACACACACACATACTGGAAGGAAAACAAAAGGAAAGCAAGTTGCCGTTGAGCTTGTACTGAAAGTTTTTCTAAGCATTTTAATATTTGTTAATGGTTTCACATTATATGATGCAGAAAAAAGTTTTGCGTGTACGGAAGTTTTTGTGCATGCAACGCATTACGAGTTCAACTTGTTGGTTGCCATGCTCTGCGCTGCTCTGCTCCATGCTACGCTGAGCCGGGCGATGTCTGAGCGGTGCCTGGAGAGGGCGGGTCGCAGATTAACGCTTAGCAAAGATGTCTGAAATCATGTTGTGGCATGCGAAACCTTTTTCCATGTTTTTGCCAAGCGTTGACAAGCGAACATAAGCTGTGCCAACTGTAGCATGTGTCACAATGGCATGGGAAACTTGTGGGATTTATTAAACGCCATTCGAACTGCAAATTAAATTGCGACAACAATAAAAAAAATGCTGCGTTATTATTTAATTAAAAAGGGTTATTCGATGTCATAAGCACCACAAACTTACTAAGCAGAAAGATTCTTTTGTCTTGACTAGACTTGCTACTGAGCAGTTCACACAATGCATTGCGTACAGTTCTCGCCTATAATGGCTTGAGATGAAGTCAAATGGAGACTTTCGTTCGTTGGAGATTCACGGTTTCATATGAACTAAAACAGAATATTAATTGCAGAATGACAATGGCAGAATTAATAAATATTCTTGTGATATGTAAAGATCACATTTATTTGAAATTGCAAGGAATATTTCAAATGAGCAACTAAAAAATTCATATAGGCTAAATAATACAGTTTTATTTGTTTATTTCTATTGTAGATTAATTATAAAATTCTGTCACTATTGTGTTTGTTTATGAATGTGGGTTCATATTTATGTCTTAATTCGTTTATGAAGAAAATGTTATAATGAAAAACTCAAGCTTTATTTTTCAAGAACGTTATTCGTAAATTACCATTATCCCTTAATAAATTTTGGACGTTCCATTTTTTTTTTTTTTTAAATTTTGTATCAAAAACTATGCTTGATCGCAAATGATAAAACTGATTGTGTACCTCATTTCGTTTACTTAATAATAAAAAAAGAAAAGTAAAACTCAACTAGTTTTCCGCCATTGCTGGAGCTTTGCGTTGCGTCTGAGAATTAATTTGGTATAATGTGCCTAGGTGCCTTTGCTCGAAGCGTGTCCTTTTCCAGCACGTCAAGCTGTCAATTTGCCGTCCCATCAATTTCTTTCAACATTGGCAATCATTTGAATTCGTTCGTTTCAAGTGACAGTTGCGTAAATGGCATACATCTGAATGTACCGCACTTGAGTGGAGAGCGACTGCGATGGGCAGGGGATATGCTCTTCAATGTAATTTGTTTTTATGTTGTTTCCTGACGTTAACGTTTTCTCAGTTATATTGTAAATGTCTATGGGAGACTTATGTATAACCACAACAACATGCTGCGACCTTTTTGATTTACTTATATGTATACAAAAAAATTAAACAATTGAAAAATCGCATACGTAAGCTAGACCAATTTTCTGCGAAGCACTTTTAACAAGTTGAAAGGATAATAAAATTTTTGCTAAGCAACAGCACAGAAATGTTCAATATACGCCAATTAAATTTGTAAACGAAGCCGGTAATTGGGGTTATTACTTTAAACGAAACAACTGCAACAACATTTTGCAATATCAACAACAACAACAACAACGAAGGAAGAGATGAAGACATACCAAAAAAACACAAAGCCAAGAACAAGAAAAAATGAACAAAAAAAAAAATGTAAACTTTAAATTCAATTAAAGTTTTCAGCTAAGAGCACCAGGCAAATGCCAGCCAGGCAGCCAGCATGCAGGACCTCATGCGCGCACTACAATCGACAAGCCAATGCCGCAGCAGCGACGTGTGTCCCGCCACTCCCCGCTGCGTCCAGCCCTAGGGCTGGCAAGCATAGCCAGCATACATAAAACAAACCACAAAAATTCACTACAGCAAGTGAGTAAGCAAAGCGAAGCGAAGCGAAGTGCGGCAAAGCCAAGCAAAGCAAAGCAAAGCGAAACAAAGTGAGATGAAACATTGCGAGGTGGCCGCTGGCAGCTGGCAGGCGGAGGGCTGCAGGCAGCAGGCGGCAGGCGGCAGGCATTAAAGCGAGCAAGTGTACCACAGCAATTTTAGTGCTTATCTTGAGCTAAAGTCTTTTAATAAACTATTAAATCAAGCACGAGCTGCGGCAGCGAGCCCGAAGAGTATGCCGAGGCGGTCGCATGCCTCGTTATACATTGACATGTACACAATCGTTTGCCCATATATGCGTGCATACGAGCGTATGTGTGTGTGTGTGTGTGTGTGTGTTTATGTGTGTGTGAGTGTATATGAAACATAAATAAATGCACAACTGCCTGCATGAGTGCGACTGTGACTGAGTGGGTGAGTGCGCGAGTGAGTGAGTTACAGTTAGAGTGAGAGTGAGAGTAAGGGTAAGCATGAGTTGACACACGTGTGTGGAGAGTGGAGAGGTGGCGGAGCGCGCAAGTTATACGCGTATGTGTTATGATATTTTTGCTTGGCTGCGTTTAAGCTGCTTGCGCCACAGCTGCTTCGGCTGCTTCTGCTGCCATTCGATCGTCGTTGCTACGTATGCACGTTCTCACACGAAACTACATACTGTCTGTCTGTCTGCCTGTCTGTCTGCGTGGCTGCTTGCCTGCCTGAACGTCTGTCGCTTGTTGTAAAAGATATGCGTCGCGTTTTATAATCCAAAACTGCAAATAGCGACGACGACGCTGCTGACGACGACGAGTGTAGCCGCCGGTAGCACACAGCGCGGTTCGTATGTTCGTTCGTTTGCGCGCTGCTCCTGTCGTTATTATTTATGTTTTGTTATCCATTGACCATAACGTTCGAGGTTTTTCATATTTCTTGCTCCCTTTTTTTTAGTTCTAGTTTTTTTTTTTTTGTTGATTTGCTTTATCCTTTTTTTGTACGCTGTTGTTGTTGTTATTGTTACAAGTTTGCTTCGATACGTTGTATTTTTATTTTTATTGTTGTTGTTGTTATTGTTGTTGTTATGTCCTTTTGCACAGAACTAAGCTGAACACAGCAATCGCTACTCACCTATTTTACGATAGAATGAATATCTGTAAGTTTTACTGTGTGTACCAGCATGTCCTTTCTTGTTTTTCATTTTCAGTTTTTCGATGCGTGTTTTTCACTTTTTTTTTTCTGCTGCCGTTTTGTTGCTCTTTTTTTTCCATTACTACTTCTAGCCACAATTGTTTTTTTTTGTATTTGGCTGCTGCTGCGGCTTCTCTTGCTGCTGCATCTACGCTTTGTGCTGTTTCCTCTATGGCGGCTGCTGCTGCTGCTGCTGTTGTTGCTGTGTACTTCCGCTTTTAGTGGATTTACTTGGCGTGCGAGCGCGTGTTAGTTGTTGTTATTGTTGCTGCTGCTGCTTCGCTTGTGTAGCTTAGAGAATTGATGGTAAAAGGATGTGCGCGATTTTGTGCTTTTGGCTACCACAAATATCTGCCGAATGAAGTGCTCCTTGTTTATAGTTTCTCAGTGTGTGGGTGCGGGTGCGGGTGCAGGTGCGTGTTTGCAACTGGGCAACTAAGCAAGTGATGCGAGTGCCTGCCTGCGTGCGTGTATTGTGCAGCGTGCACGCCGCGCTTCTAACGTTGGAGTGTTCGCTTAGCTTAAAAGCTTAAAGTTGCCAATATGCCCACACACCTGCCCACCTCTGTGTAAGTGTGTGCGAGTGTGTGTAGTTAAAACCTAAAACATTGATTTTGTATGATTTTCTATGATTTAAATTTTTTTATTTCTCTGTTTTTCACATTTTCAATTTTATTTGCTCGTTTCTTGTTTGGTTTTGGTTGTTTTTACTTTTTGTTTTACACTAGGCAAGGTTGGCTTTAAGACGTTTCAAATGTGCGTTCACTGGCACTTTATTGAATTAAACTTGGTTTAGTTGGTCGGTATGAACTGTAAATTTTATTATTACCGAAATCAGCCACGCTGGCTTACAGCGCATTGCGTGACCTGTCTGCTTTATTTAATAAAGTTTGCTGCGCAAATACAATAAAATATTTTTGGCTTGCCTGGTGCTTTTATTTATTTATTATTTTTTTTTTCTTTTTTCTTTCCCTTTGGTTTTTTTTTTTTGGGTTGTTTTTGTGTTTTTTTTTTGTTTTTTCTGATATTTTTGTTGCCCTTAGTCGTTTTCGTGCTGGCGTGGTTCGTTTAATTTGTAGCATAACTCAGTTTTCTTACATTAATCATACGCACTGTCTGCCATGCGCGATTTCTTTCGTTAGATATGGTGTTTGATTTCGCTTATGATTTAAAGCGCTGGGCGTGTGGTTTAAGCAAGCTCACTTGCTGAATATCTGCCTGAATGCGGCTTAAAGGTGTTGTGTATACCATGTACATATGTACATACACGTGTATGGGTCTGTTTTCAATGGGCGGTTGTTTTCTTTTAACTGTTCTGCCATAGCAGTAGCTTGGCCTGACGTAGTGTTGCTTGAGTTCTTTGCTGTTTGCCAGAACACGTTTAAATTGCTAAAATGTTTAAGTCTAACATGTTTTATTAAATTTATTATCTGGTATGCTTTACTTTGTTAAAAAACTTATCCGAATTTGCCATGAGACAAAAACAAATCAAAAACGTAATTAAAAAAAACACTGCTCGTCTTATAACCTTAGAAAGCACATGTATTCAAATATTTTTTGTTGTATGTTTTTTCATTTTTTTGTGAAGTTTACTTTAAAGGTCATTTCATACAATTGCACAATTGTACCTGGCAAACGAATATTCAACGCAGTAAAGAAGCTTTGCTATGCGGAGAATCATTTAATCCTTAGTGCTCAATTATTGTAACAAGCTACGAAGCAAAAAGTTGTCAGACACTGATGATTTTTGCTTTTAATCGAATTGTCTGGTATTTGTTTCATTAATCAACTAACAGAAATGAATTTGACTTGATTTAACCAAAAATAAGTTAAGCAGCTTAGCAGTATTTAGGCAAGCTGAGTATTGGCGTGTACTAATAGAAATAGAAATAGATTGAGAAGCATGCGACCTGTCTACAGTTTATTGATTAATTGAAACCGACAATAGAATATATGAAATGACAATAGAAATTCTTGGCCTGTGTCTAAGCAATTATGAATCTTGCTTAGGTTTGCCTCAACAATGGACCATAACACACTTGTAATATAAATGGTGGAGCTGTTGTGCCCACCAAGAAGAAGATGATGAAGAAGAAGAAGAAGAGAATCTTAGCAGTAAGTTCCAGAACATCAATATTAATTGCTGATGCTTATAACTGCAGTTGCCTGTTTTTGGTATACGTAGGTCATTTTTTTTTTAGTTCATTTTCACACGAATTTGCCCTTGACTCTAATTGCTAGCCGCTGTACACGTATTAACTCATATGTTTTCGTGTGTAGAGCATTTGAGGCGTAGCGGTTAAACTTTGCGCTGTTTTATGGTTTTCATTAGCCTTGTCGAACCTTAAGTGGCTAATAATGTAACACATTGCGTATGCGTAATATTTCTAATAAATGCCAATTGCAAACGAAACGAAACCAAACGAAATGAAATGAAATGCCACAACAACAGTAAAAGCAACAACAAAACGAAAACAAGAACAATAAAATCAAAAAATCAAAATAAACTACCTAAGCGTGCAGCAGCAGCAACAGCAACAAACATAACAAGTACTGTACAATAGCAACAAAAACAACAACAAAAGCAACAACAACAACAAAGAGCATGCAGAGCAATAATGTTGCGCAATATCATGACTACTTAGTGCCAACCGCAAACTACTTATAAGCCGTGTAATAACTTATGCGGCACAAACAACCTGCCGCGAATGCCTTTGTGTGCGCCTTGCCTCACATACGTACGTACGTACATACATCAGCCAGTACAACAACAACAACAACAGCAACAACGACGACAACAACAATAACAGCAACAGCAACAACAATAACGGCCATCTATCTATCAGCATTTGCGCGCACATTGATTATAACACACAACGTCGCTGATTTGGCTGCACAATGGTTTAATGACTAGGCTACGTCTGTCAGTGCGCACGACGCGTGTTTGCCTGGGTGTGTGAGTGTTAAACGTATGTGCGTGCGTGCGTGCGTGCGTGCATACGTACTTCCGTAACGGTCATATTTATACTTATGTTGCGTCCACTCATGTATGGCATGTATGGCAGCTAGTTAAAACGCTGCTTGGTCATTGTAGCTGCCACACACACGCACACACACACACATACGCTGTACTCGGAGTGTGCGTGTGTGTGCCATGTGTGTATGGTGTGTGTGGTGTGTGTTGTGTGCTCGGTGCGCGTCGCTACGCAAATTCCCATAGGAGTCGTCAATAAAAACGATAAAGAAATCCATGTTTCATTTTGCGAAAAAAAAGCAAAAATACAAAAAACAAAAAAAAAAAAACCAAAATAAGAAGAAGAAAAAAGGCAAGCGGAATATCAACAAAATAGCAGGCGGTCGGCTGGTTGGTCGAATCGTCGTATGAACAGCAAAGAAATTCTGCAAAAGAAAGAACAACGCAAGAATGAATATAACAACAACACAATACAGTAGCGACAACAACAACAACAACAACAACAACAAACGTGTACAACAAAAGCATATACGAAAGTCATAAAAATCTGCTTCGACGTGTTTCATATGTGCTGAGACGCGGAGAACGCGACAGGACGAGGTGAGGTGAGTGTGCCAGAGTGCAAAGTAGGCACTGGAGATGGAGCGAGGCTATTGTATGCGTGTGTCTCTGTATGTGTGTGTGTGCGTGTGTGTATGTTGGTGTAAGTGTGAGTGTATTGGCTGGCCAACCACGCGCCCTGAGGATACTCATATGACGTTGTAGGTGTAGCTTCGTGCCGTCAATCTGTTCCTTTGTGTTTTGACCTATAATTGACTTGTGTATATGGCAGCATAACGTATGGCGCAGCGAAACGAAACGTTGGCTTGGGTATGCCAAACCGTTGCCATTACCAAACCAGAGCAGACCATATCAGACGAAGACAAGCCAAGTGAAGGCAAGCCCAGCGAAGGCACAGCAAGGCATATCGCAGCAATGCGTATCAATATTTTGCGCGGCTTATGTCTAAACTATTGTTACGGCAGCGACCCCACAGACATGCCCCACAGTCATGCCCTCGCTGTCATGCCAAACAATGCACACAGGCGGCTGAAAGTGAATGGGACTCAACGCAACTCAACTCTACTCAACTCAACTCAACTTAGCTGAGCTGAACTGAACTCAACTGAACGCATAAGGGTAACGCATGTCGGTCGTATGCTTTTTGTGTGTGAAAAAGTTTCAACAATGGCAGTTTTAATACTCCCATAGCTATCATGACTGCTGCTGCTGCTGCTGCCGCAAACAACGCCCACGTAAATAGGCAGCAGAGCGGGGCAGGCAAATAAACAGGCACAGGCACAGGCACGGACACAGGCATAGGCATGGGCAATGACAATAATCAATACAAATTTCGTTTGGCGTTTTTCGCTTAGCGGCCTAACCGAGTGTGGCCCAACTCGACTTGACTTGACTCAATGCAACTCGACTCGATTCGACCCAATGCGACCCGATCCGATCTGATCCGACCCGACCGCTGGCAAATCAACAATGAATAACGGTACAAATCAATTGCAATCGTTTGAAAAATCGGCTGACTAGTTAAGTCATTATTATCGATGACAACGTCATTATCGGCAGCAGCAACAATATCAGCATCAGCATTGACATCATTATCAATACATCAGCGTCGTTATTGTTGTTTTCCTTAGTTTCTCTGCTTTGTTTTTGTTTGCTGCTTTTGTTTTTGTTTGTGTGCCGTTGCCGTCGCCGTTGGCTTTGGCTTTGGCAGAGGAGGTGGGAGTGGGTGTGGGGGTGGTAGAGATGGCAGCATAAATGCACGAAACTAAATCGGCAAATGACACAAACCGGGATTTACATGTACGCAATTATTGTTGTACATTGTTTTTGTTGTTTGTTTGTTGTTATTGTTGGCATTACTTTTGCTATTACTGTTATTATTATTGTTGTTGTTATTGTTGTTGTTGTTGTTGTTATTTGTGTGCTTTTAACTTTGCGCATAGCTGGCACAACACCCGCACAACAACATTACTGGCAGTCGCACATGCATAGCGCCGTAAACACACATACATCCACACATGCATATGTATATTTCCTTTGGATTACTTTCCGGGAGCAAAATTTCGTGCAATGATAAAGCTGCCATGGCAGCGCCAGCAGGAGCAGCAGCAGCCGCAACTAACTCAGCCACCGCTGACATAGCAGTCAACGTCAATGTTGACGACGACGTCGACGTCGACGTCGAAGTCGAAGTCAACGCAGCGGCTTTTACACGAACGATAACATAGCACGAGAGAGCGTAAGCAGCGCAAAAGCATTAGACGAAGCGAGAGTGAGAACTGCAAAGAATGAAATGTGAGCGCAGTGCGTTGTGGCGCATGGCCGTAAATGTAAAGGTAATGTGAGAGAGCACAATAACTGAAAAGGGAAATTTTCTCAGAGCCATAGGCAAAACAACAATATGCCTTTAAGCGGCGGCAGCAGTAGCAGCAGCAGCAGCAGCAGTCGAGGAAGCAAAAACAATGACGCAAGTGGCGCATATTGAGCATGAGTACTGAGTGGGTAGCAGCGCGCATTACACGCAATGCGCGCGCGGCATGTGTGCGAGTGAGATGGCGCACTGTGTAGCATACTGTAGGCAATGTCAAGTTGACACTTTCGACGCATTTTGGCGGCTGCTCGGTCGGAGTAATGGCAGTGCGGTGGTGATGCACAGATGGACGCGAAAGACAAAACGAAGGAACGAAGCAAGGAACGTACGAATGAACGAATGAACGCAGGAACGAACGAACAAGCGCACGAATGAGGAGTAACGAACGCATTAGGCAATTTTCTCAGCGGGAAGCAATGGAATTCATAACAATTAATGGCCGAAAAAGAAGTAAAACCTTTAACGAGCGAGAATATGCTGTCGACTTTTGATGACGCATGGCATGGCACGGCGCACAAATAAATGTAAACGGCAACGTGAGCATAAAGACATGCACGCACGGACGAATGCATGAACGCATGTATGAAATAAAAATCTTTTTGAGAATAAAAATATAAGAAAAAAACAAAATAAATAAGGAAACAAAAAAAAAAAAATAATTAATTTATAAATAAAATTAAACCAATGAAAATGCATTTCATTGAGCACATTGTCGTTAAGGTGCAATATATTGACTTTGATGATTATGACAATGTAGATGATGTTTGGCATTGCTCGAGGCGCATGCGTTTATTTTGATTTTTGCGCATAGCTTGCGTCTATTAGTCGGTCTGACAGTTCACAGTCGCAGAGCTTGGCTACTATGCTGAATTTATGTACTTGCAGTGATTTGCTTTTTTGATTTTTTACCTTCTTAATTAATTTAAAAAAAAGTCATGACCATTGTCACATTGTCGTGTTTCAGCATTATTGTCCAAAGCTCTACTGCGTTTGCCTACCGAAGTGTTGAGTCTGGCCATACACAAAATAATACCACTAAGCCAGTCCGAACGCTTCTTTTGTTGTTGGCGCTGTTGTTGTTTGTTGTTTATTGCGCTGTTGTCGTCTGCCACCCACGAAAACAACAATTAAGGTGAGCCGAAAAGTTTGTGCGCGCACTCTCTCACACTCACATGCTTTACATGAATGCGCTCATGCTCACACACACACACACATTCATGACGTTCAGTTGTGCGCTCTTATGCTGCTCTCGCTCTCTGTTCGGCATTCTGTAACAATGTTGCTCTGTTACTGTTAATTGCTTTTGCTGTTAATACAATTTGCTCTTTGTATTTGCATTTGTTTTACTGCTGCTGCTGCTGCTGCTGCTGCTGTTGTCTGTCTGCCTGTCGCATGGCATGCTGCCACTCTCAGCTGACATTACAACAATTACTTTGAAAGTGAATTTTCGGCTTTGTTGCCATCATGCCAAGCCTTGTGTCACAGGTCAGTCAGGCAGACAGGCAGGCAGTTGACCAGTTGGTAAATGAACCCACCCGCTATGCTAGTCTTTGAATTGACCGACGGCTCTATATGCGGTGCATTTTGTTGCATACTTTTAGGTCTAATCTTGCGTTCATTGCATGCCGTATGCGTGTTTTAGATTTTTTGTTGATTTCTTGGGCCAATACTTCGATAGCGTAATTTATTACCATTTGCAATTGCGCTTTCTTAAGTGCACGGAAAGGATTTTAATTTCCATGCAAACGTTTCCGCAAACATGCCAGCGCTTGCAACTGCGTTCTGGCGTTCCTGCGCTCATTTCGCGCATTCACACGCATACTTTGGCAAAGAGGAAATTGATTTTCGTACGGCAACCCTGGTCGACGTTGTCATTGTCGGTCGAGCAATGCCAGCAGCGCCGGAAAGTTAACAGCATTTCACTGTGGGGGTGTAATTTAACAGTGACGATGCCAACGACGCTGGCGTCGCTGATGATGCTCTTCGGCTCGTTACAGTTCGGCTTTGCTAGCGCGTACTCGCTTGCGCACACAGAAAGCCGCCGTTTATGTTTGTTTCATCCTTTCGTATGGCAACAGCATGAGGACGAGCGAACAGAACACTAACAGCAAACGGCAAACAGAAAAACCGAAAAAGCAAAAAACAAAAACTAAAGTAAAATAAAAACAAAAAAAGTCAAACGAAACGAAACGAGAAAAACAAAAAAGCCAAGCAGCAATGCCAAGCAAAGTAACGGCAACGGCAACGGCAACAGCAGCGACAACGACAACAGCAACGGCAACGGCAACGGCAACTCATTCAAAAGTGTAGCGTCGTGCGCGAGAGTCCTTCAGTCGTTATCAGACAAGCGAGTCCAACAGTCGTTGCGTCGTTCCTTAGTCGTGCAAGTAGCCTAGTGAAACCCAAAACAAATGCAAATCTGTTTCAAATCAGTCACAAAGTCAGTAGTAGCCAAGTCAACTCGAAGTTAAATCGCAAATCGTTAGTACGCGAGAATCGAAAATCAGCCGAAAATCGAAACGAATAAAAAAAGAGGAAAAAAGAAAAACAAAAGCAAAAATTTTTTGTTTATTGGTTTGTTTAAGCCGAGCAAAACGCGTTCAAGTGCAATCATCACTTTTTCTCTTGTAGAGCTTTAGTAGTGTTTAAAAAAAATCAACGTAAATCGTCTTTAAAAATTTTTAAATAAATCTTAATAAAAGTTACAAGTAAACAACAACACAAATTATATATACATATATATTAATAAATATAAAGATAAAAAGTATAAATAAATTAAAGAGCTTCTTAAGTAGTTGTGAATACTCGTATATTATACTCGTACTTCTTTGCTTAAATAATTATCAATAATTATCAAGCGATACTGCAAGTTAGCAAGAAGGACCAAGCCGAAACAGCAGCAGCATTATCAGCCAAGCCAAGCCAAGCCAAGCAACGCAGCACGCAAGCAAACAAGTAGCGCGCACGTTTTTATCTTAGCACGGCAAATCAAACCAATGCAAACAAAAGTAAATAATAACAAAAATATCAAAAACAACAACAACAACAACGACAACAACGAAAGTAACTTTAATATTCAAAGTTGAGAAACCGTTACAAGAGATTTCAATTGAATTTTTATGCGTTGTCCAGTGTCCTGTGCGTAATGAGCGTGTGTCCTTTTTGTAAACTAGCGTAAATCGTGCAGCAGCGCATTAACTTAAACATTTAGCCAAAAACCAAAGTGCGATATTATATGCGCCAACAACAATAACAACAGTTAACTTGCGATAGCAGTATAAATTGATTTTGTTGTGTCGCTATTTACTTGGCAAGTAAACATTTACACGCACACACATACGTGGCAAGTGCAAGTGCCAAAAAGAAAAGAAAAAACAAATAAACAAAAAGTAAAAAAAAACTAGTAAAAAAGACAGACAATAGACAAAGGCAAGCCAAAACGCTGCCGCCAGTCCAAGCTAAGCTAAGCTAAGTGAAGCAGAGCAAAGCAAAGCAGCGAAGCGTTGAGTCCAACGTCAAGCGAAGCAACTTAGGCAAAGCCAAGCGAGGCACAAGCGAACGTCGCTACACGTTAGCAACGTTCCCATTTCAACGGATTTTCTTCGTGGCAAGTGTTTAAAGAAAACCAACAAAATTTCACACTTTGGAGTAAATCTGTTTTACGTGAAGCAGCCAGCGGAGATATTTCAGCCGCCAACGCAGGCGACGATAAAAGCGATTAGTCCGCCAGTGACAACAGCCGCGCCGCCGCCTCCGCTGCCCGCCGCCACCATTCCAACGAAAAAACTCGTTGTAAGTAGATTTAACTCAATTCTCTCAATCTCACACCTTTCTCCATTCTATTCCACACACACACACACACACACACATTCTTCACATTCTACATTCTGCCGTTTATGTTTCTGTTTCGGTTTCTGTTTTTGTTTTCACTTTCTGTTTTAGTTTGTTATCCTTTTTTTGCTTTTCGCATTTCTATCTTGTGAAAAGTTAATTTCTTCTGGATTGCTCCTGCGCCTGTCTTCTGTCTCCTGTCTAGGCTCTAGACGCATCCTATTGCGTTACGTTTTGTCGATTCTGTTTTGCTTGCCCATTGTTGTCCTTTGTAAATTTACCAACAGTAAAGTTATACGCACGTATAATAGGCTAAGCTAATACGGCGTCAAGAGCCTGCAAAGCCTGCAGATTAACTGGCAACGTGCACTCACTCCTGTCTGAGCTGTCTGCCTTTGCCGCTGCCTCTGTCATCTACCAGCTGCCAGCTTCCAAGTGCCATCCTTAGTCCTTCATCCTTCTTCCTGCTGTGTCTTGCTTTAAACTTTTGCGCAAGTTGCGGACTTGCGGTCGCGCGCAACGTTAATTGACGCGGCGAAACGCAATTGATAGCGATCGCTGTGGGCATTGTGCGCAGCCAAACTTTGGCTTCTGCGGCATTAAGATAACTTTGCCTTTTTCTGTTTTTCCCATTGATTTAATCAAAACAAAACGAAAAAAAAAAAAAAAAACACAAATCAAAAAAATACTTTTAACCAGCTGACAATTAGCTTTGTTTATATGGACAACTCCGACTGGCTGCCAGGCTGCCAGGCTGACTCACGCACTGACTGGCTGTCTGTCTGATTGTTTGCTTGGTTGCTTTGTTGTTGAGTCGCTTGCTCGGTTGCTTGTTAAGCGGTTGCTGCATAATTGCTGCTCATTAGTTGTATGTGGCTTGTGGCATTAATTTGTTTTTTCTCCGCTTTGTTTTTTTTTTTTTTTGGATTTTTATTACCAGGTATAATTGCGCGAAAATGATGAGCAGCCATTACGGTTTGCTTTTAGCCGTAAAGCTGTTGAAGTTGCTCCTGCTGCTGCTACCGCTGCTGACCAGCTAACCCCCGGTGTGCAGCATAACACTGCGACACATTCGTCAGCAAATGCCACAAATGCCAACAGTTTTGCTTTAGTTGCCAGACAGCCAGCCACAGTCGGCCGCAGCCAGGCAGCCTAAGCCAGTTAATAAGCTTAGGTATTTGGCAGCGGCAGCAACACGAAAGCCGACACAGGCGACATACCATCAGGTTATGCCACACCACACCAGGCCGCAGCACACCGCACACCCGCGCAGCTCAGCTGTAGACGCAGCCGGAGCGGAACGCGCATAGTCCACTTCAACTTGTCCAACAAATTCTGACAATTTTTTTTCACAATTTCTGTTTTTATTTTATTTTGTTCGTTACATTTGCCTTTTTACCGTTTTATTGCTATGCGTAAAGTATTTTTTGTATTTCGTTTTCTCGGCTCTTTCTTTGCGCTTGTGCCTGCCTTGTAAGTTTGTTTTGTTTTATATTTATTTTTCATTTTTGTTATTTCTGTGCTTCTTGGCTACTCAACACACGCAATAAATTAATTTATGTCTGCCAACGTACAATTTTATACAAGTTTGCCTGCTGCTGCTCTACAACAATGTTTTGCTACATTTTGCCTTTTTTTTTTGTTTTATTTGTTTTATTTTTCTTTTTTTCTTGTTCGTGCTGCTTTGCTTTTTCTTTTCAATATTGTTGTATTTTATTTTATTTCTTCGAGCGCTTAACATCATTGCGACGCGCATACAGACACGTTTTTACTACCCTGCTACCCCCTGCTGCCGTGTTGCCCTGCTCGCATGCTGCCACTGTCACTGCTGTGCTGCCGTGCTGCCAAAGTTCCCGTGCTGCGGCTGGCTTTGCTTTACTTTTTGCGAGCAGTTTGCACCTTCATTCATTGCGTCGTGTAAATCTTTATAAGCGCAAAAGTATACAAAAACAAAGTTTAAGAAAAACAAACCCAAATTCAAGTGGTGCGCTTTAAAGCGCTTAAAAGCAGACTATGAATTTTTCTGTTTCTCCTTCTTTGTTACGCTCATTGTGCGCGCTTATATTTGTTTTGGTTTTTCCGCTTTTCTTTTTTTTTTTCTTCTTTTTTGGTTGTAGTATTTCTCGGCTGCTACTTATGGCTGACGCAAATACGCGCGAAGTAGTGGCACAAGTTTTTTGCGCGCTATTGTGCTTCTTTTTTTTTGGGTTTTTTTTTTTATTTTTTTGTTTTTTAGCTGCGTGCTACATTTTGTGTTTTCCGTTTGTTTTTTTTTTTTGTTTTTGCCTTAGGTTGCTTGTCTTCTCGGCAAACTTCACTGCTGGCAGTAGGCGTGGCAGCTGTGGGTCCTGCCTTGTCTTATGCTTAGCGATAATATCGTCATAATTTGCTTTTAATTTGTTTGCCAAATGCCAACACTTTGCCAGTCTTTATTATTTGACGCATAAACCAAAAATACAACGCCACAACGCAACAACACGCACTACTACAACAAACACGACTACTGCCATCATAACAATAAGTGGCAGAACGCAGCAACAAAAAAAAATATCAAGTAAACGAAGGAACAACAAAAATTAAAACAAAATGGCATAAAATAAAAGCAAAAAAATAGACGCTTAAGTTTTTGCGTCGCTCGCGTAGACACCTGCCGGCGGTATAAGCATAGAAACTGGCACAGACAGGAGCACAGGCAACGGCATGAGCATGGGTACGAACACTGGCAGAGGATCAGGCCGAGCCATAGACAGACACTTGCCGCGTTTTATTGACCGAAAGATAAAAGTCGATATGCTGCGCTGCGAGCTACACTGTCTAATAAATTTTTATAACGCATTTAAGCCAAATCCAGAAGTGGCTATAAATTTAAATATCTTTATAGTTTATTTTTGCGGTGGTGGCACTCCCGGCCTTGTCTCCGCTTGTCTTGAGCGCTGTGTGCCATTTTGTCGATATTCAAGTACTCTTCAGTGTTTTCTTTTTGTTTTTTTTTTTTGGCTTGCTTTTTGTTTTTATTATTATTTTATAATGCTTCAATTTTTGGCGCTCGATTAGTTGATAAAGTCTTTGGCGCATGTACATCGCTTAAACGCTGCGTAATAATTTGTTTTATGCTTTGTCATTAAAACGCAAAACGCAAAGCTGAGGCCATCGCTAGGCAAGTGCAAGTGCAGGACGCCAGTGGCCAGCGGCAAGGCGGCAGAGTGTGTGTGTGGCAGAGTAACATCCAAATGCCTAAAGCTTTAATGATTTATGTGCGCCTGGGGGTTTGCGGGTGTTGGCATTGCTAATGTTGTTGTTGCTCGTGTTGTTGTAGTTGTTGGCTATTTGCTGCTCAAAACACAAACCACGCATAACTTTACTTTGTCAACTAGCTTAGATTTCTATTAAAACTTACTTTAAGACATTTATGCAGAGTGAGACAAAACGAAATCGACAACGTTAGCAACAAAAACTGTGCTCACATCAAATGGGAAAGAGGGTACACAAAAAAAAAAAAAAAAAAAATGAAAATCGAAAAAAAAAAAAAATAAGCAAAACTTTGGCACACTTGACCACAAATGCTGCACACCCTACATCGGAACGGCAGCAGCAACAACAGCAAGAGCCAACAAGCAACAACCAAGAGGCAAGTGCCAAGAGGCAGAAGGAGAGAGTTGCCTAGGGAGAAGGGTGGAGGGAGGAGGGAGGAGGCAAGCAACTGCTTGCAGATAACTTTACACGAACAAAATAAAGTGTATTTATTTTAACCCAAAGTTATATACTATAAAGTCAACACATTTATGCATGCAGCCTTTGACACTCAAACTAAATCTGAGCGACGGGCCAGCAACAAACCAGTGCCAGTGTGCAAAAACAACAACAACAAGCAAAATAAAATAAAAAAAAAGCAAATACAGAGAAAAAAAAAATAAAGAAAATGAAAAACAAAAAATGTCGTGACCATCATCGTGCTGCTGCATGTCTACTTGGCTCCATGTCTCCCAGTCTCCCTGTCTCCCCGTCACCATGCCAGCAGACTGACCTGGCACAGTGGTGTGGTTTTGGTGCTTGTGTCTTTGACGAAATTCCTTGCGGAGTGTAAGACCACCAAAATACATGCAAAATGCCGCAACACTTTGGGGAATTTTCAAGTGAAAGTCTTTCACCAGCAGCAAAGCACTGAAATGTCGACGTGGACACAAGAAGAAACAAAAAATCAAAAAAAAGCAAATAATTCGAAAGACGTTGGCCGAGCACCGAAAACCGGAAGCAGGCAGCAACTAAAATGACATTTTATACCCATACACACACACACACACACACACACACACACACACAGTGCCATGCATATAAACTCCTACATACTATTCAGATCATATTTGATACTAAAGACATACACACTCACACTATGTATGTATATGTGTGTATATATGTGAGCATATATATTTTTTATATATTTATTTTTCGTTTGCTTTGGCTTCGTGCACCGAAGCAATTAATTTTCATCATTTTGTGAACATTTGCTGAGTTGCCATTGCCCCATACTCTGCTGCTGGCTGTGTCCTTGCCCCTGCCTCCTGCTCTAGTGCCAGTGCCAGTCCGCATCGTTGCCACTGCCAATGCCTTAATGTCAGCCATTGGTCAGGCTTGTGGTCTAAGAAAGGCAGCACCGAGACGCTCGGGTCGCTTGGTAGCTTGGTCGCCTGCTCGGACTTTCGCTTGGTCAGCTGCGCCGGACTCTTGGCTGTGCTATGCTGTGCTGCGCTGCCTAAATGTCGTGCTGCATGCTTGCTGCGGTTAAGTGGACTTGTCTACTTTGTCTACGCTAAAGTGCGGCCATGATGATGATGATGTGCGGTGTGGATTCTCTGCCTTGGGCATTGGGGCATGCCGCATTGTACGTTGCCTTCGTTGCGTTTACTATATTTGATGTGTTACTCTTCGTACGTTCGTTCGTTCGTTCGTGCGTGCGTGCGTGCGTGCGTTACTGTTGTTGAAATGATGATTTTAGTTATGCAAATCTTACGCGTCAGAAAATTTTACAGCTTTGACCAAGCACTAAGCAAGAGTCAGCCAGCAGCCGCCGACATGCAGAAGTATGCAGGATGAAGTACGCATGGGTGATTGCTTGACAGGACATTTTGCGCATAAAAGTGTTCGTACTTTTGTCGAGTTGTCGAGTTTTCGAGTTTTAACCACTTAAATTTAATGCTCAGCTAGTTTTTCGACTATCTTAGATGTGTAATTAAGTTTATGAGTGCGTGCGTGTCAGCAAAAGTAAAGCACACACACATATACTCACAAATATATATACAAAAAAAAAAAAAAACAGATAGGAGTAGCAGAAGATGAGCAAGCAGAAAAGCGGAAAAAGCAAAAAAAAAAAAAAACACATTGCAGTGCAGAGCTTACATGAACCGCAAGTCGTTAGATCTGCTGCTTCCTCGGCTGCTTCCACGGCAGCTGCCAGGGCTGCCTGCTCGGCTGACTGCTATAAATAGTTTACAATAAATTTGATGGCATTAGAGCTAAAGCATGTTAGGATTATGGCCATTGCTTAAATTGAAATAAAAAAAATAACAAGCCGAATAAAACGGCAAAAAAAAAATAACACAAAAAAACAGCAAATAAATGTGTAGAAAAACACTCAAAGTGAGCAGCAACGAGTTGTGACGCGTGTAAGTAAGCAGCCGGAAAAATAAAATCAAGCCAGCAAAGAAATCAAACCGAGCGCGGCCCAAAACCATTCGCAGCAACTGTCGGTGCGCATCGATAAATGGATTTCATGTTTTCTGCTGTCTCTCTTATCCCTTTCCCTTTTCCTTAGCTTGCCTCTCCACACCACTCCTCTACACTCATCAACTCTACGCTCCTGTACTCTGCTGCTGTGGCAGCAGATTTGCAGCAATTTGTTTTTGTGTTGTTGATTTGCTGTTTTTGCTCCTACTGCTGTTGTTGTTTATTTTTATCTCGCTTTTGGTGACATTGATAAGGCCAAGAAAGCAATGGTCAGTACATAGTGTGGCAGCAAACAGAAAAGAAATACAGAAAAAAGCAGGAAAATATTTCGACAACTTGTGTACAAAACACTTGCCTGTGCTTACCCAATCGCCAATCTTCAATCGTCAATCGGCAATCGGCAATCGCCAGTGGACACTAGCCTGTGGACAGTGGACGGTGGACAGTGGCCCGTTCTTGGCTTGGCTTGTTCACATTAGTTGCCTGTTACACGCTGCTCAGCCCATGGCAGGAGGCACTTTGATTGCCGTGCTCGCACTCCTACCCGTGGCCATACCTCTGCACCCGTGCACATAGCCAGTGGCGCAGCTGTGCTCCGGTATGTGTGTGTGCGTGTGTGTGTGTGTATGTGTGTGTGTGTGTGTGTGGCAGTTGGTCATACGCTAAGCAGTGCTTTAGGGGCTTAGGCAAGCGCATCAATTTCGTGCGCTATGTCATCGTCGTCCTTTTGCTACATTTCCTTTTTTGATATTTTCTTGGGTTGTCGCTTGTTTTGGTTTTTTTTGGCTTTTTTTTTTTCCTTTTGGTTTCTTTCCTTTTGCTATTTTATGCTACGTTTTATTTGTATTATGGCGCTGTCGAATTATTAGTTTTGTTGCGCTTCAATGCGATTCGTTTCGTTTCGTTTGGTTTCGTTCGGTTTGGTTTCGATTCGATTCGATTCGTTTGCGACTCGTTTGATTTCATGTTGCGTCTCGTTACTTTTCGGCGCAAGTGTAGCCGCAAATGGTTTAATTCTGTTTACTTACATGGGCTGCATTTGGGTTCTGGACACTTTGCTTTTACTTTTACTTTCGCTTTCGCTTTTGCTTTTGCTTTGCGGTAAGGTTCGATTTTCTATATTTTATTTTATTTTATTTTATTTTTGTTGTTGTTTGTTTGATTATTTCTTATTTAGTGTTTTTATGCTAGGTTTATGTTATGTGCCATCGCTTATGTACGAATAAATTGAATGAAAACATTTATGCGGGCATTAATAAGCAACTGCGTCGCATAGTTGTGTGTTTGGTAGTGTGTGTGTATGTGTGTGTGTGAGTAAGACGCGCGTGCACGTCTTTGATTAAATTCACGACGGCGCATGCCAGTGACCACTTGAACATGAACCAGAGACCGTAACATGGACCTGGTGTTGGTTTGGGCATTGGAATGGAATTGGCTGCATTGGCATGTCGAGTTTTAGCATTTTAGCGAATAAATATAATTGGCGCCATTAAATGCCAATCTACAACAAAGGACACCCGCACCAACCGCCTTGCGTCTGCGTCTGTGTTTGTGTTTCTGTTTGCGTTCACGTTCGCGTTCGCGTTTAATCGAAATACTTTACACATTTTGCATACAAATCAAGTCGTGTAGAGGGCAAAATGATGAGCCTCAACAATTTCAGCTATGGCAAACTAGTAATGCTCGCATAACTGCCGGCAGCAAGACGCGGCGAGGCGCGGAGCACAGCCAATGAAGCGTAAGCGACAACAGACGATGCGGATGCGGATGTGGATGCGGCTGAGGATGAGGATGAGGTGGTGAATGTGGCCTGGTGATGCCAATGCTGCTGACGCTAATGCTGATGCTGATGCCAATGTCTCATGCCTTTGCCGTTGCCATTGCTCTGATGCTGATGCTGATGATGATGATGATGAGACTTTTTCTGTTGTTGTTGCTGCTGTAGCTGTTGATGAGAGCATGACTGCGGGCAGTTTTGCTGCTGGTTCTAGCTCTGGTTCTGTTTCTGGTTCTGATGCTGTGTGCGCGCATTTGATTGTCTTTGATGGAATTAAGTAGTAAACATTGAATGTTAACAGCTCTATTAGTAGCAATTTTATTAACGCCTTTTTGCCAACAACGAATGCCAACAACAAATGCCAACAACAAATGCCAACAACAAATGGCAACAGCCATTATGTCAAATAACAATACATCTTTGTTGTTGTTGCTGTTGTTGCTGTTATGCCGTTTGCTTAAGTTGCTTAAACACGGCTAAGCGCTTTATTTTTATTTCCCTTTATTTTATATTGCTTTTTTTTTTTTTTTGCCTCACATTTTTGCATTTTTCCGTTTTGCATTTTTTGTATGTGTTTCCTTTTAGCTTTTTCCATTTATTTGCTTCTTTTCCCTTTTTTTGTTTTCTGTTTTTTTTTTGTTTTTTTTATTTTATTTTATTTTTTTATTTTGATTGGTTGCGTTTTTTGGTTGCTCTGCCTGATTGCTTATGCCATTTGCGAGCTTAAGGAAAATAAGGCAAATGGAATACAATTTGAAAATTGTAACTTAAATGGCGACAAGTGGCTGGCTCAGCACACCTCACCTGTGCGGCGCAACGCATCGGCACACAGCATTTGCAAGTACCTTCATGACAACACCTACAACAAAATGCTGACTGCCTGCCTGCCTAGTTGCCTGCCTGCCTGTCTGTCTGTCTGTCTGTCAGTCCGTGCCTGCCTATGACTGCCTGTGCCTGTGCCTGTACCTCTGCCTGTGTCTGCCTATTGGGGCCACAAATTTAATATACAAGCAAAGGGAAGCAAATAAGCTGTAGCCTGCCTATGAGTATGAGCGGGTGAAACAATAGAGGAAGAGATGAAAGAAACAAAAAAGAAAAAAAAAAAACAAAAGAAAATAAGAATAAGTAAAGAAAAGAAAAATATAACCGTAATTCAATACCGCATCCCAGGAGTGTAGCTACACGCCACAATTGTGCGTACAGATTCAACGCATACTCACACTCGCACTCGCCTTCGCAACCGCTTCCTTACTCGCACTCGCACTCGCACCCAGACTCGGAATCGCACTCGCACTCATCATCTTCTACTCGTGCACATTGAGTAGATGCTTGAGCATGTCTTCGACGTTGCTTGCCTGTCGACATAAGCTTCACGCGGCAGGCACAGCTGACTTGACTGAGTGCCTGAGTGCTTACAACAATAACAATAACAGCAACAGCAACAACAACAACAGCAACAACAATAACAATACAACAATATACGCACGCAGAAATAAGAAAAGAGTGCAGAGCAGCAATGCGAATGGCACAGCAACTGTGTGGCCATGTGAGGCAGAGCGGCAGAGAGGAAGGGCGGGTGGCAGTCAGCCCAAGCGCCTAAACCACTTGAAATGAGTTAAACCAACTACGTCGCCACCGATGCTTTGATTTCTTGCTGCGCCAATTTCTGCAAGCAAATTCCAATCGACAAGCGCAAAAGACATTGACGAAAACAACAACAACAACAAGAACAAAAAGAACAACAACAAAGACAACGACAACGACAACGCTGTAGCACTGGCAGTCGAAAACGAAGACGACGAAGACGACAAAGAAGGCAAAGAAGGCAAAAAAGTCGAAGGCGAAGAAGAAGAGAACTTCAACGACGACATCTCAAGCGACTCGTTGACATATTCTTATTGTTCAATCGATGGATTTTGCTGTGCGTCGCCGCTGGCAATCGACTTGGCACATCCGCCGAACGACGTCAACGCTGCCTGGCTGCGCGATGCTATGCTTTGCCTTGTTTCGTGCCGCTTACGATTACTCCCACATCATCAACAACAACAGCAACAACAAGAGCAGCAACAACAATGAAAAATACAACAATTTTATCTCGTGTATTGCGTTAAGGGAAAATGACTTATTTTCTTATGTACACATTGAGTGCTCCTTGCTGTTGTTGTTGTTTGTATTTCTTTTGGAATTTTGTTGTTTTTTCACGTTGCGGTTGTTGTTGTTGTTGTCTGTCATTGTTATGTCACTTGGTCGCACCGTAGCGCACAGATGCACACACGCACACCGTTGTGTGTAAGTTTGGTTTGGCCTTAACCAGCCTGCGAACCTGAGTAGCTCCTCAACGATTGACTAACGGACGGACGGACAGGCGGATGGGCGAATGGAGGGACTGTCTCTCGGACTGACTGTAGGTTGGCTGGCTGACTCTGGCTTGGCCGTCGCACCGGCTGGCTTGCCTGTGTGTGCGCGCGCGTTTTTTTTTATATTATTTTATTGGCTTTGGCCCTGCGCGACTCCACCCACCCACGCAGCTCGCAGCTCACATCTCGCAGCGCACAGCAGCTCAGTTTAAACGCGGCAATGCGCTTTGTATTGTTATTTTGATTTTCTTAAAATTTTTTTTTTATTTATTTATTCTTTTTTTTTTTTTTTTTTATTATATTATTTTCATTTCATTTTATGTTTTACTTTTTTTGCTCATCCTTTCGTTTTTTTATTAATTCCTTTCCGTGCATAACTTTTTTTGGTTCGTTATGCGTTGCGCGCGAGATATTAAAATTTTAATAAATCGTTGTGACGCGATGCGATGCTATGCGATGCCATGCGACGGGATGCGATGCGTTGCGAATGGAGCAACTCGTACATCTTCTCAGCCGTCGTTTCCAGGCTGCTGCGTCTGCGGCATACGCTGCTGCTGCTGCCTTTACGCCTGCCTCGGCTGCCCCGGCTGCCACGGCCGCCTTTGCTGCATGCACTTGACGGAAGTGACAGTTGTGGCGTTTAACGCACGCACGACATCATGCCATGACATTTTCCTCAGCATTTCGTTTCGTTTCGTTTCGTTTCATTTCCTGCCCTCGCCCATGTTTTGTTGGGTCCTCGCTTTGGCTTAACTATTTCTTTGGCGTGTTTATAAATCAGCAAAGCAATCCAAGCAATACAATCCGAAATTTTCATGCGAATGCCTTCAATTTCGTTGCGCATTCCAATGCTATGCCAATTGTTGTCTTTTTCGCATTTTAGCATAGCAGCTAAAAATCAAATTCCAACTTAGGCAAAACACAACACAACACAGCACAACAAAACAACAAAAACAATAGAAACAGAAACAAAGAAAAAAAAAAATAAACAAAATACAGAAAGCAGAAAACAAACGAGAAGTAATCTAAGGATATGCATATTGAACTTTACGCATAACTGAAATACCAGGAAATAACGAAAACGTGTTCAGTTTGGCGTTTCAATTGCTTCTGACGCATGCCACGCCTACGCCGACGCTGAGCAGTTTCTGCTCGCTCCACTTGCCCCTCCACTCCACTCCACTCCAATGCTGTTGTCTTGTGTTTTGGCTTTGGGCATTGGATGGTTTCTGGTTTCTGTGTGTCTGTTGTCGCGATTGTGACATGCTTGAATTTCATGTAAGTGGCTTAATCCGACTTCGACTCCAAGTTTTTGTGAAAGGGCTTTTTTTCGTATTTATGTGTTCCCCCTTTCTTTTGTTTTTTGACTTTGTTTTTTTTTTTTAATAATTAACCGACTGCGTGACAGCTTTGACAAGTAACCCTTACGCAACCCTTTTTAAGATTGTGCCAAAACACCGTCTGGGGTAGAACAAAAGCATATGCCATGAATCTTTGAGACATCGAACAAGTAAGAAATATCTGCAGAGTGTGCACGGTGCAGCAAGAAAAATACATGATTAGGAATTCAGGCTACTGTAACTAATTATTTTGTCATCAGTGTGGCTCAGTGAGTTGTGCGTTGAAATCTTATTGAAAGCTCGGTCCTTGATGACAGCTCTTTGCTTAGCGTCAGCCAATTTAGTAGAATAGTTTTTAAAACAATGCACACACTTTATAGGAAAACAATCAACGTAAAATCTAATCAGATAGCCTTAATGGAATATATCAAATTAATACTCGTCGCAGGTAATATGAAATATCTTTTATGGCTACACTAAGCATAAGTAAATCAAAGATATATATTTCCATTACAGAATAAGTCACTTCACTTCACTACTCGGACTTCAAGACACATTGTTCTAAATTGACTGCTGCTAGTCTAATTGCCTGTTTTTTTAATAGAATCTGTTGTTCTGCATCAGACTCATTAAAAAGCGAGATCCGATATATAATATCCACTCTATCTGTTCTAAACATCATATGCACACTGTCAGTCGTCAATTCCATTTAAGTTAATTTCCATACTGTGAGGCTGCGAACTAAATGACGACTGAACAAAATCAATTATTATTAGAATATGAATAAAAAAGCCCGAAGCTAAAAATGTGCAATAGCAAGAAAATTACCTGCTCAACAATTGCGTCTACAGCAAAAATACGAAATGCAAAAATATTTTATTGTTCGTGTTCTTGCAGAAAAGTTTGCTTGAAGTTCAACAGAAATGTGCATTTGGTGAGCGAATAATTGATTTTAGTTTGAAAGCAAACGAATTAGTTTAATTTGAATAATAATAAATAAACAATTAAATCATCACAGTTGAAAGTTTTCATTGCTAAAATTGAGAAAAAAAAAGTTTTATTTTTTCCATTGTGTTGCAGCAACATTTGCATGCTGCACAATAATCAAATTGTGATAATAATTAAAATAATTGTGCATTCTTTAATTTTTTTATTGTTTGCGGGTTTTTGTCTCATTCCGACTCAACGGGTTATAAAATGAAGAGACTTATTAAATTGTATCGTCATAATTTTATGACACTCACATTTTATTGACTTGATTGCGTGTCACGATAGGACGCTTTAAATGTCAGTTGCTGACGTAAAGTTCAAAGCAGCAGCAATAAATTTAATATTAAAATCGGAAAAAGTACCACCGAAGGGTTCGAAATGTAACAAATCGCTTGCGGCGAACGTTGTGTGTCAGAAACACAAATTTGAGTAATCGCTCGGCACTGAAGCGGCTCAAAGAAGATGCACATGGGCATGGGCATGTAAGGAGACACGGGCATGGGCATGGGTATGTGTGAGTGAGGATGTTTGGCATTTCCAATCAAATTGATTGGCAAAAGAAAACAAAAAGATTTTGTTTTATGTTTTAGAAGTTTACATGCTTGCAAATTATTAAAGTAATATTTATGTTAATTGAAGCTTTTTATGAGCTGCTGAATTTTCATCGAGGTCCTTGTGCATAAGTTACACTGCTGAAGTCTTTATCTGAGACTTCTATGTATGAGTAAAAGTTAAAGTCAAACTTAAGCAACTTAATTTTCGTTCGATAGAAATTTTCTTGACTACATATTTTTATGAGAACAAATTAGGTGCCCTAGTGTAGAACCAAGAAGAAACAAAAAAAAAAAAAAAAAGAGAAGAAAGGAAAAGAAATATTTTTCTTGATTTTGTAACCAGCTGTGCCCTTAACGGGAAACTACACGAGAGTTCCTTTTTTGTTTTTTTTTTTTTACCAACCTGACACGCACTAAGTACCTTTGCAAGTGTCACACGCAAATCGCTAAGCAAATTTATGACAAAATGATTGCCACATGCCGACAGCCAAACTAATGTGAAATCGTTTAAATGCGAAAAAACAATTCATTATAAAATATGAAGCAAACGAGGAAGTAAAACAGCAAAACTAAAAAAAAAAAAGAAAAGAAAATGGCAACAAAAAAAAAAAGGAGTATAACCAACTACAGTCATTACTGCCAACTAAAACTGCTGAACGCGACACAAACGCTTCGCGAGCGACGCGCATGATTCAGGCAACATTGTCGCGCGAAAGACAAAAAAGGTCAACATGGCGTATGATGAATGAACTGAACACCAAAGCATTGCAGCTAGCAGCAGGAGCACGGAGCACGAAGCATGAATCACGAAGCACGGCGCACAGTGCACAGCGGCAGACGTGGAGAAACACGCGCGTGCATAAAACTTTTACAAGCGTGTCTCACGTTTGTATTTTTTGTTGTTGCTGTCCGTTCTTTTCGCTGCCTGCCTGCCCGCCTGTCTGTCTGTCTGTCTGCCTGACTGCCATATGCATGCATGCATTAGAGTTATTGCAAAAGTGTGCCGACATTTGACATATGCACGCGGTAAAACCACACGACATTCGAACCAACCCGAGCCAACCCAATTCAACTCAACTCAAGCCAAGCCAAGCCAAGCCAAGCTAAGCAAAGCGAAGCGACGGCAGCCTAACCCAAGCCAAGCCAAGCCATGCCAAGCCAAACCAACCACTGACCCGACGCAACATTTTACCAACACTTTGCCAGCACTTAGACATGCTGCACTAATTGAATGACAAATCGAAGTGCAAATGTCACTGACAGACGCTAAGAGTGAACGAGAAAGAGACAGAGAGCGAGAGAGAAAGGAAACTAGAGAGACACACACAATGGACTCAATGTAGTGTGTTTTAGTATAGAATGCATGCCATGCTGACGCACTCACACAAATACACTCACTCACACACACACACACATTCACGTACACACGTACAGAGCAGCGGAGACGGCGCATAATTAATGAATTTTATATGCATTTATAATGCGAAGTGCGCTCAGATTACCAGCAATAAGCGTAAATCTAATTGTTTCTGGTTTCCCTCCCCAATTCTTCTGCTCTTCTGCTTTTCTGCTGTTTTGCTTTTTTGTTGTTGTTTTTATTTTATTTTTTTATTGCTCGGTCGTTTTTACTTTCGTTAGCTAAGTAAAAATAAAATATTACGTATACGCCACGCGCGACGTTCTGCTACTTTTGTGTTATCGTGAGTTGGGTTTTGGTTTCTTTGCACTTCGTTTTGGTTTTTGTTTTTCTGGTTTTTTGTTGTTTTTTTTTTTTATGGTTTGGTTTGGTTTGTCGTGGCTCGTCGTCTCGGCTGCGCTTGTCTTGTTTTATTGCCATCTTTTCGCATTCATTTCGAGCGTCAAATAAGCTTAAGTAAATTTATAAGACAAACAAACCCACAACGAAAGAAGTCGCAAAGTAGCAGCAGCAACGAAGGGCAGCAACGTCGAGTCGACTCGAGTCGAGTCGAGCACGAAAGAGTCACCAGCAAACACCTTGAGGGCAGGCAATATTCATTTTACTTTGTACCAACAAGCGACAACCGACAATCGTCGAGCGACAAGCGACAAGCGAACGAATGTCATGGGCATGAATGGCAGGATGGCAGAGTGGCAGCATGCCGTCTCGTCTACACTGGAGCGGGTGTTGACTGTCGGGTATTCGCTGGGTGCGCTGGGTATGCTGGGTGTGCGGCGCTGAGGGTTTGCGGCCAGTGTAAACACGCGAATTTGTGCCGCTAAGAAAAACAAAATAATATCAGTTTTAGTTTCGTTGTTCTGCAGCGCCGCACCAAGGCAAGCTGAGCCGAGCCTTGGCTGTTGATGAACTTGATGCGCACAACTTCTTCTGCTGTTGTCGCTGTTGTTGCTGCTTTGTTGGTCTTGTTGATGTTGTCATTGTGGTTGTTGTTGTTGTTGTTGTTCTAGTGTTGTTGTGCCGTTGTCGCTGTATTGGCATAAAAGTTGACGCCTTGCAGCCAAATGATGACGACGACGTTGACGACGCTCGCCCGCTCAGTCGCCTGCCCACCCGCCTAAGTAGCATACAAAAGCGTATTTAAGCAGAAGCTCAAGCAGAAGTAAGCAAGAGACAAGTGGTTACGCAGTTTTGTTTTACTTCAACTTTATTTCACTTTTATTTGCACTTTTTTGTTTTTGGTATTTTGCCGCTTTTTCACTCAGTTTCGCAGTTTAGCAGTTTAGCAGTTTCGCAGGTTTGGCCTGTGCTGCCGTTGCTGCCTTTGCTGCCGTTGCCGCTTTCTGTTTTACTTTCGTTGGCCGCTTGTACGCTTTTATTGTGTTTTTCTTTTACTTAACGCCAAAGCGTTTGTTGTTCAGCTACAACTACTTATTTTTGGTGCTGTCGGTGTTGTTGTTATTGTTGTTGTTTTTCATACTTATTGGTAGAGAGCGTAACGCCCACAATGTGAACGTTAACGTTAACGTCAACAACGCCAACAATGCCAACGCTGCTCAACTTGTGTTTGACTAAGCAACTCTAAACAAAAAGTTCATCCAAAAAACACAAAAACACAAGAACAAAAAGCAAAACTAAGAGTATGCTATATATAGAAAAGAAGAAGAAGAAGAAACAGAATAAGCAGAAAAAAGTAAGAGTTGCTTGGCAAGCGCAACCTTTTTGGTAATTTCCTTGCGTAAACTCACACCGCACTGGCAGGAGCACAGCCACGACCAGGACCAGAACCGGGACCAAGACCAGGGCCACCAACTACGCCGCTGTGCACACAGCTCCGAGCTGATATTGTCTTGTGGCTTAGTGCGTATCCTGTTGTACTTCCCGTTGTTGTACTGTGGCCTGCTTCAAGTTGCATACGCTGGACAGTGGCAAACGGCAAAAATCAAAATAAAAAACCAGCATAAAAAGCAAACACAAAAAGCAAACAATGAAACAGAAAATACGCCCTTCGCACATGCCAAGCGAAGCCAGCCCAAGTCGGGCCATGTCATGCCAAGCTGCTACAATATCGAGTTAATTGTTTGAAATAAGTGCTTCGGCGTTGTACAGCGCGCGCGCGCTCACGCTCGTGACTGCTTACATGTCCAGCCATGCCATGCCATGTCGTGCCGTGCCGTGCCTTACCGTGCCGTGCCGCACCGCGGCTGCTGCTGCGCTGCCATCACTGCTGAAGTCACTTGCTGCTGCTGCTGCTACTGCTGATGTTTTGCTTTGCTTTGCTGATGTTGCTGCTGTTGTTGCGGTTCTTTTTAGCAATGCTGCTGTCAGTCCCGTTGCTGCTGCTCCTCGGTTTCGTGGGCGTTTTGTTGTGCGTCTTTTATTTTATTTCATTTTTTTCTGCTTTCTTTTTTTTCGTTTGTTTGGGTGGAATAAAATTTGCTCGAGTGTCTGCTATAAGTTGAAATGAATCTAATAACTTCACTTTCAATGCGCACAAATTTTCTAAGTGCACAATACAATGGCCAAAAAACTTTGCTACTCAAGCGGCAGCAGCCCCAGCAGCAGCACCACCAGCATTTGGCTACTAGCCGTCGTAGCAGTGCTATGGTGAGGGATGGGGGGAGTGGTGCAAGTGGCAGCAGTTGAAGAACTGGCTACGTTTTTCTTATAAGCACAAAGTTAGCTTCAGCCCAAGCCGCAGCTGCTGCTTTTGTCTTCGAAGGTTGCCAATGCTGGCACTTTTGTTCTTGTAAGTTGCTCGTATTGTTGACGTTCTTTTTCATTTTGTTGTTGTTGCTTTATATAAAAAATAAAAATAAAACAAACAAAAATAAAAAAAAAAACTATAACAAAAAGCGTGTGGCAGCAACTTACTTTCTGCTGCTGCTGCTGCTAAGAAAAATTAAGAAAATTGAAAAACAATTTTCAGTTATGGCTTTTGAAGATTTTTTTTCTTTTTGTTTTTGTTGTGCTTACCGCATGCCGCGCACGCCGCGCACACACACACACACACACTCAGCTATAGCAAGAACAACAACAAAAAGAACAACACTAACAATAACAAAACGAAAAGTCAAATATAAAAGTTTTTTCATCTTCTTAGCTATACAGTAGACCCACACCACATGCGCTCGCATAGCAGCTTATTCATACTCATGCCATACATTCACATACACACACACACACACACACATACACATATACACAGCCAGTAGCCAGTCAGTCACTTGCTCACAATGCTGCCGATTGTTTGCTAGCTTGTCTATGCAGCTGTAGCTTGTAGCTCGTAGCTGTATAAATTGTTGTATCTATATCTCTATGGAATTTCAGTTATCCGCAGAGTTAAATTGTCTCATTGCTTGAGACGTTCGTTCATTCGTTCGTTTGTTCGCCTGTTCGCTTGTTCCCAGCCGCACCGCTGCTGCGTGCATGTCTCACTGGGGGATTTCAATGGCATTGAGCGAAATAAAATTGTCAATTGGCAAAAGAATTTTGCTAAGGCATTTCTATTTTTCTTACGAATCTATATTTCTCAGCTTTCTTTTCTCATTTTTTGTGTGTTCTTAGTTTTTTGCTTTTCTGCTATGCTTTGCTTTATCCATTTTGGTGCCTTTATGGCATCTCAAGCGCACAATTTTGATTTATAAGCTGCATACAGAACAAAAAAGCAAATCATACAAAAAACACAAAATATAAAGGAAAAGAACCAACAACGTCGAACATAAAACCGAACACAGGAATAGGCAACAAAAAACTTCCAATGCTTGCGTCTATTTATTTTATTTTCTATAGCATACTTTTAAGCGCCACTTAAATATTTTATGGTATTATTTTTTTTTGCATTCGCATATTTGTTGTACGCCGCTGTCATATACGCATTTTAATTCCCCAAACTCGCGCGCTTGCATAGACAAACTAATTATGCTAACACGACGCAATTGTTTGCAAACTTTCACAACATGGCAACATTGTCATTAACGGCATAGCCGTGGCCATCACCATCACCATAACCATCGCTGTAGGCATCGCCAACGTCGACGTCAGCCACAGCCACAGCGGGAGCAAGAGCGAGAGCAATAGTTAAAACGTCAGCATCAGTGAGGTTGCCAATTATGTTCTTGCAATTGCTTTTCACCAATGCCAATCGCTCTATTTAACAACAACAATAACAACAACGGGCGGGCGATGGGCGACAGACGACAAACGACGGACGGTGTTAGGCGACAAGCTGCGCTTATTTAAACGCGAGTCTATTACTTTGCGTGCGCGCTACATTAATATTTTAATAATGCAATTTGTTTAAATAAATTGCTGTGCTTTTTTACTTCATCTCTCTGTCTCATTCTGGCAGACTCTCTCGCTCGTTCGCTCCGTTGCTCGGTTGTTCCGTTGCTCGGTCGCTTGCCGTGCCGTTGTTATTCTGATTGCATTGTTGTATGATTTCATTTAATTTTGCATTGTTAATATGCTGCTGCTGATGCTTTGGTTGTTGTTGTTGTTATTGTTGTTGTTATTGTTGTTGTCAGCGGTGTGCGTGCTTTATTAAATTTGCGGCTAAAATCAGTAAACCAAAAATCGAACTAATAAAATAAGCAAAATGCGTCGTGGCCAACGTTAGCACAACTAACAACCTCATGATTATATTATAAAATATACATACCATGCATGCCATATATTTATTTTATTTACAATTTACACATAACATTTATTCTGTTGCGTTTTATATTGCCAGTGCTGTGCTGTTGTTGTTCTCTTTAATATTTTTATGCATTGTGCAAAATTACACGGCAACAGGAAATGCCAGCGTACGTAATGTGCATTTGCAGGATGCGCTGTACGCATTTTTATGCTAACTCATGACGGTTATATGTATGTGGCATACAGCTCACAGCTCACAACAAACAGCATACCACACAGCAGAGCACAGCACAGCATAACTCAGCAGAGCAGAGCACAGTACAGTGAGCACACGTGCGCTGCGTTGGTCATAATGTTATGCATGTTGTTTTTGTTGTTTGTATGATTGCTGTTTGTGCTGTTGTTGTTGTTGTTGTTGCGGTTAAGCGCTCACGCACGCAGACAATTAGAAAAAAAAAATCCCAAAAACCCCAAAAACAAAAAAAAAAAATAGAAACGAGGAATGCGTATGATACACAATATGAAGTTTGTTCTGGACGCGTACAATAACAACAGCGACAACAACAACAATAACATAAATGACAGCAACAACAAAATTTGACTGTCTCTAACCGTGTGGTTCTCGCCGCTGGCTCCTGCCGCCGCCATTACTCGTACGCTATCTGCCTATTGATTTCAATATACGGGCCACACAGCCTTGATACACAGACCGATACAAAATATGGGCAACCTTTGGGCTTTCCGTTGCTGTTGCCGTTCACGTTACCGTTGCCAGCTCATTTCCGTTGCTGTGCGTACGTTTTACGTTTTTCGATTTTTCTGCTTGATTTTCACTGATGTGTTTTCCCTTTTTCGGTTTTGTTTTTTTGGTTTTTATTTTTTTTTTTTTCATTTAATTTTTGCTTTTTTTTTGTATTTTTGTTTTTTGGTTTTTGATTTTTATTTTCGCTAATGGAAATCATTTTAAACCACAAAAACCGCATACGTATGCGTGCGTATGGAACGGAAATGTATAGAACGCATACAAAGCAAGCCAATAAGTAAGCAAAACCAACAAAAACAAAAAATGAAAACTGAAAAACGCAAGCATATACAGAAAAACCAAAAAATCAGCTATATAGGCTGTGGGCAGCTAACCAATAAATGCCATAGACCCCACACCCTCGCACACACACACACACACATACATAGTATATATACACATGCACACTCACACATACCCTTGCACTTGCAGACGTACACACCCCATAAACACGCGTCAGTATCCCATCACCCATGCGGCCTTTAAAGCGCTACACCGCTGCTTAACTGCTGCACGACAGGCTGCCGTCTCAAACGAGCTTAGCCACAAAGTCTCATTAGATTTATGTTGTTTATGTCGCAGAAGACAAATAGACAGGCAGTTGGACACACACACTCGCACACACTCGCTTACGCACACGCACTCTGCAGCAGCGACTAACGACTACCGACAACTTTCTTAACCACAGCTGACTGCATGAGCAGCAGCAACAACAACGACAACAACAACAACAACAACAATAACAGCAGCAGCAGCACTTCAGACACTTCAGTCCCGACTCGTTGTGACTCGCTGCTGAGTTGTAGGAGTATTTCCTTTGCACACTTGTGCACTTTGTTTAATCCTTTCTTTGCCGTTAACCTCCTGCGCGCTACACTATGCCGTGCTGCTCCCCACTTCAAGCCTCTCCCCCGCTCACCATGCGCCTTTGCACTCCAACATTGTCTGTCGGCAGCGAGCGCAATAAATCCATACAGGCAGCCATATATCTCCAGTTTTCTGCTTTGGCTGTTGCTGCTGGTATTGTTGTTGTTGTTGTTGTTGTTGCTGCTTGTGCGACGCGTAGCTTTAATTTTGTTTTTCTCTTTTTTTTTGTTTTTTTTTTTTTTGTGTTGTTCACACGGCATCTTTTGAGTTTTGTCTTTGTTGCTGTTAAATATTCCCCTATTTGGCCTCTACTTTTTTTTGTATTTTGTCTTCCATTACTAAAATTAAAATCCAGACACAAGCTATTACTATGCCATCTTCTTCTTCCGGCCAACACTCGCCGCCCGTCGCCCCTTGCTTTTTGTTGCCGCACACACCGTGGCACACTGCGTTCACTCGCACTTATTACATTTTTCGCGTTATTTCCGCTGCTGCGTATTTATTCCGTCGGCTCAGCACAGCTGACAGTCTCAAGTTCGACTTCTGCAGCGGCCGCCAATATGCGCGCATAGAGCCGCACTAACAACTTGGCACAAACAAACACGCAAATACTCGTAAAAACAACGGCAAAGCCAAAGCAAAACCAACACGAAAAAAAATAACAAATTAAAGGGACAAAAACAAAAAAAAGTAAAAAACAAAACCAAACCGAAGATGGCAAAAAAATAAAGAAAATGAGTGAAAAAAGTATATTACGAAAATATAATAAATTAAATTATGATTTCGCTCATTTCGCTCACGCCCAAGTAAGCGCCCAGCCATCAGGCAGCCACCAACCACTCACCAACCATTCAGCAAGCAGCAACCAGTCACTACCCAGTCAACAGCCAGCGCATACGTAAATCTCATTTGGGTATTTTTTCTTCGGCACATTTTTCGTCAAGCGCACAACAGGCACGGGCACAGCCACACAGGCATGGTCACAAGCATAGACACGGACACGGACACAGCCACAGTCGCAACCACAAACACAGACGCAGACACAGGCGCAGATACGGCTACGGCTATGGCTATGGCTGCGGCAACGGCTGCGGCACGGCCATGGCTTGGCTTGGCTTGGCTTGGCTATGGAGTGGCAGCAGTCACAGACGTTGGCCGCCTCATCTCAGGCTCAAAGTTGGCACACGTTCGCGTCCTTGCATGCTTATTTGATTTGTTTTTCTTCTTCGTCGGTTTTTATAAATATTTTTGTGGGTGGCACACTCACACACACACACACGCACTCGCACATGCACACAGCCAATTCGTCAGGCTGGCACGCAGGCTGGTACACAGGCTGGCAAGGCAGCAAGGAAGTCACTCAGTCACTCAGTCAGTCAGTCAGTCAGTTAGGCCGCCTGGCAGGCAGGCAGGCAGGCAGGCAGCCCATCTGTTCGTCCGTCAGTCAACAACATGCAGGCATGCCTGAAATTTTCAATTCTGCTAACGCAGTGTAAAAGCCAACAGCAAAGAAGGCAAACGATTGCGTTCTTGCTCTTCTCGTTCGCGCGCGCGCGCTCGACTCATGACGAATAACGGCAAAGTTAGTTGTGGAAAATCTTCAACAATTGCCCTGATTTATAATTTCTGCTTAGCAATGCAAAATACTTGAGCCGCATGGCGGAGTCTGTTGCCAGCGAAAGAATCAGCATCAGCAACAGCAACGTCACCAACACCAATGCCAACAACAACAACAACAACAACAACAGCAACAACATCCACAATATCAACATTGCCAAGAGCGTTGCCACCCCGGCCTGCATGGCCAACGATTTACAGCGCATTTGGACGTAGGAGCCTCAACGCTGCCATCATCATTTGTCAGCTGGCTGGTGTTTTTCATAGTTGTTGTTGCCGTTGTTGTTGTTGTCCTCGTTGGCGGCATGTGGCGGCTGCGATTTGTTGTTGTTAATTTTCTATTTTTTCAACAATTTTCTTCTTTTTTTTTTTGCTTTATATGTTTACTTTTTGATGTTTTTCAATTTTTTGTATTTTGTGCATTATTTGTTTGTGTATATACGAATCAGAATCGCAGTCGGAGTCAGAGTCGGAGTATGTACACAAATATTTGTGCTTTGGCGGCTGCGACTGCGGCTGCGGCTGCCTGCACGCAGGCAACAAATATTTATTTGACTTGGTTACTCATTGCTACTCCACACATTCGCTCACCCGCTCACTCGTTCACTGCTCGTCTATTTGCCTTGACGAGCATAAACGGCGAAAAAATATGACGTCGCCCTAAACGCAGCCATACGCTGCTGCCGGGCTCCATTACTGTGACAGCGCGCGCTTGCATGCGAGTATTACAAAAAGTTCAACAGTCAGTCAGGCAGTCAGCGGCCGTCAGTCAGTGAGGCAGTGAGGCATGCATTCATCTAGTCATTCATTCATTCATTCAGCTAGTCAGTCATCTGGCAAATCCTGCCACTCAAGCCAACACATTTCGCTTAGGTTTCGCTTTGTGGCAAATGTCATATGAAGCATGTAAGTGTTTTTGTAGTACCTCAACTATAAAACCCGGTCTGACGACTGCCGCTGATTTATGCAACATGCTGTCGCTCTTCCACTCCCTCCTCATCTCGCAACCCTCATCATCAGCCTTCATCCATGCCATAACAGCTCAGTAGCAGCTGTGCGTCGCTTTCTATTATGGCGACTTACTTGGCTGTCTGCTGCTGCACAGTCCTCAATTAAGGGGTTCTGCCAATTAGTTAGCAGCTTTAATATGCTTTGCGCAGCAGCATTAAACAATCCAAATGGCTTTGACTATCTTGACACAATCATTTCGAATGTACTGCAGTACGACTCGACGGCAAGCAATTAACAACATTGAGTTGATACAAACTTGCATTTTCATCAAACTTGCCATAATTTTCAGTAAAAGTTTGCTTTTAAATAAAAACTACTAAGCAATCAAATATTATCAATGCAATAATTGATAAAGTTTTGAAGACTAACAATCAAATGTCTGCTTCAATTTACATAAATTAAGAAGTCACAAAGGAAAAGAATAATTAATACACATGCCAATAATTCCATAAAGTTTATATCATATAAATTAATGTATTCTTATTAAATTTTAGCCCATTTCAACTCATTTTTCTGTTACGGCGGAATGATAATTGCTAATAAAGGGTGACTTTCGTAGGATCTTAAACATTTCACTAGCTACTGATTTACTTTTTTTGGCATCGTATTCTGATTTCATACTGTTTTTCAAGCGCTAAGCCAAAGTCTTTGAAAGCAAGTAATTTTACGGTAGAATTTCTACAGTCTACAGTAAAACTTATCTACTTCTGAAAAAGTATTAATTTTGAACAGCCCACAGCCTTTCTCAATTACTTTTATCAGTAATTATATATAATAATGGTTTCTATTAGCACAATTAATGCAAGAATGAATTCATGTAGATGCCACTGTTCTGCTATTCGAGCAATTACTCTTCCACCAAATATCGTGTCATCTAAAATCAATCCAAACGAAAGTGTAGCTTATCGTAGCAGCTAAATCAAGCGTTGCCACACGCAGACGAAAATATATAGGCTAAGCGTTATGGCCACGCCCACGTATACCGATACGCATGTAGACACACGCACACACACACACGCATGTGCACACACAAACACCTTTATTAGCCAGCAGTGAAGCTTGATTTGCGTCATTATTTTAGGTGATTAAGTAATATAACGACTAAGTATCATTAACCCAGATATAATTATCACTACAAGCTATAATTGAAATACAGACTTCCTGCACACATACACACACACACACACACACACACGCACACGAACACACAGAGGACACATACACGAACACCCAAGCACCCGGTCAGCCGTACACATGGACACACACAAGTACACACAAGTGCACAGGCAGTGGAACACGTGCCAGACCAAGCCAGGCCAGGCCAGGCCAGGCGAGGCCAGGCCAGGCAAGCGAGCGAGCAAATAAATGAGTGACTAAGTGAAAACTTGTACAACAACTCAGGCAGCCGGAGCCTCGCAGCGTAGTGGAGTGCACATTAAACAAAAACAAAAGCAGCAAAAAAAAAGCAAAAAATAAAAACGAAAAGAAGGAAAAAACAAAAATTATAGGAACAAAAGGAAAAAAGTAAAAATAAAAGCGAAAAAGGAAAATCATAGAACTTTTAACGCTAATCACTTGCAGTCACACCGAAATGAATGACCAAATGAATGAGTGAATGAATGACTAAATGAATGCGAATGTTGGAAAACAAAGGCCACAGGCTGAGTGTGCCACTGTGCGAGAGGGAACAAGTGAACAGGCGAATGGACGAACGGGCGAACAAGTGAACGCTAAGTTGCCATTACTCGTGCGCAACTTTTCGCAGACGCTTGAATACGCTGGCGGGCGCTTTCTGCTATGTGATATTTTCTTTTTTCACGTTTTTTTTCCAGGTTTTGGTTTTTGTTTTTTGCTAAGGTGCCCTTTAACAAATAATTTGTCTCCGAACTTCCGCAGCAGGTTTCGCATGGGCTACAAATAATTTTGGTTTGAATTGGTTTCGCTTCAGTTTGGTTTGGTTTGGTTTGGTTTGGTGGCGGTTTCGTTCCGTTAGGTTTGTTGCGATTTGCTTGCTTAGCTCCTTGGCGCTTTTGTTCAAGGTCAAAAAGCAGGCAAACGCACATAATAAAGAACTTTTGGTCGCATGGCACAACAACAATAGCAGTAGCAGCAACAACAATAGCAGCAACAGCAACAGCAACAACTTTTGCCAAGAAACAACTGAAGCAGCAGGAACAGAAGAAGCAGCAGCAAAGCAAAGCTAAGCCAAGCAAAACAAAGCAAAGCGAAAAAAAAGGTGACGGTTTTGCTTAATTAGAACATTCATTAATCAAATCAAAACCATTTGCCGACCCCAGCAACAAAACTAAACGAAAACAAAGCCGAAAAAGACGTAACAGGGGAGCGAAAATGGCAAAGGGAGTGCAAAAAAATACAAAGAAAAAAAGAATGCAAAAACAAAAAAAAAAAAAACAAAAAATGAAAACAAGAAGAAATTAAACTAAACGAACCTAAGAAAAGAAATTTCTGTTGTTTGCCGAATGGTGAATGGTAAATGGTAAATGGTAAATGGTAAATGGCGAATGGCAGCCAAACACGCACAGCTTGATATTTCTGGGTCCCCCAGCAAGGACGAGCAGTAACCTAAACAGCGAACCGCCGCTGCTGTTGCTGCCACTAATGCCGCCACCGTCAGCCACCCACAATCAACGCCTAAAAATCGGCAGCACCATTTAAGGTTGTGCGTGCGAAAGTCACCGAACTAGCGCAAACTGAGCGACAGCAGCAGCGGCAGCGGCGGCGCAAACATTTGGCAAAAGCCGCAAAAGAAACATAAAATACTAACAAAACGATAATCAAAAAAACAAAACAAAATAAAAAAAAAAAAAACCAGAAACAAAGCGAAGACAAAAAAAAAAAAATAATAAAAAAAATAAGCAAACGACTAAGCAGAAAAACCGAAAAAGAGTATCGAGCACACATCGGGGCGTAGTATGGCTGAGACCGCTGTACTGCTACTGCTGCGGCTGCTCCTACTGCTGCTGCTGTTAGTCCTACTGCTGCTGCTGCTGCTGCTACTGCTACTGCTGGTAGTCCTCTTGGTAGCCGCTGCACAGTTGGAGGCGTTTAGGCCATTAAAACATTTGTGTATCTATTTTTGGGGTCTCGCATTACACATTTTATACTCGTATAGGCGAACACCGAAGGAGAACAACAAGCGAAATCGAATAACGTAACGTTGAACTCAAAGGACTCGAAGGACCTGCACGCAGTCCAAATCCACAAAATAACATTTTGTAGCGTAAGCCAAAATGGCACAAAAACCAAAAACCAAAACCAGTTGGGAACGTTTGACACAAAAACACAAAACGACAAAGCAGCAGCAACAACAACAACAACAACAGCAACAAAAGTAACAAGCAAAGAAAAAAACGAATTCAAAAAAAAAAATAGAAAACAAAAAAAGAAAAGAAAGTAAGCTAAAATTTGGGAAAAGCAAACGAAAAGCAACCGACGAACATACACAGGACTAACCAAAGCTAGCAATGACTTAAATTTATGGCACGCATTTGTATATTTGTTGGATGGTGGTGTTGTTGCCCACTTCGTCTTCTTCTTCTTCTTCTTCTGCTGCTGCTGCTGCTGATGTTACTGCTGCTGCTTTATGTTGCTAGTGTTGTGCTGTAACTGGTCTTTGGTAGTGTTGCTGTTGTTGTTGTTGTTGTTGTGCGTTGTGCGCTGGTGTGTAGCATTGTTTGTGTTTGTGTCTGTTTTGGATGCCACCGCAATCAGTCATCATGGCAAAAGTTGTTTAGAATTTCCTTTTCATTTCTTGTTTTCATTTGTAAGTCGAAAGCGTGCACCAGAGACGCAGACGCAGACCAAGACGCAGGCAGTGGCGACGGGGGACAGAGACGGAGATGGAGACGGGTGCGCAAGTCAGGGTCTAAGTCTAAGCCATTATAGTCAGCAAATGCGTATGTTTGTGTCTACACATGCCAAGCAAATGGAAAATGATTAAATGAACGGATTTAATCTGTATCTGAGCATAGAAAAATAGGCAGCCATATAAAAAGCCGACTCAAAGTCACTCATATACTTTACTTTGCTTTACTAACAAAGCATTTTATTCTCTAACATATATAATACAATATACAATACACATATATATGGTACGAATAAGTATATAAATATATTTATGTAAACGAAACACGCCACGCCTCACTTTTCCAACTCCTCCATCATCATACCACACGTCATCATCATCATCATCATCATCGTCGTCATAGTCATAGTCATGACCATCATGTTTCGTCGTTGACTTTCCTCGGCGACGTCGTCCTTGTCGTCTTCGTCCTCATGTGCAGCATTTCCATTATTTGTTTAATCTGTATACGTAGAATATGTGTCTTTGTGCTTTGCCTTTCTTTGCTTTCCTTACACTTTGACATGCAAAGGTTTTTAAATTGATTTCCTTAACTGAAAACTTGACAGAATTTTAAGTTCTAAGACACGCTCACGTTGATAGCGACGCTATCCTAGACGACTGTGCTCTGCCTTAGCAGTCTGCCATGCATGACGATGGCAGCACTGTCGGAATACTCGCAGCAATATGCACGCTGCTGGCCACAGAAGCTTGTCGTGGTTTTTGATTGGCCAGAGTTGGAGACTGAGCTGCACACATGATCAATGACGTATAAATAAGCTTTAGTCTAAAGTGCAGCCATTTTGCCTTTAATGGTTCCCAAGTTTTAGTAACGCTTTTCATAAAAGAAAATATTTATCTGGAAACTCGAACTTAGCAGAAGAGTTAGGAGTTGGTCATACAGCAAGGGAAGCCAGTTTATGCTAGAGACTGGCTATCATCGCCAGCTTTCAGCCAAACTGACAATAGATGACAACTGACGATATACGAATAGCGTTGCAACTTAAAAATAACTTCGTGAGTAAGAGTCTTGGTTTGAACATATGCAATATTATATGTTTAATGAAGTATGAGCGATGTTACCCGATAAAATAAATGTGCATTCTGTCTAGAATAAATGTGACAGCCCTAATGAAAGCCATAACTCGAAACTGAAAAGGTGCCGCAATAAATGTTTCAACTTTGAATTAGGTTATATTTTTCCTAGAAATACTTTGCAATTATGTGCATTGTTACGAGTAAATAAAAACTAAATAAATGAAAATAATGTGTCCTTCAATGAAATTATTTTCGCTGTCTCTCTCTTGCTGCGCAACGGTGTGAACCTTCTAACCTTGTTATTTATTCAACAATTATTTGATTATTTGATTGTAATGAAACAAAAAGAAAAAAAAGAAAACAAAAAGGGAATGAATTAAAATAACGATATTACTTAGGGGCTGTCAAGCAAATATCTCGCATTAATTTTCGCACATTTCGCTAACAAATGTCAACAAAGGGAATAATTGAAATTCATTTCCCAACAAGTTGCTAAGTCGCTTTGCTGTAATGCGTAACTACACAAAATTTAATTTGCACATGCATATAAATTACACATAAATCTAATTTTTCATTTATTCTTTTTTTTCCCGTAATTGTTTTTTGAACTTTTTTATGGCAAACAAGCAATAACAAGAAGAAGAGCAACAAAGCCATAAACAAGTTGGCAAATAGGCTAACGGGCAGCATGGCTGTTGTTGAATCATAATAATTGATTGTAATTAATATATTTCGGCCAATTTTACAACGCAAATCCGATTATGAAACTTTGTAAAAGCAAAATGAAATATATGTTATAACACTGCAATAGCAATAACAACACCAGCAACAACACCAACAACAACGTCAATGATATCACTTTGAGTTGAATAATAGCAAATGCATATCATAGCTACCTGAGTTCCGAACTGCATATGTATGTGTGAATGCGTGCGTGCAGGCGAGTGTGCACACACCTACATGTCCACATATGCATTGCGTATAAATAATATTTTTAGCTTTATGCATAACTATTGCTTAAGTGACGTGTTTTATTATTGCAAGAGATTGCAAGAAAAATATGAAATTTATTTATCTTCGTGTTCGAGGCGAAGCTATGCTATGCTTTCGAAAGGATTGTGCAAATGTTGCGGCATGTGGCATGTGGCATGCGGTCGGACGGGGAGACTGGCGCGTGGTCGGTGTGTGACGGGCGACGAGTCAAGGCGGTCGCTTTAAATAAGTGCATTTTAAGTGTTTTCCTGTTTATTTGCGTATGTGGCTATTGTTGTTAGTATTGTTCTTGCTAATGCTGCTGCTGCTGTTACTGCTGTTGCTGCTGCTGTTGTTGTAGTAATAATAATAACAGCAACAATGTTGACAAGTTGTCATGCCAAATAGCAACAACAATATCAACACGAGTACAAACACCAACACCAACACGCACATGCATATGTACATGTAACGTATACGACGCGAGGTAGCTGTGCCCGCTGCCCACACAAAATAAAGTGTTGCATATATGTTGGCGCACAATTTACATAATTTTCTACACGTTGGCTAAAGTGTATCTTTGTGTACATGTGTGTGTTTTTGTGTATGTGCTTTGTGTGCACATATTCGTATGTTTATTTAATGTCGAAATTATGGACGACAATTTTAATGACAATTCAACTTAACATTAGAACGACATGGCAAAGCGAACATAGTCGCACACACACACACATGCATATATGCTGGCAGGCAGGCAGTCATACAGGCATGCAGTTAGTCAGTTTATATGCATATAAAGTTGTACAACTACACCAAGAGGACCAACAAGGATGACAGTAATAATAACAACAACAACAACAACGACAACGAGAGAACGAACGAATAAGCGAACAAGCGAACAAGCACGACAACGAACAACGCACAACGAGCGAACAGTTTCCGTATCCGACAGCATTGTTCAGATGCCAATGCCAAAGCACATACGAGCAAGCAACAGACAAGCGGACAGAACGACAGACTGAGAGACAGAAAGACACACAAACATGCGACAACGACTACGACGTCGACGACGACGACGATGATGACGATGCCAACAACACAAGTCACAGTCACAGCAGCAATAACAACAACAACAACAAGAATGCGTGAGTTAAATGTATGCGCATAAATTAATAATTAATTACACAGAATTACATTTCGGGCTTGTGTTGTATAATATTCATTATTGTTATGCATAAATAAGGTGCCTGCTGCTGTCGCTTTCATTGTGTAGTTCGCTCTCACACTCTCACACAACTCTTGCTCTCCCCACACAGCATGCTCATCTCGTTAACGCTAACAGCCGTGCGGAGTGTGGTGAATGAAGTGTGGTGAACTTATGCCACTATCTCGCCGCTGCCACTTGCCTGCTCTTGCTTGCCTAATCTCGCACAAAATGTCAACAGGCTTGTTTAACTCACCGACGAGTCGTCGAGTCGAGCCGAATCAAGCCGACTCGAGTTGACTTGTCTTGATCTGAGTTGAGTCAGCAGCGCAGCATGGCATGGCTTACAATGCGCCATTATGGCATGCATATACTTGTACATGTTCCGGCTTCAGTTGGTTTGCTTTGGCTTGGCATGGCTTGGATTGGCTTGACTCAACTCGACTTAACTCGTTGCATGTTTGCTTCTGCAACAATTTTAACTGCTGCATGCCGGGCACACGCTTCATATAATACTTCATATTGTTTGTACTTTGGCATGCTCGTGCCGTTGCACTGCACCGCTGCCTTTGCCTTTGTCTCTGACGCTGCTTCTGTTGCTGCAGAATGCCTTAAGCCACAAGATACTCATTAAAATATCAGTTTAATTTATAAAATGTATTAACAAAAGCTACACTTTTGTGCAAACAATGGCATAACCTACATGCAACGGCACACACAGCTACGGCCCACACATGATGCCCCCCACAAAGCCAACAAATCAAGGCAGGCCAAGTCAGCTTATGCACAGTGTACGCAGCCAGTGCATGCGTGTACGTGTATGCGTCACACTGTAGTTATTTTTGCATTAAAATAGACTAAAATATTTGCAATGGCAGCTAAAATAACTATTTAAAGTGTTTGCTAGGCATTTTCACATAAATTTTGAACGCAACACAACGGAACGCAAGGCAGCGCATGACAGCATGCGGCGACTGATGAGCCTGCTGCTGGAGGCATTGGATGCAGGATACACTTATGTACGTGTCTCTATGCAGGCGGGAGTGAGTGCGACTGCGGGTGGGTGGTGGGTGCATGTGCTGGTGTGGGGGTGTGGGGGTGCTGCTGCGTGTGCGTAACGCAAGCAGAAATTTACATAGACAAACAACATTTTGTAGACATCAATCTTAAAATATATTTGTCTAATATTTCACTGCTCCTTCGTTCTTTCGTTCGTTCGTTCTATCGTACATTGGTTGCTTCTCGAGTTGATGCGTTTCTTTTTGTCTTCTTTTGATTTTTCTTCATTTTTTTTTTTCTTTTCTTTTTTACTCACACCACTTACGTGCCATTTGCCATTTGTCGCTTGTCGCTTTGCTTTTTCGGCTGTTTGCCAACAGTATGCCATCACCCATAGGGGTTAAATGGTCTTGCATGTGTGCGCCACCGGAAACCCATTATCCCTTGTCAAAAGATGTTTTGAGTCTTGCGTAATTTTAATCCTTTTTGCTGGACATGGGCTACTGCAATACAATGGCAACAACAATAGCAACAACAACAGCAGCAGCAGCAGCAGCAGTGACGTGTGGCAAGCAATAAATCATGCAATAATTTGGCTATGCTAAATAAATTTAAAGCATATCAACATATCAACTCGTAACAATATAAATCGCATAGAATTCAGTTTCATACGAATGTCAGCCGGAAACGGAAAATTACACTGCACAGCATCAGTAGCATCAGCAGCAGCAATAAAAGCAAAAGAGAAATAAAAAATAAAACTGAAACTAAAACGAACCTAACCGAACCGAATCAAATCGTGGCGTGGCGCAGTGCGGTGGGGCGGGGCAAAGAGCAGCGAAGCGAAGTGTCGTTTCTTTTGTGCGTAACACGTTGAACCTTTTGCTTGCCTCAGAAGGGGGTGAGTATATGAGGGGGCGGCTTAACTATTATCGATGGCCATTGTCGTCGCTGCCGGGAACGTGGCAATCAAATGAGATGCGCGTAGGCACAGTTAATCCCATACAACTTTTGATGGACTCAAATCTTTTTTATGAAGAAAACTTTTATAAAATCTTCCTTTAATTTATTTTTCGTTTAAGTTGCTGAAAGATAAAATTGACAAATGTGACTGAAATCCATTGTATGCTGAATTATATATATAATTAAAGAAATAAATATTAAGAAATCGGCAAAGCACATTGCTTATGCGTTTTCATACAATTTGCAATAAAAGCTTCCTTCTTTACGCAGTCTACAATGGGCTGCAAGCACAATGGAAGTTTTCTTATAGAATATTTAAATGCAGATATTATAACTACTTTGAATATTGCTTAGCGCTCAGCTGGCTCGGGTTTCTCTATGAAGTTTAAGTGAGTCGCACTTTGTACTTTTGAAGTCTAAGAATATTTTAAATTGATTTTTATGATATTTGGCATGGTTTGGCAAACAGCAAAATAATTTAAAGCAAAAGTGACCGCATAAACTTCTAAACTGCTGAGCTACAATTTGAGAATTGAAGGTGACTATTTAAGTATAGTTATGTAAACCCTTTACTGAGCCCGTACACATACTTTGCTAAGGAAGTGTCATAATTATGCTTCCTTTTGTGGCATTTACTTCAACGTTTCATTTTATTTCATAGTCAATTCATTCTGCTTATGCAATCGTTCTTTTCATTTAATACTGTCAATTATTGTGCAGTGCTGTCAAATATTATTCAAACTTTGATGCTGATATGCTTACCGCTGCCTTTCAAAGACACTTGCTTTGCCCACTGGCAGCTAATCCCATGGCTGTTGTTGGAGTAGTGTGCAGATATTTTTAGCATGTGATTTTCGTGTGTGCATATTACATATGTCCTGATTAATGGACTATGCACTGTGGTGTGCAGATATTTTCACTTCAATGAATTTTGTTGTTGGCAAAAATAAGCCGAAACACAGCTTAATGTGAATATCCTGCATAATTTATTGTACTTACTGAAGTTGGCCACATCCAATAAACGTATCAACTTTCCCTGCCTTGCCTTAATCTAAAGAGTTTTGCTTGTGACGTTAACCATGTGTGTGTATCTCACTATGCCATTTCATTTCAAGTCAAAACGTCAGAACAATAAACAACAACTTGGCAGAAGATGATTCAAAAAACAAACAAAAACAAAAAAAAAAAACACTACAAAAAAAAAATGGAAAATTGAATAGCAGAGATGTGCTATTGGACACGCATTGGACTCCGTGCTACTTATGCAACGCTTTAAATTTCACTCAGTCCTAATTTACTTATGCCAATGGGTCCTATGTGTAATTTGAGCTTGTCTTGATGTTTTCTCTTTTTGTTTGCCTTGTCTGTCTAGTGGGCAGCCAATACTCGTAGTTTGCACATTTGCAAAGCAGGGCTAGGTAAGGCCTGCCTCGTCGAGGACGAGAACGAGAACGAGGAGGTGGACAGGACATGTTGTCATACAAGCTGTTAGATGCAGATACACATTATTGAAACTCGCACGCTGTCAAATCCCATTTGCAAAAGCGTCCCTTTTTTTCCACCGCTCTGATTGTTGTTATTGTTGTTGTTGGCACGCATCTCACATGACTTTCCGTGTTGGGCACTGGCGGCTCTGGCGGCTCTGACGGCACTGCACACTGACCAAGGCTTAGCTAATATCCTTTTTATGCCCGCGGGAACTTGCCGTTGTAGCAGGTGTTCACTTGAATCTTTTTCTTCATTTTGCTGCGGCTTTTTTTCCATTATTTTTTTTTCTTGTTTTTTTTTTTGTTTATGGTTTATTTTTGTTTTTTGTGCTTATTTATTTTTTCTTTTTCTGTGCATATTTTGCTGTTAGGGTTTTTTGTTTTGTTCGCTTTGCCACGTTTTGTTTTGTTGTTACGTTATGTTACATTTTCGTTGTTGTTATTATTATTGTTGTTGTTGTTGTTGCTTTGCGTTAACGCATTTCGTGCAGCAACGCCCGAAAGTATGCTACGCGTACGCGACGCTACGCAACGCAACGCCCATACACCGGCATCCAGGCAAGCAGGCAGGCAGCAGGCAGTCAGGCATCCTGGCAGTCAGGCATCCACCAGGAAGGCAGGCGGACTGTCAGACAGTCAGCCTGGCAGGCAGGCAGACGTGATCATTTGTTTAGCAAAATGAAATGAAAATTTTTGCTTAAATTTGCAAACATTTGTTGGCATTCGTGTTTTGTGCTCGCTAACAATTTGAATGCCTTGCCTGCTTCGTGCTTCATGCTTCGTGTTACTTTTTTCTGCCATATTTTTGTGTTTGTTGTTGTTGTACTGCTGCTTCGTCGTCTTGTTCTTGCGTTTCTGTTTTTCGCCTGTCATTGTGTTGTTTTGCTTATTTTCGCATTTTGTTGCTGTCGGTGTTGTTCCTGTCGTTGTCGTTCCTGTTCATGGTGTCGTTGTTGTTGTTATTGTTGTTGCTGTTATTGTTGTTGGTGGCGTGCGCGCGTGTGAAATTCTGTGGCAAAAGTTTTGTTTTGCAGCAATTTCCAAAGTATTTGTCACTTTCAGCGCATTGAGCGTAAAGAAAGCGAAATATTTATACGCAACATACGCATTAGCGCACTGAATGGGTTGCAAACGGACGGACGGACGCATGAACGGATGGGTGGACGGACGAACGAACGAATGGGCGGATGGGCGGTTGGGCGTACAATGAACGGACGTACGTATGCTCGAACTTCAAGCATTCGTTTGCCGTCATTCATTGCTTTCTTTACGCGAACTTGCTGCCTTGGCTCCTGCCTGCTGCTGCTCCTTGCTGCTCCTGCTTGCTGCTACATTCATTGCTTTGCTTTCTTCCGTTGCGATTTTTCTTCGTATATTTTTTTTTTTTTCATTTTCGCTTTCTTTTTTATTTATTTACTTTTGCTGTTTTTTTTTGTTTTGTTTTTTTTTTGCGTTTTTTATTTTTTGCTTATTTGGCCCCGATTTTTTCTATGCTGCTGCTTTTATGAATTTGCATGGATAATTTGTCACGTTGAATGTTGTTTGTTTGTTGCTGCTTCTGCTCCCGCTCCTGCTGCTGCTGCACCTAGTCCTACTGCTGCTCCATGTTTAGTGGGTGGTTTTAGGCTAGGGTTGAGCTTCTTGTTATTTTTGTTATTGTTGTTGTTGTTGTTATTGGGCTTGGTGTTAGTTAGTGGCGGCTGTCGTGCGTATTTATTTGCGACAAAACGTTTGAAGTTGTATTGAAAGGTCTAAACTGCGACGTTTAAATCTGCTACCCTTTTTTTTCATTTTATTGTTTATTATGGTTGTTGTTGTTGTTGGTACTGCTGCTGCTTACATTCATTCGTACGCATCCTTTTTCTTAACAAAGCATGAGATTTTTTCAACTCGGTTCATTTTTTTTTTTTTCGGGTGACTTTTTTCCTTCGCTCGGATTTTCTTTTTCAAGGAAGTTTTTTTTAACGTTTGAAAAGTTTTTCTTTCCGTTTTTCTGTATTTTTTTTTTTTTTGTTTTTTTTGTTTTTGTTTTTTTTTTTTTGTTTTGGGGTAACAACTGGAGGTTATGCGTTGGGGTCGCAATTTAGTCGAAAGTAACTTGATAATGGAAATGATAAATAATGAAATTAATAAAAAAGTTTTTTTTGCCTTTTTGTTTCCTTTAGTATTCGGGTTAACACTTTTAACGTGATTAATAATATTTTTTCTGGGATTTGCTTGAATTAATTTTGTTAAATTTCTTTTGTTATTGTTCTGCTATAGGGTTGAGTTATTTTGTTCATATTTCTAAAAATGCCTTTATTTCCGTTTCAAGGAATTAATTCAAGGCTTCGCGGCTGTCTTAGGCACAGCGCTATCGGGGCTCATGACAAGTCCTCCCACACAAGCCTTAGGTGTGGTATGCACATTGGATCAACCAACCTCATTAAAGCTTATGCTCTTGAATGTTACACTCAGCCTATAGTTGGCAGTTATGTCCATTCCATTCCCATGCTTTTTTGTTTTTTCTCTTCATTTAAATCATTTACCTTGGCGTGCGTGTAATTGATCTCTATCTTTTGCTCACATACACGATTAGCCAAATAATTGAAGGTTTGGCGAATTTACATAAATTTATGCCACAGAGACAGAAAATGGAAAAAATTTTTTATGGTCTTTATTAGCATTTTTTATAATTATGTTACGCTGTTTACATTTTGAAGTAGCATTTTGAATCCGAGCTAGGAACAGCTGAAATGTCTCAATTGATTATAAGTATAAATTCTAGGTTTTGGAACTATAGTTAATCTGCTTAACTCTTCTCTTTTTGGCGGGTAAGTTGACCTTCACAACAAAAAATGAAGAAAAAAGTGAACGCACCGCATACACCGCGCTCTAGTCCTCAAAGTAACATTGAAAATCAAATTAAAATGCCACACATGAAGCCATTGGGGAAAAATTTAGCACAAATGCAGCACGTACAACTAATTACAGCAACAATAAAATAGCAACATAAAAAGTAAGGGTTAAGCATAAAAAACCGTTGGCAAGAACATAAAAACAAAACGTAACAAAAAACAAAATAAAAGTGTACGAAAACGCTTGAAAAAAAAAACAAGCTATTGTTGGCATAAAGAAAGCAAAAAAAAAGGGACAACGCATAAAATTCTAATTTAAACATTAAGTTGGTATAAAATAAAAATGTTTCTACATATGCGCTAACAAGTTAAAAATTATGTTTAATGGCAGAGTCCCAACGCTGTCGTCATTGTAAGACACACACCCACACACATGCACACTGGCACACCCGCGCATGCACAGGCAGAGGCACAGGCACAGGCTCGGGCAGAGGCAGAGTCAGAGGCACACGCACACATGCAGAGCATATTAATGGCAACAGCAATGGCAATGGCAACAGCGAACGCCGTCTGTCGATTCACAAAGCAGCCTTTTGTCTGCCAAACATCGAATGCTGTGAGCAAACATGTGTCGCGTTTATTGTTAATGCAAAACGCACAAGGCTCCGCCGACGTGGGCAGCCGAATGAGAAGAACAGCAAGAAGAAGAACAAGCACAAGCAGCCAAAAGAGCAACAACAGCCAAAGCTAGCGACACATACGCGCTCAAGGCCTTCGCTAACTATACGTAAAAGCTGGCAACACCGCCCCAGTCGTCGTCCCCGACCCCGCCCGCGTATATGCCACACCCGCAGCTTGTTTCGCTCCTGTTAATGGATGGCGCCGATACCGTTTGCCCAAACTGCTATCGCTGCTCGTTGTTGTTCTTGTTTTTGTTGCTGTCGGTTACATTTCGCTTTAGTTCGCAACGGTCGGCAAACGTTCAGTTTTGCTCTACTCTGCTCTGCTGTGTTCTGTTCAGTTCTGTTCTGTTCAGTTCGGTTCGGTTTAGCTCGGTTCAGTTTCAGTTACCTAAAAAGCAAGTTCTTGGTCCCATTAGCCACATAATTCTAACTGCGCGGCGGTGGCAACACTTTGCCTGGGTATGAGCTCATTTAATATTAAAAGGATTTATGAGACATTTTCCTTTCATTTTGACAACGTCGACGTTCGTTCGTTCGTTCGTTTGTTCGCCTGTTCGCTTGTTCTTTGCCATACTTCTTGTGTACAAGAGTTAAAATAAGTTGAGTTCAGTTCAGTTGCGTTCAGTTGAGTTGAGTTGAGTTGTGTTGTGTTGGAGTTGTGCGTGGGAGAGGGTGGGAGGCCATATTCGTAAAGTCGCGTCGTTGTAAATTTTCCTGCCGTTGATGAAATTTTCGCTTAACAGAATTTGTGACGCTTCGCGGAAAAAGCATTCGCATGGGTACAAATTCCTATTGGTTTAGGCACGAGTGCGGGGGCAGCTGGAGCGGCTGGGTTCGTATGCGCGTCATCACAAGGTTTCTATGTATGCTGCTGCTTCTGCTCCCGCTCCTGCTGCCGTCGCCTCGCTTTTCGTGTCGTTTCAGTAAAAGGGTTGTGCGCCTTGTGAATTCCTGACTGGGTTTGCCCTTGCCTTTGCTACAGCTTCGACTGCTGCTTGGGCTTCAACTTGCGCTTGGGCTTCGACTTCGGTCTGTGCTTGGGTCTGGGCTTCTGCTTGGGTTTGTGCTTGTCTTTGGGCATTGTGTTTAGTCGTCGGAGCAGAGCGCGCGGCTGTAGTGTTGAGTGCTTTGCTTGTTTGTCTACAAGTGTACGTGTGCCGTGTGGTAGGCGGCGGGCGGTGGGGAGCGGATGACGGGTTGGCGTCTGGAGGGCAGAGTCTCGAGGTTGGCGTGTGTGAGCAGATGTAGCAAGTTATAAAAGATGACGTTGTGCTACACAAATTTTGACAGATTTGAAAATTATTATGCAAAATGAATAATTTACACGAAAGTGTTAAATTGATTTTGCCTTTTCACTAAAAAAGCGTCGATGCTGATGTCGACGGCGTTGCCGACGATTCTGTAGGCGACAATGGCAATGGCGACGGCGACGCTGTCGGAGACGGAGACGGTGACGGTGACGGTGATGGTGACGTTGGCATCTGCGACGACAGAATTGAAGTAGATGTTGACGTTGGCAACTCATCGGCACTGCCGCAAAGTATGCTACGGTTTTTGCGTTTAATTTTTTCCGTTCTTAATTTTGAGACAAAGGTTTTTTGGCATTGACATGGATGTGGGTGTGGAGGTGCGGCTGATTGTAAATGTAAGTGTAAATGTGAGTGTGAGTTAGAACACCGGCATGAGCGTAGGCATGTGCCGGCGACAAGCGAATGGATTTTAATTTTGTTTATTTTTAAGCGAATTTTAAGCACTTTAAGTGTTGCCAGTTGAAATTAGCTTTCAACACTTACGACTTTATCTAATGAATTTTACGCATAACTTTTTTTTACAAAACAAAACAAAAACAAAAATTAGAAAAATTAAAACAAAAAAAAAATTTAAAAAGCTAAATATTCCATGACATCAACATGGCCTGACATGACCTGACATGGATAAAAGTTGAACTGAGCTGAATTGAGCAGAGCTGAGCTACATAAGCGCTGAGCCTTGTGATGTCAACCCAATTTACTTGGCATGTGCCTAGGGTGTGTTTTCGTCTTATTTATCACCACTTGGGCGTGTCTCAAATCGTTTAAAAGTCGCTTTGCTGATAAATCGAACGTCGTCCAAGCCAAACGCAACCAAACCGACTTTGAAAATTAATTATCATTTGCGCAATGGCACTTAATGCCATTTGTTGAAATATTTTAATATCAATTTCGATATAAATTCATTTGTAATTACTCACGTCTGCTGTCAGCGCGTTCGCAGCTTGCGTGGGTGGTTTCTTGCAGTTGCTGTAATGCTGCTGCAGGTGTGCTGTAGTCACTCTGCCTGCTTGCAGCAGAAACTACCCCACAGCTGATCAGTGCTGACTAAGCTGCCAGCAATGCCAACAACAACAATAACAATGCCAGCAAATACAGCAAATGGCTTATCACATATTGATGAATGCCAAGGCAGGCGGACAGACAGACAGACAGGCAGACAAGTACATATTGACAATATAATCAGACCAAGCCAGATCAGACCAGACCAGATGGCAAACACAATGCAAAGGTTGCTCACTCGCAGACACGTCAGCACGTTCGCATGACTGCCGGCAGACACCTTGGGCGCCTCACACCTGAGTGCCGCGCGCAGGAGGCACTTTGTCGGCCACAATGCTTTGTGGTCAGCTGTCTCGAGTAACTATAGAATGCGCTGCGGCTAACCTTTGAGTAATCTACAGTTCGCGTGTGTGCTGCTGAAAAATATGCTGGCCATGTTGTGGCAGACATTTCCGTGCGCATCAAACACGCCACGCAATGTCTTCGTGCGATGCCAAGCGATGCCATGCGATGCGATGCGACGGAACGCGTTGCGATGCTCGAATTGAAAATTGCAAATGTCAAAGTGAAATATTTTCTAAGCGCGGAAATTAAGAAAATAATAAACGATTGTCTCATCTATCTTCGCGCTCTGTGACTGTGCGAATGTGTCTCTGTGTTTGTGTGTGTGTGTATATGCTGTGTGCGAATGCAGGCAGCAGCAGATTTTGGAAATGAATGAATGACTGAGCGAATGAATGGGGAAGTAAGTTGTGAGGCGGCTGCCGCGTGCTGTGAGTGCAATCGCTATGAATTATATTGCAGAGTTGTTGTTGTTGTTGTTGTTATCGCTGTTGTGCTTGTTGGCACTGCAATCATTTTGCAGTTGCACTTTCATACCATAGACAACGCTGCGAGTGTTGTTATTGCTTTGGCTGCTGTTGCTTCTGCTGCTGCTGCTGCTGCTGCTTATGCCGTTGTTATGCTTTGTCTGCGCATGTTGTTGCTGTTGCTGCTTGCCGCTTGCTGCTACTTGCTCACTTGAAATTTCAGTTCAAATCACTTTTTAACAACGCAGCAATTTTCAATAACAAGCACTAACGGGCAAAACGCAGCGCATCAGTTCGGGTCACAACGCGACTTGGCCCAAATGCGGGCTGCGTTCCGGAGGGCTGCGAGCTGAGCAGTTGTGAGTTGTGTTCTGATGCTGTGTTAGGGCGCGACAACGTCAGCAAATGTTGCTATTGCTGTTGCAAATTGTTGCAGTGGGTGTCCAGCAATAGCAACAGCAACATCAGCAACAACACCAACAACAACAGACATGGCAGCTAAAGTGATTTGCTTGCTTGCCTCGTTGCTCGATTGTGGGCTGTACTCTGCTGGCAGCTTGACTGGCTGACTGGCTGCCTGGCAAGCGGCATTTGTAGCTAAGTATCTCAATGCAGTTGGCTAGCATTTATGCAGCATACTCACACACACACACACACACACACACACATTTATTCTCATATATATAGTGTATATAAATACGCATGCTATGCTGCCGCTGCCGCTGCCGCCGTCGCTTGAGCGCTCATGTAGCTGCGTGTCTGCACAAGTGTTTTAATTTTACGACATTGTATGAATTTTACTGCTGGCACAGCATAAAACGCTGCCACACAGTAATTTGTGTGTGTGTGTGTGTGTGCACACCCTCATGCATGAATATATGCATGCACAAAAATACACACGCAAACAGGCAGACAAACAGACAGGGAGACAGGGCGACAGGCGGTGAGTCGGGGACACAGACTGGGAGTCACAGAGACAGACATGGGACGCTCACTTGCTGGCTCTGTGGGCTGTTGCTGTCCCTGTTGGCTGCTGCTGCTCCTGCTACTCCTGCTGCTGTTGCTCATAAGTTGCATTCGTTGCAATCAGCGTCATCAGCTATATCCTGTTGTTGTTTAGCCGGGCGCACCGTGGTGCCAAACCCAACATGCAGCACAAAAGCGGCTTAGCATGCTTTGCCCTGCTTAGCATTTTTCCCTATGATGCACGACACTGTGCTGCTGCTGCTGTTGGCTGCCATTGAACATTTACAAGTTGCTTGCTTACACGGCTTGCCTGCTCGTTCCTATGTTTGTTGTTATTGTTGTTGTTGTTTGTATATATGCATGAATTTGTATATAAGCCTGTACATGCAGACATATATTATTTTTTTTTTGCTGACGCTTTTGGCTGCTGCATCTTTAGCCACTTGAGTTTGCCGTCAACATTTTGCTGCTGCTGCTGTTGTTGTTGTTGCTGTTGTTGCTGCTGCTGCTGCTGCTGCTGTTGGTCTTTGAGCGTTACTAACTGCGTAAAGTTGGCACTTGAAACTGTCAGCTTAAATATGCCATAGTGCCACAGTGGTACATGCACAGCAGCACATCAGCAAGCCAGCAGCAGGCTGAGTCAGCCGCAGCCTTGCACCCGCACACCCGCGCCGCCGTACAGGCGCATACACGCCCGCAATTGCCCTCATTATCGTGCCCCAAAACAACGTCAAACCAACTACGAAACTAAACGAAACGCAACGAATTGTACGAAAAGTAGTTTTGAAAGTTGCTGAACCACGCAAAGTAGTTAGCCGCGTCTGTCGCGTCGCGTCGCCTCACTGCGCCTCAGAGCGTCGCACACAACCCCTGACGGCGCTTCTCACATGGCCTTATGCCCGCCGCACTTGTCCACATGCCTGCCACATGTGCTAACTCGCAGCTCGCAACTTGCTATGCGTGGCGATGCGAGGTGAAGCGGGGAGGTGCAGGAGTGCGGAATACGCTGAGTTGGGGGTCTGGTGCTCGCATGCAACGTATGTTGGCGATGATAAACTTTCACCGCCACGGTAAGATTTCACCGGCATAACGTAAACCAGAGCAAGAAACCAGCAAATAAAATAAACTAAAATAAAAGCGAAAAAACAACACATAAAAAATGTTTACTGCATGGCAAAAACGGATCGTTTCATTTAAGGCAGCATTACTTCTACACACACAAACACACACACATCAAAACAGAATAAAAAAAAAAGAAATAGAAATTACAAAAAAAAAAAAATGCTAACCTAAAAAAAAAAATAAAAAATGGAAAGAAATCAGCTACATAACGAGCTTAGGGGCGGCGCAGCACATGCAGGCGCGTTGTTTTAATAACAACGCCACGAAGTCAATGGCAGGCCCAGCGGGAACTAAGTGTTGCCATCGCCATCGCCATCACCAGCGTCATCGTCACCGCCAGCGCCATCGTCGTCGTTGTTGTCGTTGTCGCTGTTGTTGTTGTCGTCTGCGTCTGCGTTGTGTATTTATCCTTGCCCCATATATTGCGCTGGCATTCTCCCGCTGCTCTGCCTGCACATTGGTACATTTTTCATTTGCACAGAATTTTTTCCCTCGAAGCCATGTTGAACTGCAACTGATGCGCTGAACCGTGGCGCATTTGTGTAAGGCACAGCAGCATGCGTCGCAGCCCCCTCCTGGCTCCATGCCCAAGTCCACGCACACATACACACTCAGATGAAATGCACAAATCTCGCACGCTTGCTCGCTTATTCGTTCGTTCGTTCGCTCGTTCGTTTGCTTGTTCTTTCAGTTAGTTCTGTTGGTTCGCTCATCAGCAATGCTTATCTCGCTTTTAACTGTCCCTGGGGATGCATTCAATCGGCATATGCACAACGTATGCATAGACGGTTAGACGGACAGACATGCAGACAAACACACATACAGACAGACAGACAGACAGACATACGGACAGACATGCGGAAAGACAGACGTAACATAACTCGTACTCGCACTCACATTGCACGATTATTTATGTAGCCCCAGTGCTGCCTTGGCTGCTGTTCCTTGTGCTCCTACTGCGACTGCTGCTGCAGCTGCTGCTGCTGGAGCTCGCTTGGCATATGCAGCAGTCAGGCGTACACGCTTTGCCTGTCGGCACCCAATCGCACGACGCATAACGCTTTGTAATCGTGCTCTTTATCCCATTAGTCGCTACTTCTTCGCATTGTCGTTAGCGTTCATAGTCGTTTTCATTTTCGTTTTCGTTTGGCTGCAGGATTCATTATTTGCGCTCAACGCGAAACCAAAGACAACAACAAACACAGCAAACACAACAAGCGCAAGTCGAAAGCTTTGCTTGCAGCGTTTTGCGTTAGTCGATGCTACTGTGCGCCTGTGTCTGTCTCTGTGTCTGCGTCTGTTGTTGTTGTTGCTGTTGTTGTTACTCACGTAAGCAATGCCATTTGCCTAAAGGTCTACGCCGACTACGCAAATGAATTCGCTCATATTGAGAGTCTCATGTGGTCCATGCTTGGCATACAATTAGTTGCTGTGCCTACCCTGGTCTAGACTACTTTCCGATGTTGCTCCCTTGTGGTCATTTCTTCTAATATTCATAAATTAAACGATCGTTATGCATGCATTCTCTGTCTCACTCTCTCTCTCTCTCCTTCTCTCTCTCTCTCTCTATCTGTCTCTTGCTATCAAACTGCCGTTGCTCTAAGTTCGATTGTAGCATAATGCTTTGGTTGCAAAATTGCCAATTGTGCTGGCAGCGTTTGTTTTTGTTTTTATTGTGATTACGTAAGCGACAACAACAGCAACAACACAAAGATGCGTGTGCATGCGTTGCCATTTGCCAGCGATTAGCTAATTAAGCTGCAAGCCTTTTGTTAGCCATGACATTTACTTGGTGTCAAAGTGGCCGCCGCAGGTACACATTTGCAAATTGGTGAACTCACGCAATGCACACTCAGCAACTTCGGCACCATAGGCTGCTGCAAGCAGCACTCAACAAGTAGTGTAGTGTGTGCTCTAGAAAGACCCCGTCAAAAATAAACCAATGAAACTAAGCACATATGCAAACAACTTCCGCAAACTGCTGATGAAGTAAGTTCCAAGCAATGAACCCATCTCTCACCTCTCGGCTGTAAATGTGAATTAAAACCGACGTTATTCAATTCGCCATAAAGGTTTCTGATACAGCAATACACGGTATTTTGTCAAAGTAGCCAGGCCAAGTCTACCTAACCTCACCTCTGCCTATGCTCTTGTTGGCCAAACTAATGCTGACGGTTTGTGAAATTTATTACAGTAGACATTCCTATATTTCATTTCATTCTGTTAAAGTGGCACACTGTGGTTCTACTGACTGTTCATCTGCTATATGTCTATGTAAAAAAAAAAAGTGGAGAGAAATACTCAAGTCAATGCATGCGACGGACATGTACGTATCATCATAATTTATTTGTGTTAATTGCTTAAGCCAGACGCCGCAAAGTTGCAGTCTGCGCTAATTAATTAACTTTATCATTAGTGTGTATTTGCTTTAAAGACGTCTGTTTCGAGCATGCGGCTGATGCTGCGTCTGCTTCTTTCTCTTAGACAAAGTTTGAGCCTGCCAAGTGCCAAGTGCCATGTGGCTTGACTATTTCAACGCACATTACTCATACGCCCCTGCTTGCCGTGTGTCAGAAGCAATTGATTTAAATATGCACAAGTGTGTGTGTGTGTGTGTGTGTGTGTGTGTGCTTCTGTATGCGTGTGCTCGTGTATGTGAGTGAAGTTGATGGTGTGCGGTCTTTAATAAGAAAATTAATTAATTAACAAATACAACATAAATTAAACAAAAATAATAGTTTACACAGAATCGCTCATGCCTATGTTATGTTACTCTTTACATTTGCAGATGGTGACGAGAACGAAGAAAATATTTGTGGGTGGCCTCTCGGCGCCCACAACATTGGAGGATGTCAAAAGCTACTTTGAGCAGTTTGGTCCGGTAAGTCAATTATTTAAATTTATTACACAAATAACTTACGCACACATCCACAAGCGTTATAAATTCTCGACCTCCCCCCCGACCTCATCGACCTTATCCTTCTATTAGTCGTCTTGATCGTCATCGTCATCGTCATAGTCGTCATCATCGTTGTCGTCGACAACAACGTTGCTTTGTTTCATTGAAAGCAAAATACCGTTTCATTGTTGTATGTAGGTGGCAATAATGCCAATAAATATACATTTAAGGCTTTGTTGGCCCTTTGCTGATTGCCAGAATAATGAGCTGAGCTTTGAGGCGTTATAATTGAATTTGCATAATACAGACATTGTTTTGCAATAAAATTGAACCCGAAATGATGATGTGCTGCCAGGCAGAGGCTTGTATGATTTGATTGACTTTTTGACAAAGGTGCAGAGGGTTCAGGTCACTCTTGCTGCTGTTGCTCCTGTGGCTTCTGCTGCCTTGGCTGCTGCTGTGACTACTGTTCCTGCCCTGCAGTTATTGGCTGCAAGCAAAATTCTACAATAATAAGAACAACAACAACAATAACAACAATCGAAACATAAGCACCAACTGACAGTTTAAACATGCAGTATTTGTAGGCGCCTCCTGCCACCCCTCCTCACCGCACTGCCAGCGGCAAAAAAAGGATAATACGAAATCAGCATTTAACTCGCACCCAGAATCGATATCGTTGCCGCTACACATTTCAGCAGAAGCCATCCGCCATCCGTCAGCTACCAGCCGATGGCCGCCAACCGCCCTCGGGCAACACAGTTGTCTGTTGTAATGCTTTGAGCTATTCCGGTAACATTTTGTTTGATCAATAAAAATGCCTAAAAAATTCAATCTTGACAAGTACCGCATAGCACATGCAGAGTACCAACCAACCAACCAACCATCCAACCAGCCAACCAAAGAGCCAGCCAGCCGACGAGTCGAGTGGCGCCCAAAGCTTGTGCGCACACCCGCACACACACACACACACATACACACAGCAGTACACCTTGCATGCGGCAGACTCACAAATGGGAACTTCGAAGTGTGCTTAGAGTGTGCTCTACAATATATTTCGTACTTTTATGTGTTGTTTTTTTTGTTTTTTTCTTTTTTTTTGGTAGTTTTTGTTTGCCTATTTTTGAGTGACAGGATAGTCAGTTGGCAAGGCAAGCGGGCGAGTGTGGCAGCAAGCGCGGGCGTGTGGTAGCGAGCGGCTTGAGAGGTCACACACTACTTGCCAGATTTCGTTTGTGCCAAAAACAAATTTGCAAAAATTTGATTATTAAGCGAAAATCGATTTCATACAAAACAAGCTACGGCACAGTCACACAGGCACACAGGCAGGCACTCAATAAGGCAGGCGGGACGGCGGACAGGGGCATGGGCAGGCAGTCATTCAGTCAGCTCAGCAAGCCGAGGATTGCCTGCGTGCCTGACTGCCTTCCTGGCTGCCTGTGAGCCTGCATGCTTCTTCTGTAATAGTCATTCATAGAGTTCGCCGGCTGCTTTGCATTTATTTTTCATTTGGTTCGTGTTTAGAACTGCTTACCGATTGATGGGGCTGTATCTGGGCTGGATTTGGATTGTATCTGTATCTCGGAATATTTTCGTTGGTGGAATTGTTATGTGAAGTTACCTAATATGGACTTTTAGTTTTGGCAGCAGCACTTTAATGATTGAAGTACTTTCCTTTTGAGTTTTCCTTTTGCTTTCCCTTGCTTTTTGTTTTTTTCTCGATTTTTTGTAGTATGGTGTTGCACATGCTGTTATTTTTGTTGTTATTGTAATTGTTGTTGTTGTTGCCATGGTTGTTATCATGAAATGAAAATGAAAATTACACAAAAATAGTTTTGAAATGCATATGAGAGACGAAGTCAAATCGAGTCGAGTCGAGTCAAGTCAAGTCGTGTTGAGTTGTGTTGTGTTGTGTTGTTTTGTGTTGAGCTGAGCTGAGTTGTGCCGTGTAGGGACGAGTCGCAGTAAAACGCTTATGTTGAGTTCAGTTGTGCTTTATATATATATATATATATATATATATATCAAAGTAATACCGTTACTGTTACTGCTGATGTTTTTGCTGTTGTTGTTGTTGTTTTTGTTGTTGTTTTGTGTTACTATTACTGTTGACTATGACGTTACTGTTGTTGTTGATTTTATTTTTGTTTGGTAAATGACAGCAATACTTGTTTATAAAATAATTGCACTGAACTGGTTTCGTCTGTTCGTTTAAGCAAATAAATTGTTAAAATCTTTTTTCATTTACTTTTTGCTGGCCATATATTTTTTTTTTTTTTTTGGTTTTTGTTGAATTTTCCATTTGGGGACAGACGGAAAAGTTATGCAAGAATTGCTTACAGTATTTGACAGCAAATGTTAGCTTTGAAAATGCTTTAATGCTCCCCGCATTACAAAATGAATTTATGCAAAGTAAATGTTTTGCCACAATTTATAAGCGCTTAAGGCTTTAAGACAGACCAAGTGTGTCAGTCTGTGGTTTGCCTGCTGTGTCCGTTTTCTGCATGCAGTTGCAGTGCAGTTGAAACGAACGAAAAAAGCGAATTTCAAATATTTGCTGCAATTAATGGCACTCAGATATGTCAGCAATGTGCAATATTATAAAATATCTAAATGCCAATTAAGCAATACCCTGCAGATGTCGTCGCCTTCTTTGCAAATCGAACATAGATAAAGAAATTGTGGCACAAGCCAGCAAACCAAGGCCACACATCATGATAACTCCAGCAAGCGACCGTGCGTTAAATTTAATTATTTTTAATATTTCTAATTAAATACACTTATCCAATTAATATCGAAATAGTTTTCATAACTTGCACAAATATTTCATTTGCTTTGTCGCCATTTCGCAATGTTAACAGGAGCAGGACAGCAGACAGCCTTCTGTTGCAGTCTTGAACACCTTCAAAATTAACGAAATTGCACAATTATAAATTCTGTAATTGGACAAGGTCTTCTCTTTTATAGAATAATAGCTGCTTATATCTGATATTGTGGCCAATTCAAATTGTTCTGCTATTTAATTACATTTTATGGCTCTGAGGCGGCTTGTCACTAAATAAAACTTTAATTGTTTGCTTTGCTGCTCGATTATCGTAATTGTTTGCGATGAATGAAAGCCAAACACAATAAAGCTAAACTGAAGCAATACTCTAAAAACATTTGCCCTTTTGTTTAGCTGAATGAATGCGAATTAATGATGCAACGAATATTCAACGTAAGCCGATTAGTGGCCCGATAATCAGTATCTTTAATCGGACTTTGCTAAAATAATTGCTTATGGAATAACCATAAATGCCAATGATGCGAAATTCTAAGCTCTTTAATATTTATACAAAAATCAATTTCAAATTTTGAGAATTTATAAAGCTGCTTTGCTTTATCTTCGCCATTTGCAGCAGCTTAACATAACAGCGAGAAATCTTACAGTTATCCTGCAATCAGCCTGCCACACAACAAATAGTCGGCCCTGTTGCCGACACTATAGCTCAGAAATTAGTGGCGGACATGGAACTGCGCCCTCGTTGCAGTATTTTGTGCTATAGGAAAGTCCAATGCCACTTAGGCTTTTCCTAATGAGTTTCTCTAAGTTTTCGCTACTCGTTTGCTCTTTGCATTATGGTCCGCTGCTTACCTTTGTGTAGGAAGCTTATGTGTGTGGGCTAGTCAACGAACTGCTTATGACTTGCTCCTTGCGATTCTGGCAGCGTGTGACGCAGGCTCGTGCAATTGACACTAAGTGCTGATCTTAGTTAAGCTGTCTCGTATCAACAAAAACAGACACAACTGTGCGGCCTGTGTGCGCCGGCGAAAAGTGGAGAATAAGTTTAGAGTCTAAAGCTTTAACACTCAATAAGCAATTCGAAACGTGAAACTTTTGCAAAGTGCTCAAATTCAACTCGATTCCACTCAACTTTCAATAAAGTTCGCTTAACACGAAAATCTTTTCAACTAATCTATAAATAATGACCAAATTCGAGAGCTCATCAATCATTGTCCGGTGAAATTTAAAGTAAATATTAAGCCAATCAAAGCAACTAGCTAACAAACTGTTCAAATTTATTGCCGCATCAGAGGGAGCAAAAAAAAAATAACAAACTGAAAGAAAGGAATACAAAAACAATAACAACAACAATGGCAACATGAACAAGAAGAGAAATTATTGGAAACAATTCTGACACCTTTCCATCGCTTGGCGGCGAAAGTTTGCAGCAAGTATGCGGCGCTAATGTATTAATTCGATAAGCAAGCAAAATGAAAGAGAATAAACTAAGAGTACGACAAAAAAAATAGAAAAAAAAGCAGAAACAGGAAAAAACAAGTAAAACAAAGGCAGAAAGTAAGCAAGGGAAAAAGCAAAGCAGTGATGTGGAGTAAAAATACTTTGCGAAAACTTTTCAATTAATCCATATTTGCAAGAAAATTATAACGAAGTAACTTAGCCGAGCAGAGCAGCAAGTAGAAAAATGTGGTGACGTGGCCGGCAAGCGAAGCAAATCGAAACGATTCAAGTTGAGTTGAGTTGTCGATCACGATGAAACCGCTCAGATTTTGCACATTTAATGTATGGAAAATTCCATGTGAAGGCAACAGCGGTAGACGACAGTTTCGTGCGGCAGGCGGACGGACAAGCGAGCGAAGTGTGCAGACAAGCATAAGCGATGAATAGCTTAGGCATGCCGCCATTCGCCATCCGCCACCCGTCAGCCATCAGCCGCCACCCGCCACCCCACAATTGCAACACTTTATCAACAGCATTTGGTTTCTGCCGCTGCTGCCTCTGCAAGCCTCTTGTGCTGCTGCTGCTGCTGGTGCTGGTGCTGTAGACTTGATAAAGTTATTGATTACAACTAATCCTGCTTGAGCTACGTTTGGCTTTTGCCTTCCGCCTCATTGAGCAGAATCCCATTACAGATTAGAAAGAAATAATGAAGCATTTATGCCAGTTTTCTTTTGCTCTCCCCCTGCTCCCCATGTCCACCGCTCAAGCTTTCGGCAAATGCGATGCGAATGATTTAGGCTGGCCAACAGCGGCAGCAGCAACAACATCAGCAGCAGCAGCAGCAGCAGCAGCAGCAGCAGATGCTGCAACACTAAATAAGTAAAATGACCGAGTGAATGAATGAATGAATGATTGACAAACTCTCTATTCTCTATTCTCTACTCGGTACTCTGTGCTGTGTGACGTGTTTATGGCTTCGGTGGTGTCGGTGGTGGTGTCGATGGTGTTGATGGTGTGGGTTGTGTCTATGGGGATGTTGCCGTCGCTGGTGGGCGCGTGTGCGTTGACGTGTTATTTTTATATTTGGTCACTTTACGTAGAAAAAAACAATAAAGTGAAATAAAATAAATATATATATATCAAAAAAAAAAAGAAAATAAACGACATGACATAGAAACAGAAAAATTAAAAAAAAAAAAAAGAAAGAAAAACACAAACAGTAAAAGAACCAGAAACAAAAAGACAATGAAAGCAGAATGTGACAGTCTTTGGCATGGCGAAATGCAGATTGATTAGCCAGATAGCAAGTGTCATTAATTGTAATATTTATGCTAAAAGACAAAGTGAAATTGTAGGCCGCGTACCCGTCCGCGTAATCGTTGGGCCATGCTGTCGTCCATTTTTCTTTTATTCATTTCTTGCGTTTTTTTTCGGTTTTTTTTTCGTTTTCTTTTTCGCTTTTTTGTTGATTTTACTGCTTAATTATACAATGACAAGCCACGATAGGCAGCAATGGCACGCCTTATGCTATTCCACACCATTTCCATTTCCATCTGCATTTCCATTTTGTGTCGAAGTGTGACAAACGGAATATTGCGTGACCAAAACGACTGTCAAAATAGGAAAAATAGTCCAAGGAAAAACGAATTTTACTCATTTCCTAACGCACACACACGATTTGCGTTCGATAAGCAAAAGCAATTTACAAAAAAACGACAACAACAACAACAACAAAATATATAACAGCAAAGAAAGAAACTCGAAAATATTCAAAGGTGTGGATCAATTGGGAGATTCCTTTATATAGTATGTATGCATGTCATATATACATAAATACATATATATATACTATACATATAACATAAAATATTGTTAATACAAATGTGTTCAACACATTAATGTGTCTCCAATGTCGGTAAATTGAATAAAATAGAAAATCATTAATTCGCATAGGTAACAGCAAATTTACATTTTTTATTACATTGGCTTCTCGTATAAGATCCAAGAGCTTCAAAAAGTCAATTAGGTACAAACATGCGAATTTTTAAGGACAATTTCGCACAATCTTCTAATATTGCAGACTTTGATTTGTGACAATTTCTGGCAACAATCACAGTACATAAACGGATAAGGTTTGCTCTTTTCAATTATCACAGCTGAAGATACTTTTGTCATAGAGTTTACAACAAACAACGTTTTTTATGTGTTGGGTTTTTTACATTTCAAATATCCTCTTACATATTTAAGTCTTCTTAAAAAACGGACTTTTCTTAGCATTTGTTTCCTGTGCCAAACATCGTGGCGAGTTGTGTGCAAAGGAAGTTGGAGCAGAACATAATTGAACAACACTCAATGACTTGTAACAAAATTGAATGAGGGATATATATATATTTTTTTTTACAATTTTTTTAACAACTGATTTTTTGTGAAATTCCGCATTCTTAAAATCTTTCGTTTTGACTCTGACCACAGTTGATGCTTTAATACTTCAATAGCAGCTTCTCTAAGATACAAAAATATGGCTTCAATGTTTGCAACATTAACAAATGTCAAATATTATGGCACTACTTCCACAAAATATGAAGATAAAATATATTATTCTGAAACACAAAGCAAAAAAGAAAAGATAAAAAAAAAGATAGCAGTATACTGCTACGGTTAACAATGGCAATATATCGCGAAACATTTTAATAAGCAAGCAACTAATGAGTTATTGTGCGGCATCAGCAGTCGAGGCAGAACTCACCTTGGGCACATCGGGTCATGCATCAAGTCAACGGTGATCGGTGAGTGTCGCATAGGTCAGCAAAAAGGACATCCTCTGTTTGTTTGAATCAATGACAATGCGTATGAATCAAAGCATAAACGAATGGACGCAGGGACAGACGAACGAATGAATGTAACAATGCCAACCGAAATTGAATTTTGTTATAATTCAACTTCTACATACAATAACAAGAGCAGCGAACTACAGCGAACGACAACAACAACAACATTGGCGACAATACAGCCAAACGAGACACTTCTACGCACACACACACACACACACACACAGATGCACACACAACACACATGCAAGCACCCACACAATAAACAACACACGTACAAGTCCAATTGGTTCGTGTTCTGTTTTGTGTCCAGTTGAGTTGAGTTGAGCTAAGCTGGGTTCAGCCGAGTCAAGCTGGCCGGGGCGGGTCGGTCGGCGTCAGGTCGGTGGTTCTGCACAGCTTTGTTAGCAGCAACTCGTACGACGCACGTTTCGCCAGCTTGGACCATTTGGAGCATGATGCAACTGCGTTGCTACGCTCCTACGTATGCCGCTCACTAGCAAATGGCAAAATGCTGGACAAACTCTGCTTACACTGCTTCAAATCAATCTTTGTACGCCGATCGTTGTGTGTGGTCTGCACTGCGACTTTGTCGTCGGTTGTCGGTCGTCTGACATCTGTCGTGTGTGTGTGTGTGTATGTGTGCATTCAGGCGTTGCCTGCTTTGTCCATGCAACTCGACTCGTCTCTACTCGCCCCTCAACTCAACTCAACACATTCGTGCATGCGTTCGCTCGTCCGGCTGACTAACCCGTCCGCATGTTGGCACACGTTGTCCTTGTACTTACACTCGTAGTTCGTGGCATTGTCATTGCTTTTATACATACATTCATTCATTCGTTCGTTCGTTCTTTCGTTCGTTCATACATTTGCTATTGCGTTTCTCATCATGTTGTTTTGTATGCCGACATTGCCGCCATTGCCACCATTGGCTTCTGCTGCTTTTGCTGCTGCTGCTGCTGCTGACTCTTCAGCATTCGCTTGCTTTGGCTCATGCACTCGGTCACAACGTACATGATTTCGTCTTCTAGTGCAAGTACTTGGATAGGTTTTATATTTTGCTGTTTTGTATTTCTTTTTTTTTTCTCATTTTTGCTGGCTTGTTTTCGTTTTTGCGACACACGTCTGGCATACAAAAGGCATAAGCGGCTAACAGCATTTGCAACACATTAGTCACGTGGCCGAGTAGCAGCAAGCAAACAAGAAACGAATCAAGTAATTCAACTCAAAGTATTCATGGCCATTTGCAGCGCGTCACAAACTTGGACTAAAGCCCTAAAACGTTTCGAACGGTTAACTTGGCTAACCGGCGTCAACATGGCGTCTCCAATGCCTTGCCTTGCCTTGCCTATCGCACGCAAGCCCCGCCCATTGCCCCTAGATCGCACCGATGTGGCTTCAATCTTCATTTGCTCTTGATTGTGCTGAAATTTTGCAACAGCTTCCTTCACTTTGACTGCTACTCAAGCACATTAACTGCATTTCACATAACCTGGACTATACGACAATTGTACCTTACCTCGACCCTATGTCCTTTTTTGTCGCTCCAACGGTTCGTGAGCTGGCATTCTTAGAAAGATTTATATGAAAACATTTTCGCACAAAGAACTGCCACAGCATATCAGGCATTATCTTGCTCAGTGGCCTTGGCAACCAGTCAAAAAGAGCATTGGGTCCATTACTTGGTCATTAGCTGCAGTAAACATGAAGCCCTGGCTGCTTTAGTTTCTTTGCATCTAAGATTTGCTACCTTTAATGGGCTTGGACCCATAAAAAAAGTTCAGAACAGTGTGGAAAAGTCATTAGGGTATAGCAGAGTGGTCAGTGTGAGTAATCAACAACGTGTGCTATCTGCATCCTGATAATGTGGCAGGTACACTATTGTGCAAAAACATGACTCTGAAGTTGATATTTGGCTGCGGCTAAGGTTTCTAAATTGTTATGTGCATTTGTTGTTGCGTTGTTGCAGTTGCTGTTGGTACTGCCCATGCACTGGCTGAAAAGTATGCAGCACATGCACAGCCGTTATAAATCTCTAAAGCAAATCTCAACCGAATCACTTTTAAAAGCCATTCAAATATTCATTTTGCTGCACTTAAAATAGGTACACACCCACCACAGTCGGCGGCAACAATGCACACCGCACACCACACAGCACACATGCTCACACGTACGCACACACACACACACACATGCACATGCAGCAAGTAGCATAGCATAAATAAATAGGAAAAAAAAAACAAAAACAAAAAAAAAAAAAAATAAACCAAATGCATAATAAAAAAGATTATGCGCTGCTTAAAGCTCTGCCTAAATGTTGCTCAGTTGTTTTTTTGTTTTTGTTTTATTAGACAACATGACAACAACAACAAGAACAACAGCAACACTGAAAAAAAGTTTGATACATTTTCGATTTGATATAAATAAATAAATAAATGCTAAACTAAATAACAGCGAAAAACAACAACTGCCATAACAACTGCCACAACAACAACCAACAATAAAAACACAAAGTGCGCAAATAACAGAACAACAAAAACAAATACAATAACAGGCCCATGGTAATCGTAACAGAAAATAATCGACAGCAGTAAACAAAACACAAAACGAAAACATTAAACAGCCAACAGCCAACAGAAAAAAAAAAATAAAAACAAAAAAAACATAGAAAAAGCGGAAATACAACAACAAATGAGGCAAATAGAAAGCAAAAAGGGAGCAAAAAATGATTTCGAATAAAAATAAACTTTTATATGTACGTAAATTGTGTTTGAGGATTTAAAATTTGTAACAGCAGCAGTTGCTGCTGCCGCCTAGCAGCGCAAAAGTTTAAAATCGCTTTTCGAGGCAATGCTAAAGCGGACGAAATCCTATAAATATGCTATAGTTTACGGTTTAGAAGCAACGACTCGAGCCGAGCCGAGCCGCGCCAAGCCGAAGCGGGACGCTGGCAGACGGACGCCATGTCGATGGTGATGGCTATGGCGATGGCCAAGGCGATGCTTGGCCGGTGCCTGCTTGCGTGAATGGTCGTCTACTTGGTCGGTGGGTGATGCAAGCGCATATGTAAACGCAAATAAACAGCAGCAATAACAACTAAAATAACAACAACAACAACAACAACAGCAATAGCAATAGCAGAGAAGAAAAGAGTAGTGAAAGCAACAACAGCTGAGTTGCAAATGAATTCTAGATTCGATTTAAAATTCAGTACAAAACATTTGCCATCGGTCGATCGACAAACAAGCCAACACACACTGAAACGACAGAGCAAAAAACAACAGAACAGAATTGAATTGAAAACGGACGACGTCGCAATGCGAGTCACTCGCACATGTGCCGCTCGAATTGGCCTGCGACGATTTACTGGCACTTTTTGCTGCTGCTGTTGCTGCTGCTGCTACTGCTGTTGGTCTTCGTGCTGCCATTGGAGTTGCCGTTGCTGTTGTTGGGCAGTTTTCCTTCTGGTCGATTGCCTGCATTGGACCGTGTCGCTGTGGCAGAACAGCTAAACAAATGTTAAAGCCTGCAAGTAAGGTCACCCTCTGGCAGCGTCTGCATGCTGTGCTGCGTTGTTGGGCTGCTGCAAGCTGGCTTATGGTTTTATTTTTCAACTTCATTAAATTTTATATTAGAAAAATCTTTCAAACTTTTAAAAAACAGTCATAAAACATGCAAAAACCCTTTTATGTCTGCCCAGGGAGATTTCGACACTACAAAGTATGACGAGCTAAAGTCGAACACGATGCATGGCTATTTTGCTGTTGCCGTTGTTGTTGTTGTCGCTGATGGTGCTGCTGTGTGGCGGAGCTGCCAACGACAAACAAACGACGACAGCCAGCAGCCTTAGGTTATGCAGCGCGCATAGCGATGTAGCACGTTATCACAGAGTCTGAGTGCTGCCGACAGAGTTGCCGACAGAGTTAGCAACATATGCTGTCGTCCAAAAGTGTGCAGCTGCACTGCGGCGCATTTGCGTACTCATTGCCAGCGACGATGGAATTTTTTTTTACGATGCCTCGCGTATTCGTCGGCTGTGGGTGTCGTCGTATATGGCTTACCTAGGTTTTATTTGCGCTGCGTGTTGTTGTGGGCCGTTGCTGCTGCTGCTGCTGCTGTTGCTTGTTGTTGCATATTTGTTGCAACTTAAAATGAGCTTTGAAATAAATTGCCAACACGTTGTTGCGCGCCAATGTGGCACGGCCAACTTTGTGCCATCAGTGCACTGCATTTCGTTAGCTTAAAATTGCGTTGCACGGGTATTGAGCCAAGTAGCTTAAGGTGTTTAGGCCCGACAATGTGTGCCACAATAGCTTTAGGTATTTTACAACTGGCTGCGTTACAATTTTGCCATTTTTTTTTGTTTTTGTCTGTATTTTCCGTTTTTGTTTTTGCTATCATCTGCGTTGTTGTGTTGTTTTAATTTCGTGCTACTTCATTTCGTTTTGCAATCAGTGTTGAGCATTATTAAGCCTCAAATCGTATAACATATTGTGAACAATTGCAATAACAACATTAATAACAACTACAACAACAACGACAATGGCAATAATAAGAACGGCAACAACAACAACAACAACAATGAAAATATCATAACACAATATGCAAATCACGCACATGACTACATATTCGTAATAAGCCGAACGCAACGTTGTGTATTGCATTACATAATAATTTTATGTACACACGCACCCACACACACACACACACAGACACACACTCTCAAACACACATACCCCTACTGCGTAATATGCCACACAAATAATACGAACAATAACAAATGTAAAGCAGACAACTTAATGCCAAATGCAGAATACTGAATGCACCTTCGCCGCACCCGTGTCTACCCGCTGACCTTATCGACGTCTGCGAAATAAGCATAAAATATTGAAAACTATTATCTAAATGAAATTAATACGCACTCGCGTTGCAAAACTAATGCATAATATGAAAGGATTTAATTCGCAAATCGAAAACATTTACAACTGATAAGCGGGCTCAATGTGGCTACAGTGAAAACACATAAGCGATGCCTTGAGAGGTATACGTGTTCCTGTACGAAGCAACTGAAAATAATTGTGCCTTACTGTGAGAGTTCTTATAGAGTATTCTAAGAGGAATATTCCATTGCATCAACATATTTTACATTTATTTATTTTTAATATTCCTGCCTTGGAACACATAGATTCTAGTCTGTGAAACACTTGTTAGTGGGAAAAAAACAAAAGAACTCTGCTATGAATAAAATAAGAAAATGTAACTTGAAAGCGTTAATCGGTAATCAAGTTTCATATCGAGCCACCCCATTTGTATTCTCTTTCTTTGCAATTTTGAACATTATAATTTTAACAAATTCCTTATATGTATGTTATTATTTTAATCATAGGTTTGTTTTAAAGTTAGGTTTCACTGTTTTTTGTATATCAATTATGTCTATCTTGCTTTTTTTATTTTAATTTGTTTTGTCATTTGGGTAGAGATTTTTACTGGCAATGATATTCGCTTAATCGAGTTGACCGCCAGTAGCACATTTGCATAATGCCAGGTTTTACTGTATGCAGATGCATGTAAAGCAATATTTGTTGCCATTATTTTTGCATAGTGCGCTTAGAAATCTTAAATAAAAATCTACAGCATTTTTTTTTCTGTTTGGATTTTTTCTCGTTTTTCTTTATTTTTTTTTACCCAACCGTTTTCGTCGCTGTGGCAGTTTGACTTTGTTTGGCTTGGTTTGGCATGGCTTTGCTTGTGTTGGCTTGGCTTGACTTTAAAACGTTACCAATGGACGATGCGGCAGGGGCCGGGCTTCAATGCAGCAAATGTTGCAGTTGCAGCTGTTAATGCTGCCACTGTGCTGCCACGACTGCTGCTGCATGCTGTGCGATAACAATTTTGGCAACAAGACTGTCGGACAGACTCAACCAAACCAAACCAAAAAAAAAAAAAAAGAAAACAAAAATGGCAAAAAAAGGGAAAATTGTTATAAATCCGTAAAGGTATGAAAATCGTGTGCATTGCAAACGTTGCGAATGTCGTTGACATTGGTTGCCTGGTCTCGGTTTGACTGCAACTATCGCAGCGTGTGCAGATGCTGCAGTTGCCTTTTGCCGCCGTCTTCTGTCGTCGCCTGCGTCAACGTGAAGTTTAAATATGAGCCACACAATTTAAGAGATTTACATAAACATTTTAATCCCCAATATTTTCATTTTTATGTTATAATATATATTTATATTTGTTTTTGTTTTTCATTTTATACATTTTCATATATTTGTGGATTAAAAAATTGCGGAGTGTGTTGCTGCAGATTAGCTCGTTTAGTGTCAGTTGGAAACAAATCAACGGATAATATGTAGTGAGACCACATGAGCTTTAAAGCCTTTTCACATTTACTTGACTTTGTTATGCCCTTATGCATTTGTGAAAATTATTCACGTAAACAATAATTGCTCATTTCCATGCAAGACTTATCTCTGTAAACAGGAATTCTTACATATTATTTTATAAAGTCCGATGCCTTGAAATATATAAATAGATACAAGCTGTAGGAAGAATCATGGTCAGAGGCATTCAACTTAAACATGATCAATGTCCGTTCAATGAAGCATTGCATGGCAATTAAAATCTACACCATTAATAATCTGAAGAGGTGTTTCGGTATGTGCAAGCATCATGTGGCAAGAACACTAAATAAAGTGTAGCAAACAATATGAAGACTAAACAAACAATGCAGTAACATATTTATCGGTGTTGATTAGAAAATTCTCTTAAATAACTGTGATCTCCGTATTAATATTAGAGAGGAAACTTAAATTTACGCGATAAAGAATGTAACATAATGTTTAATTTCCTTTTTTCTCTACTTGATACTTCATTCTCCATCAAAATTAAGTTGTCCTAATATTTGTAAAATGTTTCTGCTGCTTGTCAAGTTGTCTTACGGCGCCCCGAGTCCCGACAGGTGTTAACCCAGTCGATTAAGACGGGATTTGGCATTGACCAAAGTTTCAGCAAGGATGGAAGGCATGTGCACGTGGCATGGCAGGCGTTGATTAAAAAAGTATCAAGCAAGCCGATAAAATGAGCTTTTAAGCCTTCTGGCTCTTATGCGAATCGCTAATTGAGCAGCAAGCGAAACACGCAAATCCTATGCCAAACCAATACAACTCACTCAAAAGGCATGGCAAGCCAGGACGAGGCAGGACGAGGCAGAACGAGTTAGGGCATGGAAAGGCAAGGCAAGGCAAGGCAGAGCACGGCACGGCATGGTAAAGCAAGCCAAAATTAAATGACGTGTTTAGCGGCACTTAAATGCCAAAAACGGAAATTCCACAAAATTTTAACGTTGCATTGCGGTGGGCACGGTGCGATGAAACCGAGTGGCATGCCACGCTGTCGGTTGCTCTTAGGTAGATAGCTCATTAAAAACGCGCCAAATTCAAGCATTAACGAAGATACAGCGAACCAGCCAACCAACGAACCAACCAACGAATTGAAGTTTGAGGGTAATAGAAATCAAGTCGCTGAAGCTGTGCGGGCAGTGGTGCGGCAGAGCAGGCGATGCGGGCAGCGAACAGCGAGCCAGGCATGTTAATTATGCCAATGTCGGCGTTGTAATCTGATATAAGTGAAGCTGAGGCTGAAGCTGATTCTGAAGCAGACTCTAATGCTGCCGCCGACGGTTGCCAATGCCGATGCTGCTGCCGATGCTGAGGCTGATGCTGCTGCTCTTTGGCGTGCGGCTGTGCCAAAGTTGTTTTTGAGTGGTTGTCTATGCCGTGCGAATGTACAAAGTCAAGATGAACTTAAATAGAATGTGGCATGGCCAAGGCGAAATCGCGACCAAAGATGCCACGAAGGACGCGAACACAACGAACAAGCGAAAAATCAAAATCAAATTTTAACGAGTCGAAAGCGAGTCAAGTTGAGCACGACTGAGTGACTGAGCAACTGACAAACTGTCAGCGACAATCAGAATCCAAGCGAACAAGCTTAACAACCCTCGCTGACAACAACATAAAAACCGTTCGAAGGTGTGTGGGGGATGGAGCAGTCAGGCCAGAAGGCAGCCGGGGAGGCAAACGAGGCAGTCAGTCAGTCAGTCATCCACACAGTCATGTTGCAGGCAAGTAGGCGGGTGGGCCGGCAGTGAGACCGGCAGGCAGGCAGGCAAGCAGACAAACAGACAGACAGACAAGCAAATGCTTTACGAATTAATTACAGGGAAACATGCGAGAAAATCCAGCAAAACTAATTTCATTAAAAAACAATTTTTATGATTTAATTATTACGAGTCAAGTGAGGAAGCAAACGTTGCACGGCACGGCACCCGACACCCGACATCGGTTGACTGTGTCTGCATGTGGGCGGGTATAGGACACACCGACGACGTCAGCGACAACGTCAGCCGCGCTGTCGGCGGCAGCAGTGTGGGTGGTTCTTTGGTTAGCATTAAATGCCTGGCAGTGATATGAAATAATTGTATAATTTTAAGTTGAGTTTCAGTTTTTCATCTTTTTTCGTTTTATTTTGTTTTTTTTTTTTATTTTTTTATTTGAACTTCTTTTTTAATTTTTGATTATTTTTTTTTTTTATTTTTTTATATTTCTTTTTGTTTAGTTGCTTTTTCTTTCGTTCGCATTCCAACGCCACCGACATCGCCAACACCATTCTACCATCTCCATCACCGTCGCAGTCTCTATCACCTTCGCCTTAGCCTTCGTCTTTGCCTTTGCTTTTGCTCGCCTTTGCTTTTGGTATTTTGCTATGGCTGCGTGGCAGTTTCAAATAACTGAAGGCACTTTTTTAACTTTTCACCTGTGCACGAGCACGAGCCTGGTGAGTTTTTGCAAGTGTCGTCGCATAACTGTGGGCGATTTTTGTGGTTTGCCAATGCCGCCTACGCCGCTAATGCCGCCGCCGTTGACTCTCTGCCGAAGTCACTGCCGCTGCCTGTGCTGCAGTAAAGTGTTGAAATTTTAAAGATATTCCATATACGCCACATTGTTTGTGGCACTTCTCGTTGCTTGTCGTTGAGCAGGAGTTAGGAGGGAGGCGGATCGCATATTGCGTAGCTTTTGTGTAAGGTATCGCAAAATGCTGTCTGCACCTGCTGGCGCATAAATTATTATTACGAAAATCTTCGGCAACGTATGTAAACGCATGCAGTTGTGTGTGTGGCTGTGTGTGCATGTGTGTACGGAATGTGTCGCCAATGCTGTGTATGCGGGTGACGGCGGCTGTGGCCGGGTGTGTGTGTGTTAGTGTTTGTGTCTGTGCCACTGCGAGTGTATGTGTGTGTGCGCACACATATGGGGTCGCATTTGCATAATCCTTGGCAAAAGGCTTCATTAATACAAGCGAGCAACGCAGGCGGTTGGCAAAGCAGGAGTTTAGACGCAAGCCACCCGGCCACAGTCTTCTCGAAGTGCCACATGTCACCTAAGCTGCTCGCTTCTCCCGTTCGCCCGTTCGCTCGCTCGCTTGCTCGTTCGATTTTCAATGCTGCCCGCACACGCATACACAATAAGCTGCGGTTCAATTTTAGTTGCTATAATTAACAAGCTACAGTTACAGCAGCAGCAGCAGCAGCAGTAACAACAACAACAACAATAACAACGACAATAAGTGAGCAAGAACATGCACAAGAGCAACATATTCACATTCCATATGCATGCGTATACGCACGACCTGACTAAGCCTTTCATTGCGTTAGCATAACAAATTCGATTCTGTTCAATTTTATATTAGACATGAGTGGCATCGAGCCTAGTCCAGACCAGGCGAGCGTAGCCCAGAGAAAGAGACAGAGACAGAGATAGCCGAAGCCCAGCCTAGTCATGCTGCGCTAAGCTGAGCTGCACAACGATGCTGAATATTTGCCAGGACTTGGATGTGTTCTGTGCTGCAAACATTTAAGTGGCATCTGCAAAGTAGTTTCTGTCGCAGAGAGGGGGAGAGGGGGCTTGAGCTGCTTTCAAGTTTCAGGCGGCGATTTCTTTGCTCTTCGGCTTATGTATTTATTTAGAAATCAGAGCGTGCCCAAAATACGATGGCATTTTAACGAGGCTACTTACAATTTGCAATTTAAATCAAGCTAAAGGGACAGACTTCACATGTCACTTATGCAAGGATATATGCATATATATATTTGCATATGTACGACCATTTTTACGATCTACTGAAAATTAACTACTTAAACCTCTCTCTCTCTGTCTCTCTCTCTCTCTCTCTCTCTCTCTCACACAATTTTGGTAGCTTCTTAGTAAACGTCTTATTCCCATTTTACGGCTCTTGCCAAGTTTTTCTTTTTTTTATTTGATTTACTTAAGACCTACGACTTTTACTCACGCACGTCTTCTGTGTTATCAGCCCTTAGTAGATGTAACATTCTGTGCGTGTCCACAAATACACACCACTTTGGAGATTGCCAATGTGCCCTCTGCTTAATTTAACTTATTCCATATCAGACGAGATTCAACTGTGCACCTAAAAGTATGCAGTATGTGAAGTCCATTGCCTGCCCATATATATCTAGACTTCGACATTGAAATCAATTGCCAAATGTTTACTGTTACAATTGTGAGCATCACTTGCATGTTTATTGTAAAATACATTTTTGAATTATGTATCAATACTTAACCCTGTAGATTTTGAGGGTAAAGTAATTTCCTGAGAAATTTCAACGAGAATTTCTGGGAAACTGTGTTCAATTGAACACATACGCAATCTTCTTTATTGCATTATGTTTCATTTGTTTAAGTGGAAAACGAAAAAAAAAAGGAAAATGCTCATTTGATTAACGACACATTACATTTGCAGTATTCTTTAATTTTGCTCGAGAAGTGAAAACCCTTTATTTGGCTGCGTGTACATGACCATTTTACTAACTGCTGATATACACACTTGGAATAACCTGCGCAGTCCGACTTCCCCTTGGAGAACCCCCCGCGAATATGACTTCCTCGACCTACATCAAATCAGACACATTTACAATCGTGCGGTTGCTTCCTATTTGTAATAGACAGAGTAAACCTAAATTCCAAAAAATAAAAAAATAGAAAACAAACCCTTCACTTAATGTCCGCACAATTTAAACATTGCCCCGGCTGCGCTTAATGGAAAGCTCAAAAGGGGTAAAAGAAAACATGGAAATCAATTTTCTCTGCATGGAACCACAAATCAATCAAACATGCAACTAACCAACTGTCAATCCGTTAATCTTTCAATGTAGCTAAACTGCTCTCCATGTGTGTGTGTCTGTGCGTTTGTGTGTGTGTGTGTGTGTATGACTGTGGTATGGGTTAACCCAGAGTTATCGTGCTTACTAATAAACTAAGTACACTTCGTGACATGCACCGTGATTTAAAACCTCAACCGTAGGGCAGAATGCGACGTTCATTGTTTAATGCCTTTATAAATCCCGCTGGCATTTATTTACCTGCTGCTTCTGTTGCTGCTGCTTTCAGCCCATTGCCTTGCCATGAACCATATGCTATGCTCCGTGTGGCATGTGGCATGCTTCATGCATCGTGCGCACCACAAAGTAACATTCAAACAGATTTTAGCATCAATTTGACCAACATGCTGCCAGCATTTAAGACAGCAAATGTCCCAAAATCTAACCCGATGTTGACCAATAATAAACAGTCAGTACGGGTACGGACTCTATGTCTGTCTGCCCTGTCCGTCTGTCTATCTGTCCGACTGAAAGACATTTAGATAACAGACCGGCACAGCCACGGATGTGAACACATACACACACACACACACACACACATACTCACACACGAAAGGCAGATATGCCAAGTTTAGGCAAATGGCATGACGGTGCGAGCGCATGTGGATGACCATGCGCAGCTGCAGGTGTGCTGTGTGGTCAACAGCAAATGAGGAAATTTGCAAAGCAACAAAACATTCAGCAAGTACTGATTGTGTACAATAACAATAACAACAACAACAACAAACAACAAAATAGTCAGCAAAAAGCAAAAGAAAGCAAAAAATTAAAAAAGAAATGGAAAAAAAATTAAAACAATAAAAATAAATTTGCTTAAATACATAGAACGCATAAAATCTGACAACATCAGCAGCAGCAACAACAACAACAGCAACAATGCCATAGCCATAATAACAACAATGAAAGCAGCTTGAATGTCTTTTTAAACGCTCGTGCCAAGCTTTGAGCTAACCAATCAAGTGGCAAGCAGACGCAAACACACTTAGGCGACTATCCACACACACACACACGCATGCATACGAGCATGGAAGAGATATACAGTATGAGAGTACGAGTATGTGTATATCAGAGACGCTAGGTCTTCATCTTTATAGATACAGAGGCCACATATGCAGGCATGCCAAACGAGATAACAGAAAATTAAAATACCAAAAAAATATGCACAAGAAAATCGGTTTTCGCAGGCAGTCAGCCAGTCAGGCAGCTCGGTTAACTGTGCTAAACGGGTGAACAGGGGCAGGGAGGCGGGCAGGCTGGCAGGCTTGGCCTGGCATAAGTGAATATTTCTTGGCTTGCAAATTTTCCAATTTTAAAGCTTAAGACTTTGGCAAGGCAAGGCAAGACAAAGCATAGCAAAGCAAACCAAAATGTAACCAATGCCGTCTTGGAGTTAGTTGCTTGCACTATGAGGAACAGCGGCAGGGGTAGGAGTGGCAGCAGGATGAGACGACGGCAGCGCGTATGTCAGTGCATGGCATTGTAGACATATGAAAATGAATGCAGGTTAGAAACATTTTTGCAACACAGAGCGGCACAAGAACAAATGTTGGCTCAAGTCGGCAACAAAAATGCAAAGGAACCTAAAGCTTCGATAGACACATTACTTCCGTCTCAGTGGCTTTACAAACTGTGCGCGTAGCCGCCCCAGCCAAGCCACCATCCCTCCATCACTAACCCGCCTTGCCAGCAACCCGCCGTGCCACTTGCCACACGCCACATGCCATGAACCATGAGCCATGAGCCACGAGCCACACGCTGCTGCTGTGTCTTTATACGCTTTTATAGTTTTTCCCGACGAAATCCAATACGTCTTGAAGCAGTAAGTTTTCTTCGCTTCGCCTGGCACCCCGCCGTTGTAGCAAAAACCAAAAGAAACCAACCAAAACAAACCAAAAAAATAAAACGAAAAAAAAAAAAGAAAAAACCGAACGCCAAAGAAATAGGAAAGGGAATGGAATCGCTAAGGATTTCTTTTTGTTTACAAAGCCGTGTTGGTTGTTTTCGTCTTTGTTGTGTGTGAGCGTATGTTGTTGTTGTTGTGGTTGTTGTAGCTGTTACAGCTTGGTTTTCTTTGCCTAGTTGCGCTTTGCTGGCTTTCATTTTTTCCACCACTTTTTAGTTAGTTTCTTTTTTATTTCTGTCGGTTTCATTTCTTTGCCTTGCTGGTTTTCTCATTTTTTTACTTTTGGCATAGTTCTGCCTGCATGACTGTCGCGGCCATAAGTGTGTGCCTTTGTGTATGTGAGCCCAAGTGTGTGTCAGCATATGTGTGGCAACGGAGCACAGCACGCCCGCTCACACGCCATTATGCTTTGCATATCTTTTACCCAAGCATGGCAAATTGTGCAAAAATATTACACAGCAGATTCACATGCGAGTACAAATTGTCATGCAGACAGACGCAGATAGTCAAAGGCGAAGCATGCAAAAATGCATGTAAGCGAGCCATCTGCATCCGTATCCGCACCCGCACACCCCTGCTGCTCCCAACGGCAACGCATGCCCATGCACATGCAAGTGCACACACACTCCCACACACACACACGAATGCGAATGCGAATGCGGTTTTGCGCGCATATACATTTCTTAGCGTTAAACATGAATCCTTGGCAAAGGCTGAGGCACATGCAAAGGCAAAGCCAAAGCACACTCACTGCTGCTGCTGCAAAAGAATCCAAGCAAATAAAGTATACAATTTCGCCTTAAAGACCGCCTCGACGCTCAGACTGCAACTGCGTCGCTTACTTGGACAACTCAGACCCAGAGACTCGAACGCAGGCCCAGACCCCGACCCAGACTCAAACTCATATCCATACCCGAACCCAGACACTGAGGAAATCGGAAACTGTCGCACTTATTTGGCTACGCGCTTGTGCCGCATATTTCACTGTCAACTTGCGGTAAATAGACTTTAAACAAATATATTTTTCGCATACACAAGAAGAAAGCAAAAACAAAAAAAAAAAGAGTAAGACAACAAAAACATGCAAGGAAAAGAAAGGCAAGGCAAGGCAAGGAAAAGCAAGGAAAGGAAAACGCAAGTCGATGCTGCGTCTATTGAGATCGAGATGCTGTAGCTGGGAGGCAGCTTCAGCTGTGAGCAGCAACTGTGAACTGAAATTGTGCAAAAGAAAAATGCAAATGATTTTCTCGCTTGCTCGCTTGTTCCTGTGTTCGTGTGTTCGTGTGTTCGCTTGTTCGCTTAGTTTGAAATCGATTGTTTGCATTGCATGAGTTTTTCAAGTGCTTATTCAATATCATTAGTTGAGAAATGTAGATTGCATTGGTCGAGCACTGGCTGCCTTCATGCTGCCACCATGCTGCGGGTTGAGGGCTGCCGACTGCCAACCGCTAACTGCTGACTGCCAACGGCTGCCTAACGACTGCGAGTGTGCCAAAGTGCGAGTCGTGAGTCGTAAGCCGTGCGTGTGAGTAAAGTGTATGCGCGTGACTTTCTTTTGGCCACACACATAAAGATAGACAGCTTTCAGTGTGCAGCTTGCCTTTATTGTTGTAGTTATTCGTGTGTGTGTGTGTGTGTGTGTGAGTGTGAGAAGTTTTTTTTTTTTCTTGGTTTCTTATTTTTTTTTTATTTTCTGTTGATTATTCTTTGCCCAGAAGGCAAATAGCAAAAATGCTTTTATATTCGCACTCGCACTCGTACTTTGTGGTGTAACACTTCGGACAGGTAAAGCTGCTGCTGATGCTGCCTGATGCTGCCTGCCTGCCACTGGCTGGCTGTTGTGGATTTCAATTTCAGCTTTCGGATTTTTCACACTGTTTACGTTTGTTTGATTGGAGATTTTCGCATTGCAATTGCCGCCAGCGTGAGTAGCTGCCGCTGCTGCTTCATAAACTCCAACGTTGGCTACTTTATGTGGCCAGACTGCAAACAACACGAAACGAGGCAAGGCTTATTTGGGAATGGGTAAATGCTACTTACATGCAAGCACATGACCAAAGCAGCTGAGAAACTCACGTCTGCTTTGCGAAGCTGCCAAAATGCATTACATGGCTT